>OZ020519.1:23566540-23763681 GCA_963971425.1 Bryoerythrophyllum caledonicum | reverse complement strand
CAAAAACAAAAACAAAAATCTGTTGCAGGAGAGCCATGATAAGTTGATGATGGTCCAATAAACACTGTTTGGTGCAAAGATATGAAACCCCCACCATATGATACCAATCAGTGTTGAAATGATCCCAGTAGTTTGACTGTAACTGATATAGCATTTTGTAAAATATCACATACAATACCTACCTTTGTAGTTGGCTTAACCCTTAACCCCTACTCGCCTGTGACAATTTCACACCAAAAACACTTTAAAATTGTCGATTATGGTGCAATGAGTAAGGAAGGAAACAAATACTTAAACTTGTAGTTACGACCGTAGGATCTCAATTAAGACTTACAAAATAACATCCTCACTAGATTTCATAAACTTTGACCACATGGATTGAAAGATTATAGTGTTTGAAGTCATGCAAATGATTCATTTTCTTTCATATGTTGAGTGGATCAGTAGACTTTGACTTCACTTGGAGCAGGTGTCAAATTCTTGCACTAAGGTAGAGGCACCCAATTCCAATCGGCCACCCAATTTCGATCAATAAGGTGTGCATAGAATGGTGCATGGAAATGGCAAATGCATGAAATGGTGCATGAAGCGACCCAAAACCGATATCTCAAAATTTGAAAACTCCTGTCATTATCAGCACTGGGTCATGGAGTGTGCAATTTTGGGTTGCTCCGCTTCAATTGAGCTCTCATTGGTGACCTTGCCCTGAAAGTCAAATGAGGCCAATCGGCATTGGGTACCTCCATGAGTTGGTTATTCATGGCATGTCTTCTCTCTTTTACTCACTCTCACTTATTGGCATTGGCCAAAGCAAGACACCAAATCTCACCTACCCTACAACTTGATTATAGGCTCCGGTGGTTTTTGGGCTTCTAAATTCAATATCAATTGCAAATCTTTGAGATAAAATTTGAAAATTTATTTGTTGGATTTCATTCCTAATTCCGCATCTTTCTACATAAAAGCTTATGACATACAATGTCATTTGAGTCTCCAATTGGCTTAAGTGATTGGAATTGGGTGCCTCTACCTTACACAAGGTCTAAATCTCTTACCATTGTGTTAAGCATGACGTTAGTTCCCTATTCACCAATTTCTAGAGGTAAAAAAGGGGTGTAGCGTATTCAAATCATGTGTGCAAGGAGTGAAGGTTGAAAAATTGTTAATTCACTTTTTCTTTTTATGAATTCAATATGTTTAAGAATGACAATCCAAACAACCAATAAGAAGGTTTCCACCACATATTGTTGTTGAAAAAATAAAAAATAAAAAATATGCAGATCTCTAGGTATTATGTAGAAAAGATGAAGTTTATTACGCACTTGCCAGAAATGTGTAAAAATGCTCGACTAAGGTTAAAATGATCTTTTCACTAAATATAAGAAATTTTTTTGACATTTTCAAAGAAGGTAATATTCTCTACCTGTATGAAAAATCTCAATGTCTATAGAAACTTCTAGCAAAATTTTGGAGTTGCCCGGAGTTCCCATTTCTAGCTTTGAGTGGTACTAACTTTCAAACCATGAATCGAAAAATAATAATAATAATAATAATAATAATAATAATAATAATATCTTATCAAGGACAATCTAATATAAGATTTTTTTTATAAATATGAATATTTTTGAATTTTAGGAACCTGCCCAAAATCAAAATTGTCCCTCCAAGGGACACCTTGGTCCTTTAGGGGTTAAACTTTAGTTGGAAACTATATATATAGCCATGTATTTTACTCTACAGAATACAACAGATACACTAAGGTTTAGCAAGACTTAGGACAGCTTCACAGCGGGCCAAGTTGAGAGTCCGTCCGTCAAAATTTCTGCCCAAATTATGTCGAGAGTCCAAACTTTTGGATTAAAAAAACATTAAAATATATATATTGAAGCCTTCGGGCGGCTGTGGTGTGAAGCCTCATAGCCTAAGTCCAAAGTCCAAACCTCAAATCATTACGCCACAAAAAATCAGCCAATAAAATTAGCCAAATAAATTAAGAGAAAAAAATCAGCCAAAATAATTCAGCCAAAAATTCGGCCTCTTTCATCTAACGGTCCAGATCTTGTCAGATTTTGGCTATTTTATTGAAAAAATCACGGACTGTCAAAGGAAGTTTGGATCGACTAAAAACGGCAACCCAAGTTTTGCTCGAGAGTCTGTCGCCTTGGCGCCAAAACTCTTCAAAAGTACTGCCATGTAGGCACATTGGAAGACAACAGCCTTTGGACTTTGGCCTTTGGTGTGAAGGCCGAGAAGCCGGACTTTGGCCATTCAAGCAATCTCATTGGTGGAAACCGACGAACTCTCGACCTTGATTTTGGTGTGAATTGGCCCTTATACCATTGGATTGAGATTCTTCAACAAACATCTCTCATTTGGAGGTCATTTTAGTACCTGAACCTTATCATGTTCAAATACGACATTATACATGTAGAATAATGTGGCCACCAATGGCACCTCCTAACATTTAATCCCTAAAGGCCCATGACATTTTAGCAACCAAACTCATTGAAAATTGCCACTTTTAATGCATTCATCACAAAATGTACATGAACAAAAAATTTACATATCTAACCATAGGATCTTGTACTAGGATGGTACAAGTGTATGTGGTAAAATTTCTGTTTAGTTTGACCACAGAGATGGAAAGATATCAGCCTTTGAAGTGAGGCATAAACCCTTCATGAGGTCATACTAAACACCTTCAATAAACTTCGACCACCTTCTATGGCAACTTTTTGCACTACGGTCCATGATTTTCTAAGTTTAACTTAAAAAAGGATCATAAAAGGCACATGTGCACCAAATTTTAGAAGTAGCAGAGGAGTAGAAGATGTCCTTAAAAATCCTGCAATGCAACTATGTGTTGAAAATAACAATACACTTCAAGTTTTGCATATATCATATCCTTCTCATAATTTTGAAATTCAAAAATCCATACAATAGATGCAAAGTTTTCCATTTTCTTTTCAAGAGGGTTTTTTTTAATTGGACAAAAACTCCAATTTCTATTGGATTTAGAGTTAATTAAGGTTTTGCTACATTATTTTTTATATGTCACACTAAACAAATGCACTATTTATATACGTTAGTGAACAAAATTACAACTTTTGAACCCTAAGTCGGATTTCTACAAAAATTATGTCTACAAGAAGCTATTAAAAAGTTGCCAATTCAATAAAAAAATCTCAGAAATTCATGCCTGAATCTGAGATTGTGGGACCTTATCCAAACTCAAAATGTCCCCAAGGGGCGTTGGGCCTTTACGGGTTAAGGGTTAATTCAAGACTTTGTCCTGCGTGTTTTCAGCTGCAGTTGGTAGCATGCTGGAGCCAATGGAGCCTGCATATCCCCAAAGGTATCATTTAGAGCGCATATCACCTTCTACATCTATGTACAGACATATGAGAGGTATATTCTTAAATGTTAGATGATATGAATCTAAAGTTTGGTTATGAGTTGCAAATACAAGGTAAGTTATCTTTCAAGGACCATCAAAGTTGCTAACATTAATACTGATAACTTATTGTGTTAAATATCGTGTAGTCCTCACATTTGCAGACCAATAAACACTATTGATACATTCCATAGCCATACTCTTGGCCATCATAAATACAGTACTAGGCAAGTCTCATTCGTCCACCCGTGATACTTGTCCACACTACACTGCTGCCAACTTTGACACCCTCTCAAGGGCTGAAAAATTGTCAATTTATCATGAAAATTTTGGCACAAGATCATTGTTATGTTGAAAACATGTGTGCCAGATTTCAAGTCCAAAAGATGAATACAAAAAAAAATGTTCAAAATTTACCAACATGTGTAGCCATGAGAAAAGTTTCACAGCTGCCAACTTTGACACCCTCCCAAGGATTGAAAGAATTTTTTTGCCCTTGAAATTTTAGCATGAGACCACCTCTATGTTGATTACATATGTGAATAATTTCAAGCCCAAAAGATTCACACAAATAAAATCAATGTAAAATCTAGCAACATGTATAGTTGTGAGAAACATTTTAGTGCTACCAACTTTGACACCCTCCCAAGTATTCAATTTTTTATTTTTTCTTATGAGATTTTGGACATGAGACCATCTCTATGTTGATTATACGTGTGCATAATTTCAAGAACAAATGATCCTCAAAACAAAAGAAACAAATCTAAATCTACCAGCATGTGTAGTTGTGAGAAACAATAAGGGAAACCATTTCACTATTGCTAACTTTGGCACCCTCCCTAGGTCTAAAAAATTTCTAATTGACCATGAAATTTTTGGCACAAGATCACCTTCATGTTGACAACATGTGTGCCAAAATTCAAGGCCAGAAGACGAATACAAAAAACCATCTTCAAAATCTACCAACATATGTAGCTATGAGAAACAATTTTGAATATCCTTTTTTGTATTCATCATGTGGCCTTGAAATCTTGCACAATTATTATAAACATAGAATTAATCTTGGGCCAAAAATTTCATAGTAAATTAAAATAAATTAGCCCCAAGGAGGGTGTCAAAGTTGGCAGCAGTGTAGTGTGGAAACATATCACGGGTGGACCAATGAGACTTGCCCACTATTGTATTGCAAGTAGTGAATACAAGGTTAAGGTTGATACTCCCAAACAATATATTTGATCTAGATTGTTGTGTAAACCGGTTTAGGGTTCAAATTATTCCTTCACTTGACCTCTCAATATCATACTTCATTCTATTTAGTGAAAAAGAAAGGAAGGGACACTCACTACTCTAAAGTTGATATTTTGTGTTTAACACAATAAATGACATGTAAATGCTATAAATTTTTACTTTGATGCGGATTTTTTACCGAGAGCATAATTATTTATACTATCAAAAGAGGAGAATCATTGTAAACATAGTTGGTAAAAATATTCATTAAGAGTAAAAATAAATTAGCATTTAAAAGTGGTTTGTTATGCTTAACTCTAAATATCAACTTTATTGTAGTACAAATGGGATTGTTTTTTACACTCTAATTTTAACACTTTTACACTAGGCACAAGTTTTCAATTCTTTTTTGTTATTTCACAAAAAAGTGTTGAGATTAGACTGTCATGGAGCTGGAATTACACCTATGGCAAAGTTTCCAAGCTCTCTTGGCAAGATTGTGTACTCTTACCATATGACATGACATTATCTAGATAAACCTTCTCCTTTGTCACAATGGCACAATTTAATTATTCCCTAGATTCAAAATTTTTTGTTCTGGGTTATCTTTAGCTACAATTGAGACACCATAGCTTTGGTGTAGTGGTTTAGGTTATGACACACCGGTGAGGTGGTTGACCGGCATGGTGCCTACCACCATAGTCCACCCAACTATGGTGGGGGGTCTTAAGACCTCGTTGTATGGGTATCCAGAAAGCCCTTGGGGGGATGACATGTCGGTTGTCTCTAAGGCATTCAGTGTAGGGAAGCACTTAGTGTAGAAAAGTGTTTACCCTAAAAGTTCTATTTCACTAACCTATGTCCCGTGGCCATAGGCTTAGTGAAGAGAATGAACAAGCACTATATTCACGGTGGTCTCCTTTGGGGACTGGAGTTCTTCTTCTTCTTAGCTACAATCGAACACATGAAGAAGAGATGATTTGATGGACTCCATAATTTATTCTTATTGGTAGGGCCCTTGTCTTTGTTCTCCCTTTGCTTCCCTGCTATACGTTCTCAACCTCAGGACAACCTCAAGACAATTGGTAATTAATGTTATGTATTAAACTCCCAGGCACTTTGGGGATATCTCTAATATTTCTGTCTCCTCTTGCCCTCAGATCAAGTTCCTCGTTTCCGCCATATCATCATATGATATCATGTATATTACAGATGTCCATAAAGATGAGATGGCAAGAATAGGGAGTTTCATCAAAATTGTCTTCAAGCTCATGGGGGAACAAAAAGTGGGGGAACAAAAAGCCGACTTCAAAACATTGTCTACACAGGAGGTTATGGGCCTATCACAAGTGGGAGGACCTTCATAACCTTGGCCATGAAGAACTAGAGTACTCTAAAAATCCAACTAAAAGAGTAGTATTGCAAGTGATAACCCAAGAGTTCACAAGGATAAAAGTGTCCTTTAGTGTAATTCATGATCTGAGATTTACTGAGGTATGACGAAACGTCTAGAGGAGATGAATTGTGAGTCATCCGAAAGAAAAAGAGAAGATAACATGCCCTGTAATATGGGGTGGTTCCAAGGTTTCAATTTTTATCTCCAGATGTTTGAAGGGCCATTTGTAAATTTTCTAGAAAAATATTTAAGGTAGAGGCACCCAATTCCGATAACTTAAGCCAGTTGGGAACTCAAATGGTCCCCAAATGATATTGTGTGTCAAAAACATTCATGTAGAAAAGATGCGGAATTAGGAATGAAATTCAATAGATGTTTTTTCAAATTTTATCTCAAAGATTTGCAATTGATATTGAATTTAGAAGCCCAAAAACCACCGGATCTCATAATCAAGTTGTAGGGTAGGTGAGATTTGGTGTCCTCCTTTAGCCAATGCCAATAAGTGAGAGTGAGTAAAAGAGAGAAGACATGCCATGAATAACTAACTCATGGAGGGTACCCAATGCCGATCGGCCTTGTTTGACTTTCGAGGCAAGGCCACGAATGAGAGCTCAATTGAAATGGAGCAATCCAAAATTGCACACTTCATGACCCAATGCCGATAATGACTGGTGTTTTCAGATTTTGAGTTATCGGTTTTGGGTCACTTCATGTACCATTTCATGCATTTCCCATTTTCATGCACCATGCCATGCATACTCTACTGATTGGAATTGGGTGGCCGATCAGAATTAGGTGCCTCTACCTTAGCATGAAGGCATTATTGCCAACACATTGTCATGCTTAATGTCACTTGTCATGACAAAAAAACATTGGGCTTAGGTATGTAACCATGAGCACATGACCACAGCTCCTTTGCTTGCCCTCCACATTCACAACCACAACTAATAATAATAAGAACATCGATCACCGAAGGTGACTTGTGTGAATAAAGTCTCTGTTCGTACCACCATCACTCAAAAGCCCACTAGGCAAAGGAGTGGATTAACCAACTACAATATAACCTTACCAACTAAAAAATGGCCTTATGCCTTAGCATGAGGAACAGATTCCAAAAAAAAATCCACTTTTGCTATATCTCCACGTCTGAACAAGGAACAGACATTTAACCCTAAACATCATATACATGGACATATATTACTCTGTAGGATATAAAAAATGTACTTAAGTTTAGCAAGACTTACATCTTCGGATTGAAGATTCTTCAACTAACATCTTTCATTTGGAGGTCATTTCAATGTGTGAACCTTATTGTATTGAAATACGACACCATACATGTAGAATATTGTAGCCACCAATGGACCTTCAAGGGTTAATGGCATGGACACATCTCTGACACCCATCACTTGTTCAAATGGTTCTTTACCATCATGAATAGATTCTAGATTTGTATTAGAGTTTTCCTGAAAGTGCTTCCTGAAGGGGCAAGTCAGGAGTGCCAGACAATATGAGATGTATAATCGGAAAAAAAAAAAAAAAAAAAAAAAACAGGAGGAAATTTCATATCGCCTTTTTCTGCACCAATGAAATGCTTTGCAATCAATGTTCTTGAGCCCTACCCCACGCAAGCTAAAGCTCCCCCATTGTACCCTAAGTTCTCAAAGGGTTGACTAATAGTTCCCCCAAACCTTTTCCAAGCCAAGACACAATGTGCATGTGGTCCCGGTTACTAACATAAGACCCTAAGATTTGGGTTACCTATCCAGTGTATTTTGGTGACTTTCAGGAAAACTCCATTGAATGTAATATTCTCTTCTGGTGTTCTTCCCCTCCTCTTGATGTGCATCAATGAGCACTCAAAGCTCATGAATCTCATTAAACAGTATGTATACATAACCAAACTTCTTGAATTCCGCCAAGTTGATGTTGCTCTTCCTCAAACCAATGGTGATGTAATGACGGTGAAAGAAAACATTTGCGGCCAACAAATTTGTGAATGGTGTAGTGAAGGGAAAATATTGTGAGTTTTGACCTCTTTTTCATTTTAAAACATTAAACTTAGCCCTGATAAGTTCAAATTTTATAATTACCTTCATCAGAAATAACTTGGGTCTACCATAGGTGAACCTCTAGTTTGGCACCTCCATGCTGAATAATTGATTAAAGTGAGAAAAGGCCATTCGGCATCCAAAGTAAAAATAAATTAATTTTCGGCAAGAAATCACATATTACTACTTTTAGCAAATTTGACAGCCGTGGGACTTCTAAATCAAAGCCTCCATGCATGCACAACCTTGAAGGGAGGCTTTTCGAAGCCCCACTCCCCTTTGATATCTTCCAAGGTGACAAAATCTGTAAATATATAGTTTCTCTAGTTTCGGCAATTTCAATAAATATTTTCCCACTTAATTCCGCAAGCATTTTTCTAATTAACCCCTACAGGACCAAGTGTCCAAAACGGGCTTTTTGAAAATTCGGTCAGGTTCCTATGCTGTCAATTTCAAACATTCATCTTTGAAATTCTTACCATAGAAGGGCATTACCAAGACCTTAGTGGGAAAACAATTTTTTCCTAAATTGGACATTTGATGAAAAAGTTATAGGGTTTTTTATTTCAAATGGGGAGGGCGGGCACCTCGGGCACCTCCAAAAACTTTTGATAGGACACTCTATTGAAGTGAGATTTTCAGTACTCGCAAGTAATATTATTTCCCTTCATGTTGTCAAAAAAAAGTTCTTGTCTTTAGTGAAAAATAGCATACCAACCCAAGTCAAATATTTTCACACATTGTCACTCATTGTTGGGCAAGGTACCAAAAAAACTTCTTCTTTTCCACATAAAACCTAGAGATCTTCATATTTTTCACTTTTTATTTTTTCCACAACAACATGTAATGTAAACCTTCATATTAACCATTCGGATTATCAATCGAAAACATATTAAGTTCAAAAAAATTAAAGTGTGAATTAACAAATTTTGAGCCTCCACTCCTTGCACACTTGTTTTGAATATGCTACACCCTGTCTCTACCTCTAAAAATTGGTGTGTAAGGAGCTAACATCATGCTTAACAAGATGGTAATAGATTTAGACCTTGTGTAGTGAAAATTTTTGACACCAACTGAAGTCAAAGTCTGTTGATCCACTAAACGCAGGGAAGAAAATGAACCATTTGCTTGACTTCAAACACTATAATCTTTCAATCCGTGCGGTCAAAGTTTATGAAATTTTGTACATGTGTTACTTAATAAGCCTTTATTGAGATCCTACGGTCAGAACTAAAAATCAAAGTTTTTGTTACCTTCTTTATTCATTGCACTAGAATCCATTAATTTTGAGGTGTTTTTGGTGTAAAACTGCCTTGGTACCTTAGGGGTTAATAAACACCAAACTGGAGGTTCACCTACAGTACTTCATAGTACAACATAACATCTTCTTCATTCTCAAAGGCGATTAAACTATTTCTCACAAAAGTGTAGAGAGCACTAGGCTTATTAAGGATTTTACTTGAGACACCACCAAATTCTTCCACATTTAGTAACTAGCAAGAGTAAACAAATAGTAGTAATATAAATAACAAGAGATGTATCTTCAAATACTTAGACTTTGGGTGACTTTACATGAATCCTATTAAAGAGAAAACAAAATGCATGACCACTTTCTTCAATATTGTTTTTTGTTTCCACCTTGGTCCAATAGTATTCTTTGACAAGGCACCACGACCTTGGTGTAGTGGTTTGGGTCATGGCACACCGGTGAGGTGGTTGTGAGTTCAAGTCCTATTGCTGGCGTGATGCCTACCACCATAGTCCACCCAATTATGGTGGGGGTTCCAAGGCCTTGTTGTATGGGGACCCACAAAGCCCTTGGGGGAAATGACATGTCAGTTGTCTCTAAGGCAATTAGTGTAGGGAAGCACTTAGTATAGAAAAGTGTTTACCCTCAAGAGGGGGGGTAGTTCTATTACACTAGCCTATGTCTCGTGGCCATATGCTTAGTGAAGAGAATGAACAAACACTACATCCACGCCGGTCTCCTTCGGAAACCAAAGTTCTTCTTCTTATTCTTTGACAATTGTGGACCTAAACTCACTAAAAACTACCATTATTTAAGCATTCAACACAAAATACATACTATTCACATATCTAATAGTGGATCTTGTACTAAGATTGTGCGAGAGTGTGGTAAATTTTTTGGTCAAGATTATAAGAGCTTAACCTTTGAAGTGTGACAAACAACTGTTTAAAGGTCATTCTAAATAACTTCGGCACATTTTGACCACCTTCTATGGAATTTTTTTTGCACCACTAACATGAAAAAATATTATATTAGACACATGTGCACCAGATATTATAAGAGCTAATAAATAAGTACTACGTAAGTTGATCCTCACATCAGAATTATTGGTAAAGGTAAGAAATTAGACAGTAAGGGTTGAGAGTTTGATCACACACAACCTTCAAACTCACACACAAGAGCAAACTAATCTCAATTGAGAATGTTTTACAATGAAGGCTTTGCAAAAACAAAAAAAAAAGCCACAACCACTTTAGAAACCCAACTGTAGTTTATAATACTCTTACAATTAGCCAATGTCATTCATGATACCTCCAATTAACCGCTACCAGCCGTCATGCCTTCATTCTCCTTGTTTACTTCTCCCGATTTCCAACTCACCGTACCTCCAATCAACCGCCTATCTGTTATCCTACCTTAATTCTCCCCCTTGACTTCTTTCCATTTCCAACTCTCCCTCTCTCTACATTGCAATTTTATTATTCTTCCATGTCTTCATTCTTATTTCTTCACCTATATCACATGTTTCTCATTTTATTTGTTGCAATTTTGTATGCATTCCATGTCTCAATTCTTATTTCCAAGCTTTTCCTTGCAAATGTTTTTTTTGGTTGCAATCTATGTTTTCATTCCATGTCTCAATTCTTATTTTTCAATATTTTTCTTGTAAATGTTTCTTTACTTTTTCTTGCAATTATGTTTTATTTTACCAAAGTTCTTTTTCCAAATGGTTGTTTTCTTCAAATGTACTCAAATTTGCTTTTCATACTCAAAATGTACACATCATGTTTTTTAACTTTTCATACACTAAATGCGCACAAGTAAAAAAATCATTGCAATCAATACTGAAATTTGCATATAATGTAGTCCTTCACATTCAGTGTATTGTTATGTCATTACACTAATTGCAAATTTGGCAATTAGTGTATGGCTTTGCATTTAGTGTATACTGCACTAAATGTGATCTTTAGTGTACCAACATACTAACTACCATGTGGTCAAAAAATCTAGTTGGAGTTCACACGGCCATGTTGCAAATCAAATATTTAAAACCATGGAGTGAAGTATCTACAGTAGAATAGATGAGAATGTTCACATCAAGCATAGATACCCTATACTCACGTACTACACTGATTTTGACGTTTTGTGTCATGGGTAGTAAATGACTTGTAAATGCTGTAAGTTTCTACTTTTGATATAATTTTTTACTAAGAGCACAACAATCTATACTACACTAAACATCGCATTTAGTGTAGTTTACACTAAATACAAACTCTTACACTAAATGTAAGATTTACAATTAGTGCAATGACATAAAAATACACTAAATGTGAAACATTACACTATATGTGAATGGCAGTAAAAATTGGATTTTTTTTTTAAACTTGTGCACAATTGGTGTATGAAAAGCTTGCCGCAGTGAATGAAAAACAACAATGTATAGAGGAGCATAAGTCACTCAAAAAGAATGGGAATTACAATTATGAGATGTTTTTTGGCATCTACATTTTTTTTAAATGTCAAAAAACATCTCATATGTTTAATTTGAAGAAAATTTGAGTAAGTTATGGGCATTCAAAGATTCTGATGATGTAAAGGAAGAGAGACAAAAGGCATGACGGGCGGTAGGCGATTGATTGGGGCAAGGGAGATGTGAGAAATAGAAAAAGTCAACATAGAGAATAGAGACATGACGGCTAGTAGGCGGTTGATTGAGGCATCATTACACTAAAATTGGTATTTAGTGTTTGAGACACTAATTACGAACCTTAACACCATATGTCAACAACGCCGATAATGTTACAACACTAAATGTCAACATTAACACTAAATGCAGAGAATTGTAACTTTGGAGTTTTACTACCTCTACATTAAGTGTTATTAAAGACAAAACAATTTGTAAGAAATTGAGAAATAACAATTTTAGTAGAGGTTAAATCTACTTCCTAAGGTTAGAAAAACCTTAATAAATAAATTAGTTAATTAACATATTAAATCTAACTAGTTAACATAATAAGTTATTAATAATTAATTAACATAATTAGTTCACATAATTAATTATTAATTATTTAATTAGTTAATGATAAATAAATAAATTAATTAATGATAAATAAATAAATTAATTAATGATAAATAAACTAATAAAAAACTAATAATAAACTAATAATAAAAAAATAAAATAAAAAAATAAAAAACTAATAATAATCTAAGAATAAACTAAAATTAATAATAAATTCATAAATTAATAATAAATGAACATAAATAGTTAGCATAATTAATTATTAATTAATCATTTAACATAATAAATAAATTATTTAATATGTTAATATTAAAATAATTAATTAATATATTTAGTATGTTAATTAATTAATATATTTAATATGTTAATTAATTAATATATTTAGTATGTTAATTAATTAATATATTTAATATGTTAATTAATTAATATATTTAATATGTTAATTAATTAATATATTTAATATGTTAATTAATTAACATAATTAATGTTAATTAATTAACATATTAATTATTAAATCTACTTCCTAAGGTTAGGAAAACCTTTATAAATTAATTAGTTAATAAATGAGTAATTACTAAAACCTTAGGAAGTAGATGTTAATTCATGAGCCTTAACACTAAATGTCTAGAAAAATATATTTAGAGTTGGGTGGTAAAGAAATGTTGTAACATTAAATGTAGTGTCACACTAAATACCAATTTTAGTGTAATGATGTTGGCGGCTAATACTAATCGTGAACTTTTTCGCAAATAGTGTAGTAGGGTAATTACACTATTCGCGTGACTACACTAAATGCCATGTTTAGTGTACTCGAAGAGAGGGATCACAGTGGACAGGGTCGGTAAAAATATTCATCAAGAGTGAAAACTTATAGCATTACAAGTCATTTAGTGCCCATGACACTAAACATCAAAATCAGTGTAGTGGAGTAGTTTAGCTTGTCCATATCTCCACCACTACCTACTTTTTTCTACTATTCTTGGCATGCATCAAAATTATGGAGTGTGCCATTATCAACACTCCACCACCTCTCTGCCACTGTAGATAATTCACTTGTCGAGTAGGATGCCATGTAGGATTGATAGCTACCACCTTTTTGTGGTGTGAATCATCATATACAAGCCACTATCCTACCTTCACCACAAGTTCCAACCAACCTCCAGTGGGAATGGCAATATGAGCAGGCCGTAGTGGCAATCCCCATCTGCCATGCAAAGTTCCGCACTTGTTACATGACCCTCCATCACCATCTCTCAAAAGAATCAGAAGAAAGGAAATGGCTAGAGTTGTCTAAATAGTACTAAGCCAAGGTGGTCTAAGTAGAAATGCTGGTTATGATGGTCAAGTAAGGGCTGCTATTCTTCTTCTTCGTCCTCTTTCATGCCTAGTTTCTTGTAGCTGACACTGCATGAAAATCTCTGCCTGTAAAGCAGCAAGGCCTTCCACAATAGAGGCAGCAAACCCTCGTAATTATCAACCAGGCTGTCTCCTACCATCTCTCAAATTCTCCTGGTTTTCTAGCAATATCTACCAAAGGATAGGATTTAGGCAGCAAGAAATAGGAATTCACGGAAACAACACACCTACCACAATAATAAATTCCCTCCAGTGAACAATCACAGGTAGAAACAACTTCACTGTGATAAAAAAATTAGGCAATGAAACTCACAACCATAAGGTATTGAACATGGTGCAGTCTAAGAAGTTGATGAGGTGATTGTGGGATTTCACAGGAAACAACAATCCTACCATAAAGACAGATAGATCTTTGTACTAATCACATGTAAGAGTAGCTTTGCAACGTATGTAATGAAACTCACAACCACTTCATGCATATCTCCATTACTTCAAGGCACTACAAGGGAGTGATAGCATGCAAGGGAAGTGGTGATTGTAGAGTGGCGAGAGGAAGCTGTATGCTTGGACTGTGTATGATACCATGAGTTGTATGGAAGGAGATGAGGAATTATATGGACAATGAGGTGTGCAAAGGGTGTGTTTGACTGTTGTGGATGACTAGATTGTGTTGAAAAAATCTGACTTTCTTGGTTGAGGGAAAGGATAAAGAGTTCAAGCAACTTGGGCATACTGCAAAGGAGATATCGCGCAGGAAAGGTAGGTTCCACAAAATTTTAGGTTTTAAAATGGCTTACTTTTTACATCTATCGCCCTACAAACAGATACAAAACTATGAGATACTTATTACTTGAAGGGTCATGTAATCTATAAATTGTATAATTATAGAATAAATAAATTCTTGGATTTTTGGAAATTGTGAGACACACTCCAAAATATGCTTAGTTAGATGTGAAGTTGCTTTCCTTTTGGTATCCTTAGAGCATCTCTGCAGGGGCACTTGGCCTTGATAGATGCTCCGGAATGGCATGCAAAGATCACAGATTTCCCACACCGCGGGGCCCGAGACGACATTCCGGTCCACCAGGCTAGGGCCATCCAAGGTCACGGACACCAAATTTGTCCATTTCCGGTGTGTACACCACAATCTGGCATTCCAATCTGTCCGGTGAAGGCCTTCCATGTAGTCACGACCAGACTTGCTCTCCTCTCGCGACAACGAGACACGCTCCCCTCTTCACGGAAAAGTTGTGTCCCGGCCCACCATGCCCATTTCCAAGTTGTGGGTAGGCAATTTGTCTTGGAAGGGTTGCTTCGTGCTACGCTCCACCCTGGCCTCACTCGCCTGGCATGGTTGGGTTGGCGTCAAGGGTGTTGATGCTTTAAATGGGTAGGAATTAGATGGGAGTCTGAGCGAGACTTGTGACAATAAAACTACCTACAGTGTGGATTTAGCTCTAATCACAAGTAGGAGCAAAATACACGAATCTAGACTCACATGCATATTTTGGATATTTATTTTGGATTGAGACATAAATTTGTTAACCCTTAAATGTCAATCATAAACTCTATATACATACACATATTTTACTATGTAGAATACAATAATGTGCTAAAGTTTAGCAAGACTTACACCTTTGGTTTGAAGATTCATGTGGAGGTCATTTCCATAACTGAACCTTGTCATGTTCAAATGCAACACCCCTACATGTAGAATACTATCCCACTAGTGGCACCTTATGATGTTTAAGGGCTAACCCCTAAAGGCCCAATAGTCCCCTCCAAAGACTCTAAAAGTTCCCTTGGGGGACTCTTGGGCCTTTAGGGGTTAAGAGGGATGTGGAGCAAATAAAAGGATGGCTTCGAAAACTTCTCTAACACATTTGACCTTTCAGGAAATATTGTTCCCAAGAGAAAATCAGATTCCGCACTGACTCTACAACCAAGCTTTGTTCATGCCTTTTGTGTGCCTTCGTTGACGGCATTGACCAAGAAGTTCTAAGAGTTGAAAAGAGTTTCTGGAGACTTCCTCTGTATTCAATCCAAACATTCATGAAATTCACAGGTCTTAACCCTTTACCGCCCAGTTATGTTTCTGGAAAAACCAAGATTTTTGCTGATTTTTTTCTTCGATGGAAATACAATGCCCCAATACTAATATCTAACCTTACAAATTTGAACTTAACCCATGACCTGAATGTTGGGGAAATTTTACACAACATCCAACCGTTGATGGAATAGAGTGTAGTGTTTAAAGTTATTGTATATTGGTAGTGAAAACTGTGGATTTTGGAGGGTGTACTATTTTAACCATCAATAGATTCTTTATTTTGGATTTGAGTGGTTCACATGTGCACTAGGTTGATAGCTTCGCATTGACATATCATATAAGAAGAAAATATTTATACACAATTATTGGTGATTTTTTTTGCTTTTTCCTACTTGATTGTATACAAAAATGTTCCAACCTTATACAAATCAAAGCAAAAGTTTCATATGTGAGGAGAGAGATCAAGAATCACAAAACAATGAAGAATGTCTTAAAGACAAAGTTCAATCAAAATTTAAGACCAAAATCAATGTGCATGTGTGTGAAATACAACATAGTATGTGGCATGGTATTCATTGTATTCACTATTTTTTAGTGTATTTGATGTATTTTGTGTTGTATTCCTAGCTTTTCCAAGAGTTATATAAATCCAAATCATGATGTGATTGTTGGAGAGTGTTCATGTAATGTGTGCAAAAATCTAAACCTAGTACCTTGAAGCCTAATTCTCATGGATTTCATGCAAAATGAGTTTTAGCACCTCTGGAGTCCCATTTCAGGCTTCTTGGGCGGTAAAGGGTTAAACCAAAATCTTAACCCTTTAATACCTGTTGGGCCTTGTCAATGTCGCATTTTGTGCTTTTGATCTTGTAACTCTTTCTACAATTGGCCATTGTGTAGATGATATTTTGCCTAATTTTTTGTGTAAATGTATCAATCGTGTAGATGATATTTTGCCTAATTTTTCATCCTCATAGATTCTTCCAAACTCTCATGGTCCACTTAGGTGGTAAAGGGTTAACCCCTAAGAGCCCATTTCATCCTAGGGGTACTTTTTTTCCTTCTTTACTTTAAATTTTATTTTTAATTTATGTATATATATAAACATGTATATAGAATTTGTGGTAGATACCTTACTAGGGTTTGTAGAATTATTTATACTAGATTGTCTTTGATAAGAGATTCATAGAAATAAAAAATTTAAATTTTTGGATTCATAATATGAAAGTAATTAGCCTTCAAAGTCATATTGAGGACTCCGGACAGCTTCAAAACTTTTGCTAGAAGTTTCTGTTGACATTGAGATTTTTCATACACATAGAGATTATTACCTTCTTTGAAAATGTCCAAACAAATCTTGTCTTTAGTGCAAAAAAACATTTAAACCCAAGTCAAACATTTTCATACATTGTCGAGCAAGGTACCAAAAAAACTTCTTCTATAAATAAAATCTAGAGATCTTCATATTTTTCACTTTTATTTTTTTTGACAACAATATGTGGTGAAAACCTTATGTACAGTTTGGATTATCATTCTTAAATATATAAAGTTCACAAAAAAATAAAACGTGAATTGGCACTTATTGAGCCTCCACTTCTTGCACACTTGTTTTGAATATGCTACACCCCTTTTCTACCTCTAAAAATTGGTGTATAAGGAACTAACATCATGCTTGACACAATGGTAAACGATTTAGACCTTGTGTAGGGCAAAAATTTGACATCAAGTGAAGTCAAAATCTGTTGATTCACTCAACACAGGGAAGAAATTAACCATTTTCTTGACTTCAAACGCTATAATCTTCATATCCGTGTGGTGGATTGTAGCCAAAACAATATGGTAAGTTCATATAGAAATCTTTTTAAAGATCTTACGGTGAAAAGTCCAAAGTTGTACTCCAAAATTAGATTTTCTTGCCACTTGTTGATAGTTTAGAGTGTTTCTTGTGGGAAAATGCCTTGGACTCGTGGGGTTAAACCAGTTACAGAATACGCTTCGTACCAGATTCAACAAGATTCACATCTGAGGAAATTTCCATGAGAAATATTGTACGCAAACAGCAGGTTCAGTAAACAAAACAGCAGGTTCAACAGGCAAAACAGCAGGAGTTAGACACATGTGCATTGATAGGAAAAGGCAACATGTCTCAGTCAGGAATAACAACCTCCACTTTGGTATTGAAGTTGGTGAGGTTGGTATGCACAATACATTCTAGAGAACCAATATTAGGGCCTACCATTCTAGTATCTGTAAAGAAGATGGTTAAAAAGGTTTTAGAAAAAAAGAACTCTAAATTTGTGCGAACCAATTGAAGACCCCCTAAAAAAACCAAATATTTTGTAAATAGTAGGCAAGTAGAGGTCCACAATTTGTAAGCTTTCAATTCCAGATACATCACCAAGGTAGGACACCCCAAAACTAACCAGCGACCCAATAATGCTCCTGTCTATACCCTTCTTAGATTTCATGGAGATGTAGCTACCGTAGTTATCACATCACTTTGAATTCATTAGTCATGTAAAGACAGACTATCTTTTCTCCCTATAATCTAGGAAGGGTATAGAAGGAAGTGTTATTGGGTCACTAGCTGGTTTTATGTTGTCCTACCACAGTCCATTCAAACATGACATAAGGATGAATACAACACAAATTCTTGAAAAGTTTTTCCAATATTAGGAAGATTTGTGATATATCAAGGAAAAAGTACAAAAGAAAAGAACGCCTCTTGACCAAACCCTAAACCACAAACCCTAGTAAGGTATCTGCCACAAATTCTACATAAATTCTTGAAGAGGGTTTCCTGTACAGTATTGAGAAGATTTGTATGGTATCAGGGACGACTACTAAAACTGCCTCTTCATTCAAACCGCAAAACCCTAAACTTCTTAAAAAGTGTTTCCCGTAGCGGGAAGATTTGTATGATCTCAGGTAAGAGAAAAAGAGACGACAATGGAGCTGGCTCGTCACTCAAACCCTAGAATCTGCCACAAACGTTTGCCCTCTCTAACGGCCTGTACAGGGATCCATTCACAAGCATGAGAATACTAGAAGACTATGAGTAGTGGCTCCGGTACTGCGCTCCGCAGCGGGAGCACATGATGCGGTTCTTATGCGTCCAGAAGACCGGGATGAAGCAGAACCGGAACATGTCGCGTGTCTGCACGTCGCTCAGCATGCCGCCACAGTTGCTGCACAACCCGTTGATGGGCCGGCTGCCCACCACGTCCCGCTGCTCGTCGCACACGAAGCAGAAAAACATGATCGTGTGTAGCCGACTCCAAATCCAATTATTCACCAAACACCGTATGATCTGCACAAGTATAAGAAAAAATCAGTGCTTAAAAAAAAGAATCAGCCAGTCCAGTTAAGTTCCAAACCCCCGACAACCTGCGCCGGACCTCAAAATCTTCGGGAAACTCGTGTGAGCCCATACACACAACCTACGAAACAAAGGGTCCCTTCAACCAAACCCAAACATCCAGAGTGACAAGCGCCGAGAATTTAGCAACATCCACAACATGCACATAGTAGGGGACAAAACTAGCAAACCAGAAAGCCGAATCAGTCACTAACCAGTGAAGCGCTTGAGAGAGAGACAGAGCGAGAGAGAGAGCGGATTGTTTTGAGGTTGATAATAGCTGAGCTGTAGTGTATGAAGTTGTGCGTTGATCGCTGTGGGATGAGTTTACGAATGGAGTTGTCGGTGGTGTCACGAAGCTGGTGGTTTCCAGAAACTTGCGGAAGCTGGCCGCTTTCGATGTCTGTGTCCGCGTTGGTTCCGTTCTGGAGAATAAGAGGATTCGTATGGACTCGATGTGGAAGTAACGTCATCTGCGCCGTCCATCGTACTTTCCCGGAGGTGCTTGTCTCCGCGTCCGAGGTCACCTACCCTCCTACAGTCTAAACTCTATAAACTCTATAAGGTAGAGGCACCCAATTCCGATCGGCCACCCAATTCCGATCAGTAGAGTATGCATGGAATGGTGTATGAAAATGGTAAATGCATGGAATGGTGCATGAAGCGACCCAAAACCGATAACTCAGAATGTGAAAACTTCAGTCATTATCAGGCAATTTTGGGTTGCTCCACCTCAATTGAGCTCTCATTGGTGGCCTTGCCTCGAAAGTTGAGCAAGGCCGATCGACATTGGGTACCCTCCATGAGTTAGTTATCCATGGCATGACTTCTTTATTTTATTCACTCTCACTTACTCGCATTGGGCAAAGGAGGGCACCAAATCTCACCTACTCTACAGTTTGATTATGGGCTTTGGTGGTTTTTGGGCTTTTAAATTCAATATCAATTCCAAATCTTTGAGATAAACTTTGAAAAAATATTTGTTGAGTTTCATTCCTAATTTCGCATCATTCTACACAAATGTTTTTGACATACAATGTCATTTGAGTCCCCAACTGGCCTAAGTAATCGGAATTGGGTGCCTCTACCATATATGATACAGGTTTTGAAGCAGAAAAATCATGACACATATATAGTGTCATAACATATAGCACTTATAATCTTTTATCTCAATAAGTGATAACATTTATATTTTCTTCCATTGGTCTAATTTTTATTTTCATCCGTTGGGCTAGTATTCATCCATAAGAGTCACCATGAACTCTAAATCGGATTTTACCCAGCAAGTTTTACTCCCCTACACTATGTTCTACTCCCCCTACTCCTGTTTAGTGCCCCATAATTTCTCCGATTTTTCCAACTTTAACACTTATGTAAGTAAAATTAGTGAAGTATGGAGCGAGGCATTTCATAGTATACTTAACATATAGAACTTGATAGTGTAAGTGTTTTGGGAGCATAACATACATGAGATTATAACACTTAAAGAGATAACATATAAAGAGGTAACATATATTGAGTTTAGACTATATAACCTTCCTAGATTTAAGGGAGCCGATTATCACATCACTTGCAAATGCATTGGTCAATGCATAAGTCATGTAACGGCATGCTACATTTTCTCCGTGCGATCCCGGAAGGGTTTGGAAGGGAGCGGTGTTGGGTGGCCGGTCGGTTTTCGGTTGTCCTATCTAAATAAGAGGGTATTGGAGCAAGTTCGTTTGGAAAAGGACAAAAAGCATGGGCCACAAGTGATTCTTCATCTATCATATAGTACATTCTTTTTTATTACACGTAATTTCATTTATCATGAAGCTACATCCTCCAAAATTGCCTTCAAATAATTTAAGGATGATAATCAATGTAAACAATTGGTTTTCATCCAATCTTTTTTTGGAGAGTTCATTGAATGTGTAAGCATTTGATGATAATGAAACTTGCCTCCTTGAGATTATCATGTTTTATCTAAAGAAGAAAGTGTTTGTGACATGGATCTCAATGTACTAGTGTATTTTAGAAACTTCTAGTTTTAAATTTGAATTTGAGTCTTTAAAATGTTGTATTTGAATTTGAAGATTCCAACTAAGGAAATGAAGTCTATATAGTCTAGTTTCCTATCCAATTAATTTTTTTTAAATACTTAAAAATTTGAATAAGTTATTGCATTTTCATCTTTTGGCCAATAACTAGAGTTGACTAATGTTCTACTTTAGCTAAACACGGAGGTTTCATTTGCACCACTATCTTTGGCACTATAGCGTATAACTTTGGTGAAGTTTTTGGACTTTTTTTTAGCATTACTTTGTATTTGATATGAATTTTCTTCACTTTTTCTTTAGAAAATCACAATAACTTCAATTTTCCTAAAATAAATCCGTGATTCTTGTGACATAAACAAGACACGGGATCTCATCTTTAAATAGTAAACTAAAAATATTTCCACTTATATTTAATGAAAAATTAGAGCGTGTAGTAGATTGGAAATTGGGATTGATGCCATGGTCATGGGCTATGTCTTTTAGGGGTTAAAGCTAGTTTAAAATGGCTTAAAGTTGCGTAACATCACCACAAGTAAGTTACTGGAGTTTAATTTTTTTTCCTTAGAAATTTCTATTTCTATCTAATCTATAAGTTGATTATGAGGTGAAGTTGCATAGATGGTATTAGTATGTTGGAATGCTTTTAAAGTGCTCCATGATAAACGATTCACAATAATGCTAAATATGGTATTGGGGACCTTTTATATTTCCAAATTTTAGCCACATTTCAATGTATTAGATCTCCACAACAATTATTCAAAAAAAAGATTTACTAGAAGATGACATCATACAAACCTAACTAAATCATCAAAAGCTTATCCTATGGAATTTGATCCATTAGAGATTGATAGATATTCATAGATTGTAGAAAAGAATTAACGTAGATTGTAGTAATTAAAATAAATACTATACTTGCTAGATCTGGTGAAAAATGGAATATATACATAATAGACTTTTGGTTTGGATGAAAAACATAGGTATAACATATGAAGTACCTTAAAATGGTGAAGCTCTTAGAGCATGTGCACCACGCACTCCAACCACCACACCAACAAACAAAGTGGAGGAAAAGTGCCGTGAGTGTTCACCACCGTAAGAGTTTTTTTAACTCCAAAACATACTGAGACGCCAAAACGAGAGGTTTTCACAGTAGAATGGCGAGAGGGAAGCAAGCACAAAAGAGAGCACGCCAAACACGTTGACCAATGGTGGTAAGTAGAGGTGGTCAGATTGCTGAGAAGTTGCATAGAAGGTGCAAAGTGCGAGGTGGTCAAGGGTAGCAAATTTTGTGTCGAGACGTCCATTACTCCAATAAATTTTCTGGAAGTGAGCTTGTTGTGCGGTACGAAGAGTGTCTTCAAAAAGCTAGTCGGCTACTTAATCGGCCGTAGGTTGATTAAAACGGAGGGCTCCGCACCGCGAGGAGCGGTGTGGATGCTTCTATACATTGTAGAATCTATACCAGTTTACACTGCACTTCTCAAATCATATCTATAATATTGTTCTACTACCCTGTAATTCTTAGTTTGATATTGCTGGGCAACACTAGAATGGCTTTGAGGGCTGGCTATGCTATCACTTTGACTGCTGAACGCTTCCAAAGTTGCGCCTCTCGTCTAATCCATGGATAAAATGTAGATTGCTTGGTATTTCTCAGATGGGAATCGTCACTGCTCAACAAGGAGGGAGTATCCGACTACATATAATTAGCAATTGCGTGCAGAAGTTCCGCACACGAGGACCTCGGCTCCTTGATGAAGGCATTCATTTGAGGTTTTAATCTCGTGTTCATCAAGAATCTCCGCCAGTAAAGGTGAAACAATCATTGATCACCGTTGTGTCACGGGACGTGGTGTCGAGGGCCTCTATGAATTATAGTGTTTTAGTGTAGATTAGTTTGTTACTAATCTACAGGTTTAGGGACGTATGGCGGCCCACCGCATTCATCTATGGATGATTTTCATCTACTTAGGGTTGTGTGTGTGTGCGTATAGCGCCGTACACGCCCTTGACTTTACGTCTTTGTCAAGTCAAGCTTTGTAAGTGAGTTAGAGACTGTTTAGTGATTACTTTTGCTTGTAAGTGATTGTTTATCATTAGTAAAGGCTCCGCATTCTCTTATACAACTTGTACTTGTTGATTCACTTTGTGGAGTGCAAGACGCTTGACAACTCTTGTGATTTACTAGTTATTCCTTGAGGGTGTACTACGTATACTTGTTTTAGTGTATGTTTTTTGTTTAATTAATGTTTATTAGAACTCTTCATATGTTGTGGTTATCGATCTTTCTTTATACGACAATTGGATTGAAAAGATAACCGCACCATTGCACAAATTTTGATGCTACAAGTTGCTAGAATGCACATTCATGGGATTCATTGATTTGTTGTGTCGGAAAAAACTACATCGTTCACCTTACATAGTGTAGATGTATTACTAGTATGGGTGAAAAATGATGTGGACCACATTGATTTTAGTTCTAGAACAAGATTAATGTCAGTATCTTTTGCATTAACTCCTCGCCATCTCACCACTACCTCTCGACCGCTCCAACCACGTTTGCACATTTTTGTTTAGATTCTAACTTTGCCATCGTCCGCTCAGACATTGTCCATGCATATCTACTTTACACCTATCCACATCATTTTGTGTTGGACGTACAAAAACAACCCATACTATTTCCGTAGAACATGGTTTGATGTGGATTGAAAATTGAGATGGACCATTGTAATTTGGGTTTATAGGAATCAAATAGGCATTTTGAAATAGTTTGTCTACACTCTACAAGGTGGAGGGTGTAGGTGTCATACACACTTGCAGTACTAGAAATCCACTGATAAATAACTAGGGGTTTGCCTCTTTGTTCAGTTATAGATGGGCAATCAATAACTAAACAAAGAGACAAAACCAAAGAATAACTACATAATTTTTGAAACAGGCACAAGTATTTGTTGTGAGTTATTGATTTCTGTAATTTTTTTTTGCCATGTGGATTTCTCATCCATCTTCCAATATAGAACGACATCGTAGGGGAATGATGAGGTGGCCAATGACGCAGATTTTGAGAGTTACGTAGAATTTAATGTCAATATTGACGTGGATTTCACAATGAGGTGGAATTTGAGGTGGCAGGTAACATGGATGATGGCGTGTTTCCTTTGATGACGTGTAATCATATGTGGTAGCTTACGTGTTACTTCTTCTGGGACCAACTTGCTAATACGTGGAGGATTTTAATTGGATGAAATCTATTAACAGACTATATAGTTATTTTGTAGTTATTTTGCAATGTTACCATAGTCATTTATAACCTATTTTTGTAGTACATATTTTTAATTATAGATTACACACCCTTGTAAAGTTATGTCATAGTTATTCTCTTCTTACTATACAATTGTTCTAAAATTGTTTTATATTTATTCAAGAGTTATTCTCTAGTGATTGTTAAGATATTACATAGTTATTGAATAGTTATTTTGTAGTTATTGTTGAGTTAATAAGACCTAATTATTAGTTATTAATAAATGATTCTAAAATAATTATCTAGTAATTACATAGTTACCTTCTAGTAATTACATAGTGATTAGGGAGTTATTCTCAAGTGAATTTATTAGTTATTAAATATCTATATATAGGTATTGCATACACATTACGAGCTCAAAAAACCCATACATGCATAGTGATTAATATACAAGTACGATAGTAAATAAATAGTGATATATTGTCCCGTTCAACAAAATGCTATAAAGTCCGAGCTAGAACATAGTACCAAAACCCCTATCAATGCCAAAAAATACATACCTAATCAAAAACCAACCCTCAATCGTGGCTGAGCTTGAGTAGTTGGATATTCTTAAATATCACCAAATCTCTAAATCTCCCACATGGTACTATAAATCTCAAATAATTATTTAAAGTTTCAAAAAGAAAAGAAAAGAATAAACAAAAAATTTCACACAAAGAGAAAAAGATAGCTCAACACATGAGCAATATTACGGACAACTATAAATAGAACAAAATTTATAACATTGAGTAGAGGACACAAATGATCTCAAGATGCTGAACCCATGAGCATCTACTATTAAAAAGCTATGAGAGAGAAGAGAGATGGTGAGAAAGAAAGAAGGAGAAAGAGGGGAGTGAGAAAAGAAGAGATGATTGAAGGGATGACCGGGAGAGTGCACTTGCACTCTGCTTTATACCAAAGGAGGGAAGAGGGGTGAGGTCCCTCTTTCTTGCCAAACTACTTTCTTGATGAAAGTAGTTTCTTGGAGGAGGATATCCCTCCATATCAAGGGGATTTGATCCCCAAGGAGGAATATTGTGCACATGGGGGAAATTGGACATGGGTGTGGGTTCCATGAGGAATCCACAACCTAAGATCACTCTCACTCATGACCATGGTCCATAAAGGGACTACACATAAACTACATAATAAAATAAGAAATTCATTCTACGCCGTGACAATACTATCTTCCACATGGTTTCACTAAATCTCACACATGGTACTACGAAGCCACCAAACACAATTGTAATCAAATAATCCATGCAAATGCATTTCTATATGATAACTATATAGTTGGTCAAAACAACTACAGAATGACTCTGATATAACTACAGAATGACTGATAAAAGCAAGAGTGAGTTATTTTGAAATGACTAAATAATTACTACACAATAACTATATACTTACTCAAAACAACTACAGAGTAACTCTGATATAACTACATAATGACATTCATATAACTACATAATGATTGAACAAAGTATACGTGTATTTTTTTGAAATGACTAAATAATTACTATACAATAACAATATACTTACTCAAAACAACTACAAAATGGCAATTGATATAAATTCTTATAAAATTTTAAGGAAGTGGCCCTCACTGGACAAAAATTTGAATTGTCCCTTGTGTTCTTCCTCTTCAAAATAGGAGCCTAGGGATATAGAAAGTGGCCCTTTACATTGAAAAGCAATTTAATTTTTAAATAGAGAAATAATTGTTGGATCTAAAATCCAAACGGTGAATAAAATTATCATGACTTATTCTAACAATACAAAAAATGAATTTTTCAAAAAAGTAAAATCCTTTATTCTATGCGTTTTTAAGCAAAAACAACGAAGGTTGCCAAGAACTTTCCTTCACTACTATCCGCTTCAAAAAAAGTGCATTTGTCAACTGTACAGTAGCACTATTCATCTCTATAGTACCTAGCCCAACTGCCAAAAGAAACATGCTTCTTACTTTAGAAGCACCATAACTTTTTCTTCACAAGTCCAAAAAAAAAAAAAAAACTCCCTGCAAAGATAACCCGTATTTATATTCTCACTAAAAATTTCAAGAAGTTATCTTTTAAAATGGATATTTAGGAACCTGCCCAAAATCAATTTGTACCCCGCAGGTACAAATGGTCCTTTTAGAGGTTAAGGGATAAGGGTTACATTAATACGTTGCTGATGACTGAGTCAAGGTGCTATTTAGTCAAAGTTCTCGGGCTCTATGATCTGCTGCCATTTGAAGCCAATGTCGGCAATCTTGCGTGTCTGTACCATATTCCAGTTGTCTGCAAGTAACAAGGGCTCTCTAATTATATGGGGTACCTGTTGGATCGGAGCCATGAACATAATGCACTGGACCGAGCCTCCAATCCGCGTACGTAAATCCCCGAGCTTGTTTTGCAGACATCATTCGCCTCAGATGAGAGGATTGATACACTTCATTGGCCTTGTTCGCTGCTCTGTAGATGTTTCTGATCTCTCTCGCTCTCTCTTTTCGAATTTGCTTGAGCTGATTCAAGTTGATCTGTCGGTGAGTTCGTGTGTGTGTTTCGGAAGCTGCCCTTGTGCACGGATCTGGCAGTCGCATGGAGGTAAATTCATGTCACCTCCTCTTGCATGCTCTTCTAGCGATTCATTCTCCTGGTCTAGAGTTTAGGGTTTCATCTTTACCATCTTGATGTCGTGGCGCCCAAGGTACTATATCGTTTCAAGAGTGCCGACATTGCCTGTCCTTGTTTGCAGCAGGATCATGATTCAGAGGAGTTTCTGAGAGGATTTCGGACCAGGAGGTCTGGCACGGGGACAAGAAGCGAGAGTCTGTTGGACTCGATGAAGCGTCCCTTGGACCCGGTGAAGCCTGCGAGGGTGCAAGAGCTGGAAGCAAGTCTTAAAGCAGGAGAATACCAGTGCATAACCTGCTTGGAGTCTATTGCCCAAAAGGATGTCATCTGGTCGTGCAAGAACTGCTGGAACATCTTCCACCTGTGGTGCATGTGCGTGTGGGCGCACATCTCCACAGAAACTACTAGTAGCTGGACGTGCCCAGCGTGTCGAGAGCCACAAACAACCGCCCCCGACACGCTCCAGCACTCCAGCTACTGCTTTTGCACTAGAGCAATGAAGAACCCGCCACCAGACCCCAACCACACACCGCACACCTGCGGAGGCCGCTGCGACAAGTCCGGCTCCTGCCTGCACACGCTCCGGTGCGCTCTGCCCTGCCACCCCGGTCCCTGCCCACCCTGCAATTATACGCAGAGTTGCCCCTGCGGCAAGACGGAAGCGCGATGCCCGGCCCTGGCCAGCTGCGGGCAGCCATGCGGCAAACGGATCGACTGCGGTCGCCACAACTGTGCGCAGACGTGCCATGAAGGCGCGTGCGGAGCCTGTGAGCTCGCTCCCTGGTTCTGCTTGTGCGGGAAGACAAGCTTGCGAGAGCTGGGGTTCGGCTGCGCCCCGGGTGAGGCGAGGTGCCAGCAGCCGTGCGGAAAGCTCCTGGCGTGTGGGAGGCATCCGTGCAAGGTTACGTGCCACGCGCCCGGCGAATGCAGTGAGCGTGTGGATGATCCATACCATCCCGTGGCCAGCTGCGGGCAGCCATGCGGCAAACCGCTCGCCTGCGGTCGCCACAACTGTGCGCAGACGTGCCATGAAGGCCCGTGCGGAGCCTGTGAGCTCGCTCCCTGGTTCTGCTTGTGCGGGAGGACGAGCTTGCGAGACCTGGGGTTCGGCTGCGCCCCGGGTGTGGCGAGGTGCCAGCAGCCGTGCGGGAAGCTCCTGGCGTGCGGGAGGCATCTGTGCCCGTTAACGTGCCACGCGCCAGGCGGATGCAAGCCTCAATGCGGTGAGCGTGTGGATCATCCAAGCCCGACCCTGGCCACCTGCGGGCAGCCATGCGGCAAACGGCTCGCCTGCGATCGCCACAACTGTGCACAGACGTGCCATGAAGGCGCGTGCGGAGCCTGTGAGCTAGATCCCTGGTTCTGCTTGTGCGGGAGGACGAGCTTGCGAGACTTGGGGTTCGGCTCCGCGCCTGGTGTGGCGAGGTGCCAGCAGCCGTGCGAGAAGCTCCTGGCATGCGGGAGGCATCCGTGCCCATTCACGTGCCACGCGCCCGGCGGATGCAAACCTCACTGCAGTGAGCGCGTGGACCATCCATGCCAGTGCGGAGCCAGCGCTCGGGAAGACGATTGCCGCATCAGCGGCGAAGTGTATTGGTGCAAGCGAAAAGCATGCCAGAAGATGCGAGCTGCCTGTCGGAAAAGTTGACTTCTTCAACATCATGTTCATCCAACTGAAATTACAAAATTCGTCCATGTGATGTCATCCATCTACAGTCGACAGGGATTTGGGTTTTGCAGCAGAATTCGCGAATGAAGCTGTGAAGTCTGAACCAGAGCGAAGGCGATGGTGAAGGCGATGAGTTGCAGCATTCTTTAGCAGTCTGGAAGCTCAAACCAGATATTCCAATTTTGAGGTGCAGTTTCATCTCGTTACTCCTCGAACTCGGATCACCAAATTGATGTAATTAATTAAGGGTTCAATAAATTACATGCGATCAACTGTCCGGTTCCTTCTTTTCGTGTTTCGTGGCTTCTCTTACAGCTTTCATGTGTTGTATTCAAGGGCTAGATCATTTTAGTGTGGGAGCACTCTGGCAGCTTCTGAGGCTGAGGCTTTCTGGTCCATTCTAGGTTTTGGATGTATTGGTGGTGATTAACTCAACAGCTTGTGAAGAATGTGGTCCTCATGGAATCAGTTGATTTTTCATGTGTGTTGTATTCAAGGACTGGATGTGGAAGAGTATGGCAAGTGTAAGGATTATGTTAGGCAACTTTTGGGTCTGCAAGCCCAGAGATGGCTTTCTGATTCTTTATAGGGTTTGGATGCACCTGTTGATGATTCGGGCGGCAGCTCTTACAGGATGTCATGATAGCGGTTGATTTTACTCACTCCGAGAATGTCATGTGTCACGTCACGGAACCACACCACCTTAGGAGAGTTTCTGATGTGTGCAGCATGTGCAGATTCAGAGCTACAATGGTGAAAGTCACAGGCTGCAACTGCACTGCTCGGTTTTGATTCATGTCTAGGGTTCGAGATGGCGCAACGGCGGGCTCTGTCTCGCCTTCTGTTCAGTTTGAATGGTCAAATCGGAAGCTCTGGAGCTCAAGGGAGATTTTTCTGGAGGGAGCGCCGCGTGAGGCCTCCGGTTGCAGCCAAGAAGCCGGTCCTGAAGGAAGCGCATGGTGTGGAGTGGAATGATCCGTACCACTGGATGTCCACTCCCGCTGGGAAAGCACAGTTGGTGGAGCATCTTCACGGTGAGAATCGGCATGCGGATGCGGTGATGGCGGATACTCTGCCCTTGCAACGGCGCTTGCTCCACGAAATGCAAGACAGGATGAGCACCGAGCTTGCTACTCCTCCTGAGCGATGGGGAACCTGGTATTCTGCTCTCAACAGCCAACGTTTTCTGAAAGTTGGACTCCTTTAGAATGAGGAAAGAGTAGTAATAAGAGGGGGTACTGTACCTTGTTGAAACTTTGGGTGAGAACTCTGTTAACATGACTCTAAATGGATGCCATCCTCTTTTTCAGGTGGTACTACAGCAAGGTTCCAGAAGGAAGAGAGTTTCCAGTTTATTACCGGAGGCGAGCAGAAGGGTCGTTTGTGAACGCAAAGGAGGAGACTCTGCTTGACCAGAATGACATTGCGAGGCAGTTTGGTATGAACTGATGTGAGTTCAAGCTTGTGTTGGTGTTTGCAAAAGCTTCAAATGTGTTGATATGTGTTTTGATGGATGGTAACAGGTTATGCGCATTTGGGGATGTGCAAGTTGTCAGCAGATCACAAGTTGTTGGCTTACACGCTGGACAAGAATGGTTCCGAGGAATTTACACTCTTTGTGAAGGATTTAAGTACCGGACTTGTGCTGTCTCAGCACACCACGGAAGGGGTTGTGAGTGTGGAATGGGCTGAGAAGGAGCCATGCCTTTTCTACACGGTTCTCGACAGCTTAATGCGACCTTCCAAGTACACTTCAGTTGTGTTGTTTCCAGCTGCCTTCGTTTAACTATGATGTTCATAGGTAGTTTTTCTATGTTAAGTTGTGTGTCCCTTCGAATATCATTCACCAAGTAACTTCTGTGTTGCAAATCCCAATGTCATATAGAAGAATTTGACCACTTGCAAATGTGTGTACCTGGATATGGGCCTCCTTTTTATGCAGCTTCATGTTCTAGAAAAAGAACCACCGTGAGTGGATTATAAAGCACACCGAAAGATGGTTATCATTTTGCAGTTCATAATATGTTGCCAACGGGAAAGTCTTTTTGAGTTCCTAGTTGTGTTCAAAATTCTAGTATACAACGTCCTACACTATTTCCCGTGTACTGAAGTTTTAACAGATATTATTGTGACGTTTCAGAGTATATTGTCGCAGCTTGGACTCCACTTCTGAGAGCACACTGGTGCTACAAGAGAATGATGCCACCAGGTTTGTGGATATTGCAAGAACTAAGGACTGGCGCTTTTTAACAATCAACATCAACTCAAAGACGTCATCAGAGGTAGGCCCTGGCTCGATGGTATATGTATATTTTGTTGAGGTCACATCGGTATTTGTAGTTCGATGGTTTTGAAAGTTTTAGTGATCATCAGCCTTCTCCATCATTTATTGCAATTATTCTCAGACTGGAACCAGACATAGTAAGGCAAATGATGCAGGTCCATCTCGTGGATGCAAGAAATCCTGGAGGAAGCTTACGCTTAGTGGAGCCTCGCAGATCAGAAGTCGAGTATTTCGTGGAACACCATGATGGATTCCTTTACATTCTTACCAACTTAGGACCCTCCCCCAATTACCGACTAATGCGATGCCCTGTTCAAACACCTGCTGCAAAGTACTGGGAGGTAAACTTAACTAATTGCCTGCTTCGCAGTCTTTTGGGATAGACCATTCCGCACTGTGTTTATCATTTTTTCCACCTGTTGGCATGGTGATATTGTGCTTTTCAGTGAACGTGAGTGTCATGATTGCAGGAGGTTGTGGAAGCGGAGGAAAATATCGCCATAGTAGACATGGATGTGTTTGATAAGCACCTAGTCCTCTACAAGCGGAGAGCAGGCCTGCCCTGTGTACAAATTCTGGATCTGCCTCTCAAAGACATGACTTGTGGCGTAAGTTTCAGCAAATGCACGAGTTCAAGATTATTCTTGACCAGATCAAATATGTGATAGTGTGGTTGCTTCAAAATTGCAGGAGAAAGTAGGAAGGGAACTTCTCCTTCCACAGCAGGTTTGCAGTACTTTTCCAGGTGCTAACCAAGACTTCTTCTCATCATCACTCCGACTCACCATCAACTCACCACTGGTTAGTTACTTCGCATGACAACAGATTTATTCCCTCCACCATTAAACCTGCTGCATACTCCTATTGTTTTGATTGGCAAGGCTACCTAGGATTATCGCTACCCCCTTTTGGTTTGACCTTGCTAAATCCTTTGGTAACTTTCTCTCACATGTGCAGATGCCTGAGGCAACATTCGACTATGATCTTTCTTCTGGAAAACCGACTCTTCTGCAGCAGAATCAACCTGTGCTGCAGCCCCCTGTCAAGAAAATTGGTGCCACTGATGAGTGGCTGGATCTTTCCTCGCTCTATGTGTGTGAACAGGTTATGGCAACGTCATCAGATGGAGTCCAAGTTCCGCTTACTGTAGTTCATTCCAGAAATCTTGCCAAAGAAGGGGCTGCTCCTGCACTCCTGCTTGGCTATGGAGCTTATGGCCAGATGCTTGAGACGGAATGGTGCAGCGACCGGTTGAGTCTTCTTGACCGAGGTTGGGTTTTGGCATTTGCTCATGTAAGGTGGGGCTCTTCAATCCGGATCTAACTTGCTCTAGTTTCCTTTGTCCTTTCTAATATAGTTATTCGTAAAGTCACCCAAAGTTTTCCCCTCTTTGCACGTGTAATACTACTCTTTCCTCCCTCTTAAAAGCTTTTGGATATGTTAATCCTCCTTATGTATGAAAAAGCTTGGTGTCTGTATACTCAAGTTAGAACTCGCTTCAGAGAATGAAAAGGGGCAGGGCATGCTGTACCATGAATCTTAGCCGTCACTTTTTCCTCTTCAATTCAATTCTATGTAGGGCTGACTCTAAAAAGGAGACAAGGTTGAAACTGATGGTATCTCTGCCTCACTTCACAAATAACTTCAACATGGAGCATCTGTTTCCAGGGGCGGTGGAGAACTGGGCAGGCTGTGGCATCATGCTGGAAGGCTGACACAGAAGTGCAACTCTTTCCAAGATTTCATCGCCTGTGCCAATCACCTTGTGGAGCATGGCTATGCACATCCAAAGAAGCTGGCTGCGTGGGGAATCAGTGCAGGCGGTCTGCTGGTTGGTGCCGCTATCAATATGGTCCCTGAACTATTCCGTGCTGCCATACTTGAGGTATGTCCTAGAGAATGGAGTTCCCCATCTGTGCTCATCTATAATGATTCGTTCTTCAATAAATGGAGTCAACAAGATACCCCCTCTCTCGGCTACTCTTTCGTCACTAAATAGTTCTGAGATCAATAGAAGAGCCTGGTGGTGTTCTCCTTGAATTCAGCCAATGGTGGTCTCTAAACTCAAGTCGAAGTAGATGTAGCCGTCTTTGACAGAGATCAACCCGCCTTTCTCTCCTTTAAGCTGGATTTTGATAAACCGAGGCTTATTTAGAGGTGATTTAAATCTATATGAGGTAAAAGGGGATGTTTTATTCAGACTTCAGGTGACTTTACAAACATAGTATACGGTCTTCTAACTATCTTTGAAACGGTTCTCTTGCAGGTCCCTTTTGTGGATATTTGCAACACGATGCTGGATCCCACCTTACCTTTGACGATCGCCGAGTATGATGAATGGGGCAACCCTGAGGAGTCCAGGTATTTCAACCACATCCGTGAATATTCACCGTATGACACAATCAGGGAGAACGCCATCTATCCAGCGCTGCTGGTTTCAGCGTCCTTGCATGACACTCGGTAAGATCTTTTCCACACATTTGACTTAGTTGTAAAGTCATCCAAAGGTTCAGTAAGAAACTGGTCTTCATTTTTAATACTATTCTTTCGTCACTCTTCATTAGCTGTTAGATCAATGGAAGAGCTTGGTGGTCTCTCAACTTGATCCTTACTAAGCATAGAAGAACCTGGTGATCTTCAAACTAGTTTGAGCCACCTTTGCGGTTGAGGCAGTGGTCATGTTGTATCAGTTTCCTCTTTGAGCTGATTATAGAAATTTAGACTTGAATTTGGACTTGGTACCTTTGGCTACTCTCATGATCCTTGGATATGCTATTTTTTTTATGTATCATGTCCTGATTGCTGAACTTGCGTAGGGTGGGCTATTGGGAAGCGGCAAAGTGGGTTGCGAAGGTTCGAGATTTGGCTGATTCCAGCGAGGAGAGGCCTGTGATTTTGAAGACTAGTATGAACACAGGCCACTTCGGTGAGAAAGGGCGTCACCAGCACTTGAGAATCACAGCGCTGCAGTACGCCTTCTTGATCAAGTGGATGGCCGATTGAGCCAACTGTTTCGCATACTCGATCATAGATTTCAGTTCATCTCATGGTCAACGCGGATGATTCACATGAGAAGAGGAATTTCTCATGACTTTCATGTGAACGGGAATCAATGGCACATGCTGCATTGGGATCACTTCTCCTCTGTTCTGTGGCTTCTGCATTGGGATCACTTCTCCTCTGTTCTGTGGCTTCTGCATTGGGATCACTTCTTATTAACATTGCTCTGCTCATGTTTTTCGAAGTGGCTTGTGGTGACATGTAATTGTCACGACACTACCCTACGCAGTGGTCACTTTCGTACATATTTCATTAAAAATGGAGAGTTCCAAATTTGTGAAAAAATTCAAGGATTTTGTCTAGGCGATACCCATGGAACACCTAGGTGATACCCATGGTATCCAAACCATTGCAACATAGAAATATGATTCATTTGGCAAGAAGGTGTTGAAAGTGACCATTGTGTACGGTATACAACCTTTCTTAACCCTTAAATGTCACTAAGGAACCATTTGGAAACTGTAACATACACTCTAGTAAAAAGTGAACTACCTCTGAAATATTCCAATTATATTTGATTGTTTGCGTTTGAAATTGTGCAATTGCTTTGTTTGATTTTAAAAATACAATCTCAAAGTTAAATCATCTTAAAAAGAACAAATATTATTGTTAATTAATTTTGTAACTTGAATCCATCTATGAGTTTAACTTGTGAGTGAAAGATTAAATGTTATAAGTGTGATTATATAATGAGAGAGTTAAAAGCACCACAACCTTGGTGTAGTGGTTTGGGTCATGGCACACCGGTGAGGTGGTTGTGAGTTCAAGTCCTACTGCCGGCGTGGTGCCTACCACCATAGTCCACCCAATTATGGTGGGGGTCCCCAAGGCCTCGTTATATGGGGACCCACAAAGCCCTTGGGGGAGATGACATGTCGGTTGTCTCTAAGGCAATTAGTGTAGGGAAGCACTTTGTGTAGAAAAGTGTTTACCCTCGAGAGGGGGGAGTAGTTCTATTACACTAGTCTATGTCCTGTGGTCATATGCTTAATCACGCCGGTTTCCTTCGGAGACTGGAGTTCTTCTTCTTCTGAGAGAGTTGTAAGAAGAATTTTTTGGAAGGGTAGGATTTTCTTCTTCTTCTGAGAGAGTTGTAAGAAGAATTCTTTGGAATGGTTAAGGTATATGAATTAGGATTTTCTTCTTCTTCTGAGAGAGTTGTAAGAAGAATTCTTTGGAATGGTTAAAGTATATGAATTAGGATTGAGAAGTTTATAGTTTGAGGGCAGAAGATTGTTCTTCAGTACATCAAGTTTATCTCAAGTCCTACATATAGAAACTCCGGAAGAGTTGTAAGAAGAATTCTTTGGAATGGTTAAAGTATATGAATTAGAATTGAGAAGTTTATAGTTTGAGTGCAGAAGATTGTTCTTCAGTACATCAAGTTTATCTCAAGTCCTACATATAGAAACTCCGAAAGGATGTGAGTGTGATGAGGCAATTCTTAGGGTGTTTTCCAACATAAAGAATTTATGGATCTGTAAAGGAGATAGCCTTATTAGGAGCATGGATTCTGAAGATGAAGATGGAAGACATTGCAGACCAATAAGTTTCTCCTTACATTATAGTAGGTAGAATTTCATGCCTGAAACCATAGAAGTATGAAGTTTGCAAGTTTCATTTCTAAATAAACAAAGATAAAATAGTTAATTGTATAAAACTGACCTAAATGGGTAACAATCTTCAAGACTACTTATAGAAATTTATAGAACTTTGTCTCAAAAATCTAAATTATGTCACAAAACATTGGACGCATTGACTCTCCCTTCAAAGAACATTTGTGCTACAAGTTTCCTAGGTTTTTGTTCATGAAAAGGTTTCTTCGATTATAGCTCCGTGTACTCATGGCGAGTTATTCTACCACTCTCATGTACATTTGACCTGGGCAGGTTCTAGCACGCCTCCTAGCTTTACTAATGCATACGGTATCCAAGCTATTTGAAGCTTTGGAGGCCTACATCTGACTCTTAGATCCCTGCTACGCCTCCACAAGCCTACTATCATTTTCATAAAACGTTGATCTCGACCAGCCGGTGTCAATAGATGCGGCCGACAAGGAAAAGCTGCTCAAGGTTATGAGCAAAATACATATGGACTTTTACGTCTCAAATAAAGAGCTTACGAAATTCACACAGCTCTTTGCTTGCAACCTCAACATCTTGAGTGGTGGGCCAAAGGACTTGGGCCACATAATAGTCCTTAGCCACAACATCGTCACAAAAGTAGGGCTCATTTGACAGAGGAGCTATCAAAAAAGCCACCACAAGCAGGGGATCATACATGCCGATATTAAACAATTATTTGATTTTGGAGTGGCCAACGCCTTGCTCTCTCCATGGGCTACCCCCGTCGTGTTAGTGAAGAAGAAAGATGGCTCCTCGAGTTTTTGCATTGATAATTGATGTCTCAAGAGGATCACCAAGGAGACATATTCGCTTCCAGGCATAAATGAAACGTTGGATCAATTTCAATTAGCCATAGTTTTCTCCTCTATTTACTTAGCGGCAGGCTTCTTGCAAGTACCGCTTATGGCCTCAGCGCAAAAGAAGACAACATTTGTATATTGGGAGGGATTTTTGAATTCAACACCATGCCTATGGGGTTGTCTATTGCCACACACCTTCTAGTGTACTTGGTCAACTCTCATGGAAAGGTGCGTTAGTGTACATTGACAATATAGACATTTATTCAAAGACCTTTGAAGCGCGCCTGAATGATCTCTCTCATACATTTGGGAATATCCGCATGGCAAGCCTTGAGCTCCACACTCGCAAGTGCATTCTAGACTTTCCAAAACTTGTTTACTTGGACCACGTAGTGTCAGCTTAGGGACTAAAGTTGGACCAAGATAAAATCCGTACCATCATGGAATTTCCGCCCCTAGTCAATCTAGAGTGCATGCAATCATTCATTAGCCTCATCAACCATTATCGGCGCTCCATTTGCGATTTTGCAATTTTAGCAACGCCATTGTATCGTCTCATGAAGAAACAATCGCATTTGTGGGGAATTTGGAGGAACAAGCTTTGGTTGTCAAACTCAAGGCGACTCTATGCTCAACTTGGGTCTTGACTTACCCTACTTTGATGGATCCTTCTTGTTGATTCCTCCTTTTGGTTATTTGTAAAGTCACTTGAAGTTCCAATAAAATGCCAGTCTATGGTGTTATAATACTACTCTTTCTTCACTCCTAGTAGCTTTTAGATTAATGAAAGTGCTTGGTGGTGTCACAACTAGAATCCTTAAATAAAGCTTGGAAAAACTTTTGTAGTCTCTAAATTATACTTTTAGTTGCCTTTGACAATGAAGGGGAGGTTGTGAATCTTAGCCACCATTTTGCTCTTCAAGATGATTATAGATTAATCTCTAAAGGACTAGGAGTATTTTCATGAAAAAGAAGTCCAAAGCTATTGTGTATAGCGCCAAATAATGTTCCCATTCCACTTCTAACCATAAGATCTTGTTATTCACTACTAGAAGAACATATCAAATTTTTGTATATTATTTTTGACTAAAAGGATTGGAAAATTATTGCATTTAAGACATGTTCATGGGTCTTTTTGCACCTTGATTTTTAGAAGTACAACATTTTCTAAGTTTTCATTTTTATTTATAAAATGACATTGTTACACTATACGAAGTAGCAACTTTATACCATCACAATCAATATGATGTAAAGTGCTTGTCCAAACAAATTTAGGTATCTTAAAGGTGCTTTCCATATCCGTAACAATCTAAAAGAGGTCCAAAATTACACAAAATACTTTCTTTTTTTGGTGATATTGATATCATGTAAAACTTAGTGTAAGGTAAACAGAACGATTATTTTGTTTTCTTCGGACAGGAAACAAGATTAAAAATTAAAAATATGCAGAATCTCAAAATTTAGTGCCTATATATGTGGAAGAATGAAAGTTTCTTTGCACGCTACCCCGAAAGTTTGACGGCTTTTGTTGTGAAGTTTTTGCATTGTAGAAAGTTCTTTTTGTAAAATTTTGAAGGAAGTTAGTTATTAAAAAAAATCTCAAATTCTTGAGTAACCTAGCAAATTGCCCAAACTGCCTGCCTTCCCATAAAATTTGCTTCGCATAGCAGTTTCAGAAAATATTGGATATAGATAAAATATCATACTCCCACCAAGGTGAATTTAGAAGTGCCCTTTTACAACAAAGGTCTCAAAGCAAATTGTTGAAAATTAATCTAGCCCGGTTCTAAAATGCCTGTTTTTGAACACATGGTTTGTCCCGGGTATAAAAAGTTACTGCCTTTGAGTAAAAAGTTGGAGCATGTCATACTCATGATGTGCGTAGCTCATGCTCCTTGTGTAGAAGGGAGCATGGAAGCGACAAACCCATTAATTACTGCTTCTGCCGCAAGCAAGAATATGGGACAGACGAGGCGTTTCTTTCCTGAAAATGAGATGTGGAGTTTGTAGTACAACATAACAAGTACAATCAAGTTCCGCATTCTAACCCATCATGTTCATGATCATCATCATCATCAATATTTAATGCCGCACTGCCAAGAAGCCAAGTTTGTAAGTTAACTCTTCTTTCGTTCGCACTCTTAAAGAAGGATTCCATGTAGACTCTAGATATTGTTTCATCGCCAAAAGAAAAATTTAATTAAAAAAAAGATTCAGCACACATAAGTTGCTATATCCTACGCCGTGGTTGCTTTTGTATATTGTTCATTCAAAATGAAGAGTTGTCCAAAAGTTTGGAAAATATAATTTTTTTGTCTAGGTGATTATCAATGTAATGTCAAGGTGTTGTCTCTATAATGCATAGGTGATATCCATGTACTACATAGGTGATACCTATTGTGTCCAAATTATTGTGTCAAAGAAAAATAGTTTTTTGACATAGAGGTGTTGAATGCGACCACTAGGTACGGTATTGGCAACTTGTGGCAATCCCATTAGGTGGAGTGAAAATTTTCAGCCACAAATTGAACCCTCAACCACTCCATTAGAGATACAAGACTTCGGGTATCATCCACGTTCACCCGGGTAGTTTGGGGTCATCTTGGACCTTTCCTCAGAGGTGGAATTAGATTACCATTCCATGAAATTTGAGGTCAAATGGATATTCTACAAACATTCTATTGGTTGGTTGTGGATATAGGAAATTAAAGGTTTCTTCAAGTAAATTAGTACACACTAATTTTTATTAATTTACGTAGACAAGCATATATCTTACCAAGGCTGTGGTTCTATGATTTGAGATGAACATTTTAACCAATTAAAATGATGATGATACTATTTGTAGAGGAGAGTATTTGAAAATAATTTTTGTAATTTTTTTATCAAGAGAAAAAACTATTGTTGGTTTTAAAACAATAGGTGTAAGCGGCACTAACTATGATATTAGGTGTGGATTAATATTTAATGTTACTTATCTCATTATAAACTTCTCTTTAAATGTAAAAAGGTTAAACTTTAGAGTGTGATCTACAATGAGGTAGATAACAATAAACATCAAGCCAAGCTAGGGAAGTGGAGAAACCTTACACTTCATCTTGCTATTGACTACGTAGATGTTTATTACGTGCTTGGATGTATGTTTTTTGGAATGTATATGTAAATTTTTTGTACCCCAAAAATTTACTCAAGTTGAAGAATAATGTTAGATATGTATTTAGTGTTAGAAATACTTGAACCCTTGTTGAAATTTACCCTACACCGTGGTCGATGTTGTACACAATCAATTCAAAATGGAGAGTTGTCCAAAATTTTAGAAAATATAATTTTTTTGTCTAGGTGCTATCCCTGTAATGCATAGGTGGTATCCATGTACTACTTAGGTGATGCCCATTGTGTCCAAATCATTGTGTCAAAGGAAAATGATACTTTTGACATAGACGTGTTGAAAGCGACCACTAGGTACAGTAGTGTTTGTGTTCATGTTTAGTGTTGCCAATACTTAGAGCATCTCCACTCCTGGCGTGGAATTTTCCACGCTAGGACGGAAAATCTACTCCACGCCATGAGTGATTTAGGGTTTGGCGTTATAAGAGCTCCACCGCAAGCTTCAAATTTTTCAACCTAAAAAAACACTTTCACCTTTCACCTCCCACCACCAATGACATGGCGCCACGTGTCGCGAGGGTATGGGTGTGTCGCCAACATCAAAAAATGGCGCACTCCCCCCATCCAAGGAGATTTTGGTGTGCCATGCACCAAAACTTCTAAAATTTTATAAAGTTTCCCCGTTTTGAGGTGTTGGGTGCAACTTTTTGACCTCACAAAACTCCAATTTGGTGGTTCTCTGTCTCCGGGTGGAGATGCTCTTAATACCATAGTTAGTGTAGTTCTAATTTAAACTTTGATACAACCATGATCTTCTCCATATAACAAGGATTTTAGTTGAGACCAAGTCAAACCCTTCTATTATCTACTAGGTATTAGTAGTCAAAATATAGTGTAATGAACCAAAAGGCAATATCTTACTAAATTTTGAGACCATCTATATTATCACCAAATTGTTGAATACAAAGCTTAATCTCATAAATATGATGTTCTTAATCTCATAAATATGATGTTAGAATGGGCCACTAACACATTATATTAGCAAGTGATATTGTAAAGGTTTGAGTGTACATATAGGTACGTTATATATGTTGATTAGAATTAGCAACATTGTCTTCAAACCACCAATGGTGGTACTAAATATGAGCAGTTAATTTATCTTCTCTGTAGGTGACAAGGTCTAGGTTTTAGGTGACAAGGTCTAGGTTTTAGATGACAAGGACTCGCGCCAAAAAAGTGTCTCTTGCCGGTATATGGTCTTGCTAAAGTAATTCCTCCAAGGGATACATCCAAAGGGCAAAGTGATTCTTTCAAAAGATTTTGTTCCTAAGGAAAGTGTGGACCTTGGGGACTTGACAGTAGTGGAGACTTGGAGGATTGCCTTGGCTTCATTGGGGACAACAAGGATCTTCACTTGTATATATTTGCCTGTAAAGTCTATGTCTTTGGTGTAAATGGTGTGCGTCCATGGAGGAATTGCAGCTAGTCAGTGATCATGGCTATTGTCATTTAGAGATGGTTGACGAGATTCGCCTTGAAGTTGAGGTAGTGCCCTACTCCTAAGCATTGGTCGTGATCATGATCTGCATGATGAAGATCCTCATTGTGCTCATTACTAGTGAAAGCAACTGAAGTTGTTGGATTCAATTTGGACGGTTGTTTTGCTTCCCCGGGGCGGTCGGGCTTTGATGTGCCAGTGCTTGTCATACAAGCCAATTTTTTCTATCAATTAGCATACCGTGCAATTGAATCGCTATGTGAGGCCATTGCATTGCGGATGGTATAGAGTTGTTGTGTTGTGTTGGACCCGCATTTGTATTGTTGACACATCCATGAGCGCATTGCAAAATTCTACTCCATAGTTGGTGAGGATCTTTACTAGACCATTGTGTCGCATTATGATCTCATACTAGAAGAGCTATGTCACATGCTCACAATTCTTGGCCATTACAAGCATTAAGTCAACACATTTAATGAAATAGTCTGTGACCACAATTACGTACATGTGACCTTGAATTGTGGTGATCAAAGGGGCCATGAGGTCCATAAGGTCCATGTTGACCCCGATAATTGATTTTGTGGTCGGGATGTTCATTAGTGTGTGGCAAACTAGCTCATTGTTGTTGTTGTTGTGTTTAACTTGGCAAGTCTCAAATGACTTGATTAAGTCTGTGATATCCTTGACCATGCCAATCCACTTATAGACCTTTCGGATGTAGAACGGGCTTTGCTTCACCGTAAAATCATTGGCGGGGCGCAAGTAGTGAAAGTATTCTAGAATAGAGGTCAATTTGGATTGCTTTGGGCACCTAGCAGTGTGTTGTTCCTCCAAAACATTCTTCTTGAAGAGAAGCGTCTCGCCTTGCGCGAGGTAGTGTAGGAAGTGATGTTGGACTCTCTTCGCCAAGGTTTTGTCTATGTCTAGGGATATAATGCCTATTATGCAAGATGCTAGTAGCGCCTCATGCATGGCGGGTTCCATGTCGTGACTTGCATGCTGATTAAACGAGGAATATGTCATATTTGTTGGATGAATCAACAGTGGTTGCTTCAAGTAATCTCATGTTAATCTATCAATATCATATTGTCACAACAAAACAAGAGGTAAGACAAGTTTGATAGGTGTAATGCAAGCGGTTTGAATTGAAGTGCAATTCTCTTCCAACATTGAGCCTATGCTAGATGTGCTCTGCTCAACATAAACAATTGTGGTAAGAAAGACCGCTTGTGTGATGCACACCACACCACACTACACCATACAAAACAACAACCGAGCCTCCTAGAGCACAAAACAAACCACAAGACAAATAAAGAGAATACATAGGAACTATAGACTACAACAAACAGGACACGCACATTTAAGCTAGAGACTTTGGTAAGACGGTTCTATGCACCCCCTTGTTTGGCTCTAAAGTGTCCACCAACGATAAGCGTTGAGCTTGGTCGTGGCCTTGAGCATCATCACTTCTAATCGCATAAGAGTATCCATATCGTTTTGTAAGCGGTCTGGTATATAGACAATCTTATACTGATAGCCCTAGAGAACTAAGGCCCAAAGTGCTAAACGCCCCATGAGGTCCCTTGATTTGAGTAGGGCGCAGAGCGGAATATGATCGACTCCTGATCACAAAGTGTAACCATGGAGGTACATGCAAATATATTTCATTTCAAAGATTACCTCAACCTTTCATTGTCGCTAAGGCCATAATTTTGTTTTGTTTTGAATGGCCGTCAATTGGCATAGGCCACAACATCCTCCGCACCGTCAAATTCTTGGGAGAAGTGGCTCTAATGGCATCCCAATTGGTGTCGCATTTAATAAAGCGTCATAGCAAAAGTTTTGGAGTTTTTCTTTAAGATAGCATATCTTTTTTCTAAAGGCCCAATGAGAAAAAATATATATTTCCATGTACCTCTTATCTTCTTGCATCTTTGTACAAAATTTCAAGAATTGTAAATATAAATTGCAGCCATGAGATCATGCCCTAGATTTGCCAAAGCCCACCTCCGGACTAGGACTTTCGTCATTTAGGGGTTAAATATGGAAGAGCTTGGCGGTCTCCGATCCAAGATTAGAAGTAGATTTAGTTGCCTTTGAGAAGGAGGAGAAGAGTTATTATTATACCATGAATAATAGTTGTTTGTTTCCTTTTTTTAGCTAATCATAGGAGTTGGAAATTTTCAGGACTAATACAAGTAATAAAAATGAAGAAAAAGCCATTACTCATGGTATCTTTGCACAACTATGCAAAATAACTCCAATCTTCATAAGCTTACATTGTGCACAGAAATATTTTAAAAACAAGTAGTGCAGCTCATACAAACAAGATGATCGGTGTAGCTAAGTGAGACTACATGTAGATGCTTGTCAGTTACTTGTGGTCGTTTCAATATAATTGGCACTGAGTCCAAACATCAAGCTCTGCAATGTCCTTGCGAGAATCATGTAACTTATTGTGTTGTACATTGCATCATACCGTGATTACAGCTCCTAACTTGGTGTGAAGTTTGTCATAGTGGGTGGAATTGACGCCCATCCAAGGCTCAAGCATCCAAAAAGGTGATAATGGATAGATAGTACTGAAGGTAGAAGACACTATTCTTGTTAGCTTCACCCATAAATGCTCAAGCACGCTTAGGTACTCATCATCCATTCTTAAATTGCTTATCTTATTATTACTTGAATTTGGAGGTGATTCAAATGTTTTTTATGGTTTTCTGTAATCTTGTGGCAGGTCCATGAGTGCATAGTATTTCAAAGAAATTTGAGTTAAGTCATGCACTAAGGGGCGGTTTACACTACGGACCAAGAACTCGTCCCATGGCCCTCTTAAATCTGTGATTGGCTCCATCAACTCGTCCCGGGATGACTTGGGTTTACACTAGAAGGAAAAAAGAAAAGTGACCAAAGGAGTTGAGGTCCTCAAAAGGCCTAGAAATAGGCCTAATGGATAATGTTGGAGGGTCCCCTGGATTTTGCGGTGAGAGAGGCTAAATGGGTTCTCTCGTTGCTGAATCAAGGAGACCTTGGGCCTAAAATGCTATTTTTTTATTTTATTTTATTTTTTGAAGGGGGCCTAACGTTACTGTAGATACAATGGTGGCCACCCTTTTTGTCTTTTTGGCTTGTTTTATTTTCTTTGTTATTTTAGGAAATACTGCCCCTTTTAGGCATTCATTTAAAAAATCAACAAGCCCACTTTTTAGTACATGGTCATTCCTCCCGGTTCAAGTTCGGTTTACACTTAGTGAGAGGCCCAAGGGCTTTAAAAATGACATTTTTATGAAGTGTGACCATGGAAGTGTGATCATGAAGTGTGACCATGGAATTAATCCATTTTCCTTGGTCACGACTCTTGGTCTGTAGTGTAAACCGCCCCTAAGGCCCTCTTTACACTAGAGGCGAGAAGCCGTGGAGAAAACCTCATAAGGGCCATGGCTCATCCTTGAGAAGCCAACCTTTGAACTTGACGGCCTTTGGATATAGTGTAAAGTGAGAAGGGGCCACAAAATAAAGTGATGATTTTTTTAATATATTTTCAAATATAGGGTTGGTCATAACTTCCACTACACTACCTCCCATTTCCACCCCAAGACCGGTCTTGTCTTTCTAGTTGTTGGCGGTTTCTTTTGCTTCTTTCTTTCTCGTTTTTGCCTTGTTTATTGAAATTTCAGCACTATGGAGGAGAGGAGGAAGAAGCTTGTGGTGATGATGGTCTTGTATTGGTGTAAAACAAGATGTGCAAAAAAACTAGGTTTGTGTATGTATTATTTTCCTTCTGTAAAGTTTTGTGTTATTTCATACTCATGTATACACATCAATTTTTTTCAAAAAGAATTTAAAAAAATCATAACCGTAAGATTTTTGCATATCAAATTTTTGGAATTTTTTTTAAAAAAAATCAGATTCCAGATTTGGCCTTTTAAAGGCCTTCGCCTTCGCCGGTGCTAGGTGCCCCCCCTTTCCCCCCATTAAGCCTCGTTAAAGGGCGCGGCCATAGGGGTTTGAACCGTGGACCTCTTCTCAAGGAAGGGGAATACCTTGTGAAGTGTGCCACCAACCTTCTCTCCCCCCCCTTTGTGTGACAATTTGACTTTCCTACCCTTTTACAATGCTGCCTTCAATCTTTAGGTCCCAAAATGAGGCCCTCCCGGTTGTTTTTTTGACGTTTTGATGATCATTTCACTTCCACATGCTTACATATGAATGTACTAATGTGTATTACTATGAAAATTCAGAGATTAATACATGGTTGAAATTGCAAAAAAATTGGGCAAAAAAAATTGGGCAAAAAAACCTCCAAAAAACAAGCAAACCTATATCACTTCCTAGTCACATATGAGGAAGAAGAAAAAGATGATTTCTAATGATCAAGGAGTTGTCTTTAAAGAAGACAATCGGGATTGAATAGTAATAGCTGTTGGGTAGAAAACGAGTCAAAAAATTGGCCACTAGTAAAAGTGGTCGTTCTGAAATATTCTTTAAAAATAAAAATGATTGGCTGTGAGAATTTTGGCCAAATGGCCTCCCGGATTTTGCGTCACGCCCACCTCTTTAGGTGGGCTTGACTAAAAATCCCGGGGCCTTCAAAAATGTTCCTTTTTGATGCCACGAAGGACAAAAGTGTTATCCATGTCATTTTCTCCTCCTTTGTCCCTTGGACTGAAAAAATCGGGTATAAAGTGACATTCTTTGGTCTTCTTGGTTTCTACGCCTCCCATTGGCTGAAATTTCTCTCCTCACGGCCTCTCGCCTCTAGTGTAAAGAGGCCCTAAGGTTGGATGACCTACACCCACCAACTTAAGCTTGCTGACCTATTTATAGCGTTTGTATATGTGGTAAGAATTTTTTTGGGAATTCAAAATAGGATTTCATGAATATTGCAATCGTCGTGACCATTTATTTCTTCATATTGAAATTGCTACAAATTTTCAAAGTGGATAGTAAGCCGTGATCCATTCTTGACATACAAAACTCTGTACTTCCATAGTAAATTGTGCTATGACCACTTGTGCAAGAGATTGAAAACCGAGAGCTTTGAACCAATTATAAATTGACACCCAATCATAACTGACTTTCCTAAAATTTCGGAAATGGGGTGGGCGGCTGGTGGTTTTGGCCCACAAACACTGTTGATTCTGGGGTTGGTGGTGGTGATAGGTCATCCAACCTTATACTCCTAAGAATGGTCTTCGTGAAACAAAATATCCCTGCTAGAACTTTGAGTGAGAAGCTCAAATTCTTTATTTTAAATTTAAAAGGAGGTTTTCATTATTGAAGGGAGTAGGTCCTTGTTGATGAGTAGTTTGATGAGGAACTAAAAGAATAAACAAATAAACTAAAGTGTTAGACAGGTGTTAAATCATTTGAGAAACCCACATGCCACACATGGAATGAGGAATGACAAACTCTTCACCATCACCAAGATCTTAATCTTCTGAATTTTCTGTCCAACCCCGAAAGGGCCAAGTGTCAAAAATGGGCTTTTTGAAAGTTTGCTCAGGTTTCTATGGTGTCAATTTCCAACATTCCTCTTTGAAAATTTTATTATAGAAAGGCATTACCAAGACCTTAGTGGGAATTTTTATTTTTTTCCTAAATTGGACATTTGATGAAAAAGATATAGGGTTTTAAATTTCAAATGGGTAGAGCGGGCACCTTGGGCACCTCCAGAAACTTTTGCTAGGTCACTCTATTGAATGTGAGATTTTCAATACTTGCAAGTAGTATAGTTTCCCTTCATATTGTCAAAAAGAAGTTCTTGTCAATATTGAAAAATAGCATACCAACCCAAGTCAAACATTTTCACACATTGTCACTCATTGTCGGGCAAGGTACCAAAAAAGATCTTCTTCTCCACATAAAACCTAGATATCTTTATAATTTTCACTTTTTATTTTTTCCACGTCTATGTGTGGTGTAAACCTTCTTATTGATCATTCGGATTATCAACTCAAAACATATTAAGTTCACAAAAATTAAAGTGTGAATTGGCAAATTATGAACCTCCACTCCTTGCACAGTTGTTTTGAATATGCTACACCCGTCCTCTACCTCTAAAAATTGGTGTGTAAGGAACTAACATCATGCTTAACAAAATGGTAATGGGTTTAGACCTTGTGTAGTGCAAAAATTTGACACCAAGTGAAGTCAAAGTGTGCTAATCCACTAAACGGAGGGAAGAAAATGAATCATTTGCTTGACTTGAAACACTATAATCTTTCAATTTGTGCGGTCAAAGTACATGAGATTTTGAAAATATGTTACTTAATAAGTCTTGATTGAGACCCTACGGTCAAAACTAGAAATCAAAGTTTTTGTTTCCTACATTGTTCATTGCACTAGAATCCAACAATTTTGAAGTGTTTTTGTTGTAAAACTGTCACGGTACCTTAGGGGCTAATCAACCAACTATGTATGTTATAAACTCATCACCAACCTCATGTTTCCAAAGATCATAGGAAGAATTTTTTTGTATGTCCTTTGCCACTTTGATTTTATGAGCAGATAGGTGTTTCATGTTCTACTATGAATTCTAAAGTCACTTGTTGCCGCCAATTGTGCATATCCATGGTCAAGGCGACCACCCATTTTTATGCCAATTCGGGTTGTTATGAGATTGTGTGCAATGAGCAGGTAGATTGCGTGTCTTGGGTTAGGGAGTCTACTAGTGCGCTATGTCTTGTCTGTCATGTGGCCGGTTCTAGCGCATTTGTTTGTTGTTTGGTTCCTTCTTTGCAATTATATGTCAGTTTCATTTTGTATAAAAATAAAAAATTAATTAAGAATTAAACTACAGTCACCCAAAATTTTCGTGTAATTTTTCAATCTTACAAACCCAATGGGGTTACATTAAAAGAATTCTTTTGCCAAAGGGAAATATAAATCTAGTTTTAAATAGATTAGGTAGGAGTTTACATAATTTTATATTGAGTATGTACTATTATTTTGTATTGTTTTAATAAGATGAAAAGAAAAGAAAATGATTTTATTGTAATGATTCATTACATTAAATTAAGGTCATGGGAAATCACATATAACTCATATATATCAAAAACAACTTTTATGTAGTAACTTTAGAAAAGGCACCACGCCCTTGGTGTAAGGTAAGCCCCTCTAAAACCAACAAGTTAAGGAATGTGCATGTATGGAGAGAGGAGATAATTATACTATTATTTTTTCAGTGATTGCAATTCCAACCCAAGTGATTTCATATTTTTTCAATGAAAATTGAATTAGTTATAAATTTTCAAATTGTGCAGCCATGTTTAGTGGGTGGCTAACAGTAGGTACCCCCCCATAACCAACGACCAAAAGTAAGGGTCTTGACTAATAGAAAACCTCCATTTGGAGCTCAGTTGGTGGTAATGGGATGGAAGAGGGTTGGATATACCCCAATTTTATAGGCATTGGCTATGGATTTTTGTTGATTATGAAGAGGCTTACCATAGTGGTTTGGGTCATGGCACACCGGTGAGGTGGTTGAGAGTTCAAGTCCTATTGCCGGCGTGGTGCCTACCACCATAGTCCACCCAATTATGGTGGGGGTCCCCAAGGCCTCGTTGTATGGGGACCCACAAAGCCCTTGGAGTAGATGACATGTCACTTGTCTCTAAGGCAATTAGTGTAGGGAAGCACTTAGTGTAGAAATGGCTATTAGAGTAGAAAAGTGTTTACCCTCAAGAGGGGGGGAGTAGTTCTATTACACTACATCGATTTTGATGTTTAGTGTCATGGGCAGTAAATGACACTTGTGAATGCTATAAGTTTTCAATCTTGATGAATATTTTTACCTACCATGTCCACTATGATCCCCCTCTTTGAGTAGTATAGATTGTTGTGCTATTAGTAAGAATTTATATCAAAAGTCAAAACTTACAGCATTTACAAGTCATTTACTGCCCATGACACTAAACATCAAAATCAGTGTAGCCTATGTCCCGTGGCCATATGCTTAGTGAAGAGAATGAACAAACACTATATTCACGCCGGTCCCCTTTGAAACTGGAGTTCTTCTTCTTAGTAAACATTAGAAGGGGAAAAAAACCACATTTCCATACTGACCTTTGACCCAAACATTTCCCAGTGTAACTGCATCAAACATCAATAATAGGGACTCAGAAATCCATGATGAACATTTTCTGAGCAAAGCTACATCATTCATTGATACGAAATCATTAGCACCGCCTTCATTCAACAGATATAAGTTAGATGGTGGCTGCATGACAAGAGAATTTCAACAGACAACAAATTATTCAGGCAGAGGGAATAAATGTACTTATGTCAGGAGGACGGTGCCGCAAACAACACATATGCTCTAACTTACACGGAATGAGGCTCCAATTCCGATATGTTCTGGAATCTGTACATGTCAAAATGTGTAGCACGGATAAAGGTAGGGTGCACCATTCCCTTTAGTTTATGCTTTGCAGCATGCTGGTAGTAACAATCTCCACAATCTATCCACACTTAGAACTTTGAGTGGGAATTTCAAATTCATTTCACAACTCAAATATTGGATTATTATGAAATGAATTATTGGAGTAAATCCTTGTAGACAATTGTAATTGTTATTAGAGTACTCCACTCTTGTACCCATATCATCCCACCAATCACTTGCCACCATTTTGGTATCATTTTCATAATCGAGTAGAAGGTAAGTAGATAAAAAACTACAGAATTTGACACAAGTGCATGTTGTATCCAAGGGTTGGAAAAAAACTATTTTAAAAACTATGCCAACATTTTTGGAAATTAAATTTTGTACAAAGATGCAAGAAGGCAAGATGTACATGTTAATATAATTTTTACTTTCATCAGACCTGTGCAAAAAGACCTTATTCCATCTTAACCCTTTATCATTTGGCTGACTATGGCTGATGGAGAATCTACAAGTCTAATAGATGATACTCCATAGAATCTATTACGCTTGGAGACTCGACCATCAGGGTTAAAGAAGAACTTATGAAGGGCGGGTACATTGGGCAACTCCCATCCAATAACCAAATGAACGTAAATGCATGCAAAGTTGTAGTGTGTGTGAATTAGCCATCACCGCTAAGCATGCGCAGGTGATGGAAAGATAAAGATGTATGGTTTTTAATTAGAATGCCCCACCTATGATGGTCCGGGGGTTTTCTCTGTGTATGACAGATCGCACTACCTAAGAGCATCTCCACTCTTGGCGTGGAATTTTCCAAGCTAGGACGGAAAATCTTCTCCATGCCAGGAGTGGTTTAGGGTTTGGCGTTTGCTTGGCTCCACCGCAAGCTCCAATTTAAATTTTTTTAAAAGACGCTTTCACCTTTCACCTCCCCCCACCAATGACACGGCGCCACGTGTCGCAAGGGTATGGGTGTGTCGCCAACATCAAAAAATGGCGCACTCTCCCATCCAAGGAGATTTCTTTGTGCCATGCACCAAAACTTCTAAAATTATATAACGTTTCCCCGTTTTGAGGTGTTGGATGCAACTTTCTGTCCTTACAAAACTCCAAATTGGTTGAATTTTCCGGTTCTCTGTCTCCGCGTGGAGATGCTCTAATGTATGTTCAAGTAAACGTGCGGCAACCACCAGCTTGACCATTCTTTCGCAAGTAGATTACAATCTGGTTGGTTGTCCTTGACCCCTCAAAATCCTTGAGTCTTTTTTCACTTCAAAACTGCTAATTCTAGTGTAAAGAGTGGAGGAGATGAAGAAAATTTCCATTTTTATCTTCAAATGTAAGATCTTAACCTTTAAGGCCCAACAACTATTTATTGATCGTTTGGGCAGTTAACCCCTGTAGTATACACTAAGCCACCTTCATGAAAAATTTGAACCGCGACTTATTGGCGGAGTAGTATGAGCATCTATCGGGATCAGTGCCACTAAAATTGATACATGCATTGGCAAACTACAGTGATTTCGGTGAAATAGGATGAGCATCTACCGGAACCGGCGCCACCAAAGTCGATGCAAGCATTGGCGAACTACAATAATTTCCGTGAAGTGGGGTTGCAATGAAATGTTCCCTCTATGTAGATGATGTTTTGTATCATCTATTACAATTGTAAATTCTCCCATCGTCCAAAGTTCGTTAGGCCTTAATCCCTAAGGACCAAGGTATTTTGGAGGAGTCTCTACATCACTGATGTAGATAGATAGTTGTGCATTAGGTAATGATTGTCATCAGGAGTAAACAATTATAGCACTTTCAAATCATGATCAATGTGGTAGTAGTTTATTTGCAATATGGAGCTAGTTTACTTTCTTAACTCTTTAAGGACGACACATGCGACCAGGCCTAGGAGATGCTAAGAGTGGATACATTTCATTGCAACTAACCACTACATCATATACACAATGGATACAATTCATCCTGATTAGACACTACAAATATCAAAGTTATAGTTTGCTTATCAGACTCCAATGCACATCCTCAATTCATTTGTTGAAACCATAAGGATCCAAGGAACTTAAATTAGACCGCAGATCAAACAAAGATGAAGTATCCATCAACCAATTTGCAAATTTCTCCAACAATGACCACCTATGGGCCTCTCATCTTTAAAGAGTTAATTTCTAAAGAACCAAGGCATTTAAGAGTAGTCTCTACTCCATTGTTTAAAGAGTGACAAGGTGAACTTTTTGAAAATATTACTATAGGATTTTCTTCTAAACTTATATGAGATGTTGTGGTAGATTTTTTGTGGACTTTGACTATACAAATTGAAAGATAATTGTACTCAAAGTGAAAACATTTATCCCCCAAACAAACACTTTAGTCCTTTAGAGGTTAAAATTTGAAAACCTTCTTTTTGACTATGCCTTTGTTATAATAACATTGTATTATTGCCAACTTGAATGAAGTAGATTAAATTATATAAAATAGGTGACATATCCACACAAGAAGTGGTGTCTATCCATTTTTGAATGTAGGGTCAATAGGTACAAATCTCAAATCCAAAAATAATATCAATAAAGCCAACCTTCTCAATTGGAAGTTCTATTTACCCTTTAAGGCCTAGAAGGTTGATACGTGGTCTCTTGGGAGGTGAAATCACACCATAGCACTGAATTGAGGAAACATGGGCCAAAATTTTCTTTGCAATGTCTGTGCTACAAGTTACGACGATTCTCACGAGACCATTGGTGCACAAATTGGAGCCAGGCATTGAAGGTCAACTTGATTTCTGTGAAGTGGGTTCACCATGAAATGTACCCTGTCTATAGATGATGTTGTACATAATCTACGACACTTGTAGATTCTTCCCATGCCTTGTGAGCTCAAGGGCCTGAAAGGATTTACTGTTAGGACATGGTAAATTCATATGTTTATCATGAGTCTTCATGGGTCACCACTCACCACCACAACCTTCAACATTGAGTCATATCATAGACCCACAACTTCTGTCACAAGAATGATGATCCCACTGCGTTGGCTTCCACTGACTGCACAATGATATGATAGATGAGTGCATAGTGTATCATCTCCTTGCCAGTATCAGTGGGTCAAATTTCGGCACGAGTAATTTTATTTTACTTCCATTCCAAGGACTAAAACTCTTTTTGGGCCTTACTGCTATTGAATGTACCATAAATTTTCAGACATATTTAAGACACTCAAAAGATAAGATTTCAAGACACTCACAATATTTTGTACGATTTGACTCCATGAATTGTAAGATGCATGCATTTAAATAGTGCAAAATGGGTTTTTTCTTCCATGTGTGATGAGGTTAGCGTACTTGGACTTGGGATAATGGCATTTATTTCCACTACATATTACATAAAATTTATGGATCTATGTACTACCTTGTGTTAGGTCATTGTACGTCACAAATTACAAGGAATAGATATATTTAGGATAAGAGACATGGACTTGCAATGACTAAGGATATAGAAGTAGCCATTTATAAGAAAAAGGGGTATTTTTTAATATTAAATTTTAATTTTTGGATTGAAAATTCAAACAATGGATAGAATTATAAAATGAGCTTCTTCTATTAAGAAGATTTCTTTTGAGAAAAAGTAAAATCCTTAATTTCTATCTGGTTTTCGGTAAAAATAATGAGGGTTGCAAGAACTTTCCTTCATTTCTACCCACTTTTAAAAGTATACTATTTAGCACATACAACACGCTATGTCCATCCTTCTACATAAACGCAAAATTGAAAACAACCAAGCCCTTCCCGATACTCAAGACCCTTCATAAAACTATCTCTTTACCTCATTTTTAATCTATGAATTCCTTGTCCTGTGGGCATGGTCTTAGAAGTGGAACGAACAGACACTTTATTCACGCCGGTCCCCTTTGGGAACCGGCGTTCTTCTTCTTCTTCTTTAATCTATGAAATTGCGGTACACATCCTCCTCTCCATCTTTCCCCCCCTTCATTCCTCCTCTCCTCCCCCACCTTCATCCTTCTTTGTTATTTTTTTGTGGTTGGTGGGTTCTGTGGTTCTTGGCTACTTGTTACATAGTGTCTACCCTTGAAAGGAGGAAGTAGTTCCAGCTTACTAATTCCCTGTCCGGTGGGCATGGTCTTACTAGTGGAACAAATAGACACTTAATTCACGTCAGCCTCCCTTGGAGACTGACGATCTTCTTCTTCTCCACTAATCAGCTCTGCAATAGTACTATTGAGTTCTATAGTACCCTGCCTAACATGCCTGCCTATCCTAAGAAACTACTTTGGGTAGCATAAATTTTTCATTAAATGGTAAATTTAGGGAAAAGAAAAAGTGTACCATTACAAAGGTTTTAATAATGTCCATTCACATCAAATATTTTAAAGAATAATGTTATAAACTGACACCAGAGGAACATGATCAAACCTTCAAAAGCCCATATTGAAACATTTTGTCTTTTGGGGCATACCCCTAAGACTAAAGTCCCAAGGCTGGCTTTTGCAATTCTTGACCATGTTCCTATGGATGCAGTTTATATTTCCATTATCTTAAATTTTGTACAAAGATGCTAGAAGAAAAAAGTTACATGAAAGTATCATTTTTAATCTCATTGGGCTTATAGTAAAAGAGTTTTTCCATCTTGTTATATATTTGCCAAGAGTAGGCACTTTGAATAATTATATAAATTTTTGCTACAACCTTTTATTAGATATTAGATTTTTTATTCAAGTTAGTAACATTATTGTACTCTTTATATTGTCCAAGAAAATAACTCCTTAATGTGAAACTTTCATTCAAAGACAAGTCAAAGTTTTCTCACTCTTTGGAAGCATGGTGCTCATAACAAATTTGCATTTCCTCATAATAATCAGAGATCTTCATTTTCTTTCAAGCAATTTTTTTTTTCTTCAAGAAGAAGAATGAACTTTATTTTTGGCCACTTGGGATTTTCAATTTACACAAGATTAAATTAATCAAAAATAAAAATGAGGTTAGGTATTTTTTTGAACTTCTCGTCATTGTTTAATTTTATTTTTTTAATGCTTCACTTCCTTAAACATTACTATATGAGGAAATTACATCACATCCATCACGTAATGAAATAAAATTTAGAACTTTTGTAGTGCACAACTTTAACACCGAGTGAATTTAAAGTCTAGTGGTTCTTGAAACACAGGAAAAAAAAATTAAAAATTCTTCCTTCAAACTCTCTGATCTCTTAAATCATATGGTTCAAGAGATTAGAGAGTTTGACTATATGATTTAAAAGACAACAAGATTATGAAAAGTTGCAAGCATGTGGTTTTATCAGTATGTATTAAGATCTTATTGTCCGAGATGGAAATAAAAACTTCATTTTTCATTTCTACTATTTGCACCAATCATGGTCCTTTAGGAATTACAAGTTCTTGGTAGTATCACCCATCAACTCAAGGAGAGATCCACCTAGCTATGGTATTTAGTATTGTCAACACTATGTTCAAAACCAACCACTAAATGTTAACAAAAGCCTAACACAACATGTAAATCTAGCACTATTTGTCAACTTTAGAAAAATACTAGAGTACAGAATAAGTTACATGTATACATTTAGTATAAGCTTTCTAAGACCCCATTGTTATTTTGTGTATGTATAGTACAAACTTAACTTCAAGTTTTTTACATTTAATGTGAGCTACATAGTGAAGTAAGTAAGTGTAAATGTGATGCCACATCCAATTCTATAGTTGATGTAGTGTCATATAAACTATGTGGAGACAGCGAGTGTTATTAATCATCTAAAATTGTGTTTTATTCTTTTTTTAAACCACGTCATATCATGCTTTTTTATGTTAATCATCTACAATTGTGTTCTAATTTTTTTTAAACCACGTCATGTCATGCTATTTTATGTTCTCCTGCTACTAACTCCATAGTCTCAAGGTGGGCTTTAGCAAATTTTAGGCACCCTTGACAATTACAATTTGTGATTTTGTTTTCATAGATTGCTTTTATGAATAAGCAAGCTCATGCTAGGAGTTTTGTGGAAGCTTAGTTAGTTAGTTTTTTTTAATAATTAGTTTTAATTTTTTTATAAAAAAACCCCAAAGGGACCCTTTAGGAAAAATATTTTGTATCATCTTAATTGCTTTTTGGTCAAGTGTTGGAAATTTCAGATTTTTTGGCTTCAATCCACTTTTTAAACAATGTCACTAAGATGATTTTCTTAAAGGTGGTGATATTTTTCTTAGTAAAAATTCCATTTGATAAAGTTTTCATTGGAACTTGAGTCAAGTCTCTCTCATCTAGGGAAGCATGGTGCAAAAAGATAAAATATAATGTAATATTCTACATTATATTTATAGATTTTGGTGTCTTTTTTATCTTTTATTTACAATTTCAAGGGGAAACATAGACCTTTGTTTTGGCTATTTAGATTTGCAATCTATTAAGGATTTTTCTCATTAAAATTTGAGTTTTGGTTGTAGAAATTTTGCAACCTCCCATTATTGTATGATTTTTTTAGAATGCTCCATTCCTCTTGTGCATCTAAAGAAAGGTGTTTAAAGAACACCAAACACAACTATTATGTGAATTTTTTTAGAATGCTTCACTCCTCTTCTGCATCTAATAAAGGGTGTTTAAAAAACAACAAATACAACTTAATGATAACAAACTTAGGCAACCTTAAGTAATGCAACTATTGAATACCAAGCAAAGTCAATTTGCTAATCTTCTTTATGTTTTCAAGAAAAAGAACCATTTTCCTTAACCACAAACACTATAATAGTCTTCCAATATATGTGGTCAAACTTTAGAAATCATGAATGCTTGTTTTTTTTTGTTGTCTAGATGAAGTTCCTATGCTTGAAGAAGGAAGTAAAACTTTATCTTTTGCTTCTTGTAACAAAATGGGCAGTTTTGGAATTTTTTTGGTGAGAAACACTCAAAAGAAATAGGAAGGAATAACTAGGTTGTATGGATATCACTACCTTGACTACAATATTAGGTGTAGCTTGACATATACTATTAAAGTAAGCTCCCCCATAACCAATAGACTAAGCAATTTGCATATGTAGAGAGAGAAAATAACAATATGTTTATTTTTTAGTGATAGCAAATAGAATTCAAATTTCAATCCAATTGACTTCATATTTTTTTGATTATATATGAATCAGTTACAAATTTTCAAAGTTTGCTACCATTGTTTACCTCTCCATAAGCACCGACCAAAAGTAAGGGGTCCTAACCAATAGCCAACCTCCATTTGGAGCTGAATGGGTGGCAATGGGATGGAAGTAGGTTGGATATATCCCAATTTCATAGGTGTTGGTTACGGAATTTGGTTGGTTATGGGGAGGCTTACCTTACTTACTTCACTATGTAGCTTGTCTAGAATGTAAACAAGTTGAAATTTAGCCTATGTTGCACACTGAGGTAGATAACAATAAATGTCAATATGAACTCAGGGTTTTGGGAAACCTCACACTAATTGTACCTTTGTAGGCTAAATTAAATTATTTGATACTCTAGATATTTACTAAAGTTGACAAATAGTTATAGATTTACATTGAGTGTTTACCACATTCAGGTCTTTATTTACATTAAACCGCCAAGAGCCCATTTAACCCTAGGAGGACGATTTGCATTTTAGGCAGGTTCCTAAATTAAAAAAAAAACTTTATATTTGGAAAGTTTTTATACTTCATTTTCTATAGTAAAAAATTCATAGAAATATTTTCAAAATTCTTCTTTGGATTCATTATATAAAAGTAATAAGCCCTCAAAGTTAAATTGGGGACTCCAGGCAACTCCAAAACTATTGCTAGAAGTTTCTATTGACATTGAGATTTTTCATGCATGTAGAAAATATTACCTTCTTTGAAGATGTCAAAAATAATATTTTTAGCGTTAAAAAACAATTTAACCCGAGTCAAACATTTTCACACATTGATGGGCAAGGTACTAAAAAACTTCTTCATTTCTACATAGAACCTGGCGATTTTCATATTTTTCACTTTTTATTTTTTGACAACAATATGTCATGAATAAATTTCTTATAGACCGTTTGGATTATCAATCTTAAACATATTAAGTTTACAAAAAATAAAATGTGAAATAGCAATTTTTGAACCTCCACTTGTTGCACACTTTTTTTTAGTATGCTACACCCATTCTCTAACTCTAAAAATTGGTGTACAAGGAACTAACATCATGCTTAACACAATGGCAAAGGATTTAGATCTTGTGTAGTGCAAAAATTTGAGACCAGATGAAGTCAAAGTCTGCTGATTACTTAATGCAAGGAAGGAAATGAACCATTTTTTGACTTCAAACACTATAATTTTCATATCCATGTAGTGAATTGCAGCCAAAAAAGATATGGTAAGTCCATAAAGAAGTCTTTTTAAAAATCTTACGGTTAAAAGTCCAAAATTTCTACTTCAAAATTAGATTTTCTTGCCACTTGTTGATAGTGGCAGTTTTGGAGTGTTTCTTGAGAGAAAATGCCTTGGGCTCTTAGGGGTTAATGTTTGTGTTATTTTGTGGTTCATTACATGTACTACACTAAATTTGATGTTTAGTGTAGGGGACACTAAATGCAAACTAGTACACTAATTGCAAAGTATGCATTTAGTGTGAGGACAATGTAGTACACTAAATGTCAACTCCTACACTATTTGCAAACTCTAGTGAAATTTGAAACAATTTTTTTTACTCGTTGACATTTAGTGTAGAGATCTTAAATTTCAACAAAAGTTGGAAAATAAAGTGCAGGAATATTGTTGGTTGTCTACCATTGTGCTGTAAAGATTTTAGCAACTTTTTGAAGGTCACAAGTCACTCAAATTTCGTCCAAATTGAACATATGAGGTGTTCTTTGACATCTACAAAAAATATAGATGCACAAAATGACATATGTCCAATTCATGCAAAAATTGAGTGAGTTAATGGCATTTGAATATCCACATCTGGAGCCTAGGTAAGCCCCATAGGAGGTAAAGATGCATGTCTCAATGAAGTTGGCAGCCTATTCATGATGTGGGAGATCGACACTAATCCTCAACTTGTTGACAATTAGTGTAGTGGGGCGACTACACTACACTAAACACTGAATATAGTGCAGAGGGATTATTGATGTAGATCACCCACACTAATTTCCATTAGAGCATGTGCATGCCAAGTTCTGATTAGGTATTTGTTCTCAAGCAAGTGTGTGTCAGTCAACAAATGCATTTAAATTTTCAATTAGTGTAGGAAATTTCAAATAGTCTAGTCTACACTATATTCACGGAACGGTGTACTCGTACCACTACACTAAACATCAAATATTTGTGTACTAATCCTTTGTCCAGTTGGCATCATTTTAGTGGTGGAACAAACAGATACTACATGGTCCTTTGGAGATTGGAGTTTTTTTCTTGTACTAAGGTTGGATGACCTATAACCACCACGAACCCCATAATGGAGACACTAAAGTGTACCCAAACCACCACAGACCCACCCCATTTCCGAAATTTTAGGAAGTCATTTATGATTGGGTGTCAGTTCATGATTGGTTCAAAGCTGCCGGTTTTTAGTCAATGCAGAAGTGGTTATTGGTACAACTTAGTGTGGAAATAGAGAGTTTTGTATGTCGAGGAATGGGTCACGGCTTACTATCCACTTTGAAAATTTGTAGCAATTTCAATATGAAGAAATAAATGGTCACGACAATTGCAATATTCATGAAATCCTATTTTGAATTCCCAAAAAATGTCTTACCACGTATACAAATGCTATAAATAGGTCAACAAGCTTAAGTTGGTGGTTATTGGTCATCCAACCTTACCATGTTCTCCAGATGTCATAATTGAGAGCTCCGATTCTGTCCTAATGCGTCATCCATAACATGGTCCATATTCCAATAGTACAAGTCTGCCATGGTTTGACTCTCTCTCTTGCAAAGACCCAGAATGTAGAATCCAAGGCACTATCTACTATGGATGTTGATAGCATAGGGTCTGTTGCCAATTCAAAGGGTGTGCTATGAGTGCACATTGATGATCTACATGTCACTGATAAATATTTCCGTTTGCAGCCTTTGGATCTTTGACTGCGTGTTTCTATTGTGCCATGGTTGCTCCAGAAAATGTTGCTCCAGAAAATGTTGCTCCAGAAAATGTTGGTCTTCACTCGCTATGAATTTGGGTATCATAACAGCTCTGGACTTATGACTTCCTCACAGATACTTGAACTAGTTAACCCTTGAACCCTTAAAGGTCAGTGCGGGACCATATATACGGTCACGTATTTTATTCTTAACATGTAGAAAAGGTACTAAATTTAGCAAGATGTACACCTTTGGATTGAAGATTCTTCAACTTACATCTTTCATTTTGAGGTCATTTCAATATCTGAACCTTATCATGCTCAAATACAACACCATACATGTAGAATGTATGATCATTTTGCAACTTCTCAAGGGCGGTTTACACTACGGACCAAGAACTTGTCCCAAGCACCTCTAAAATCTGTGATTGGCTCCATCAACTCGATTGGCCAATCACAGATTTTAGAGGTGCATGGGAGGAGTTCTTGGTCCGTAGTGTAAACCGCCCCTCAAGCATGTAGTAGGTGGAATAATGACCTAAATTTAAATTGTTATGTGTCATTGTATCGGGCTTAACAGAAATACAAACTTTTGTAACTATCATGTACAACAACTTTTACACCTTGTGTGTCAAATACACAAAAAACATCATGTTGCAACCCAAATGTGGCTTCTTTTACCTTTAAGAGTCAAGGACGAGAGGCCCATAGGTGGTCACTTTTGGAGTAATTTGCGAATTTGGTGGACCAATACTTCATATGTGTTAGATCTCCAGCCTAAGTTATGCTCCTTGGTCAATGCGCTTCCAATGAATGCAGTGAGGATGTGTGCCATAGTCTCACAAGAGAACTATAGTGATGTTTGTAGTCACCAATCACGATGAATTGTGCCCATTGTGTACATGATTTAGTGACCAATCACGATGAAACGCACCCAGTTGTAGACTTTTCCAAGCTTGGTCACCTCCGTTAGCCCTAGAGGATCAATGAAATCGTTGGGTTTGCTCCCAACGTTAAGGTTGTAAGGACAAGTGACCACTTCTGGGTCGTTTTTGGCACGTTAACCTTCGTAGCAAATGCTACATGGAACATCCAAGGAAAGTTTAGAGGCAGAGCAAGATGGGCATCTCCGGGACCAACGCCTCCAAAATCAATGCAAGCATTGGCGAGCTACGGTGATTTATGTGAAATGGGGTTGTGATGAAATGTACCATATGTGTAGATGATATTCTACCTAATCTATTACACCCTTGGACTCTCCTAGGCCTTGTGGGCTTATCGGGCTTACCCCTTTAATCCCTAAAGGCCCAAGGCATTTTCACACCAAAAACACTTCAAAACTCCTCGTTCTAGTGCAATAAGTATGGAGGCAATTGAAACGTTTTATTTCTACATCTAACCATAGGATCTAAATGAAGACGTATTTGTTGACGCCCATTCAAAGATTTATAAACTTTGACCGCACGGATTGAAAGATTATAGTGTTTGAAGTAATGAAAACCATTCTTTTTCTTCCTTGCATTGAGTGGATCAGCAGACTTTTACTTCCCTTAATGTCAAATTTTTCCACTACACAAAGTTTGAAAATTACCATCATGTTGATTATGATGTTATTTCCTCGTACACCAATTTTTAGAGGTAGAGAAAGGGTGTAGCGTATTCAAAACAAATGTGCAAGTAGTGAAGGTGCAAAAATTGCCAATTCACGTTATATTTTTTTGTTAACGTAATATGTTTTAGAATGATAATCCGAATGGTCAATATGAAGGTTTGGACTACGTCATGAAGTAGAATTTTTTTTGTAAGAAATATGAATATCTCTAAGTTTTATGTGGAAAAGAAGAAGTTTTTTTGGTACCTTGCCCAACATAGTGTGACAATGTGTAAAAAAGTTTGACTTAGATTATTATGCTATTTTCCACTAAAGATAAGAGCTTTTTCTTGACAATATGAAAAGAAATAATGTTATTATTTTGAAGTATCAAAAATCTCACATTCAATAGAGTGTCCTAGTAAAAGTTTTTGGAGGTGCCTGACGTGCCCGCTCTCCCCGTTTGAAATTCAAAACCCTATCACTTTTGCATAGAATGTTGGATTTAAGAAAAGATTAGACTCACACAAAGCTTTCAGCAATGTCCATCTACAGTAGAAATTTCAAAAATGAATGTTACAAATTGACACCATAGGAACCTGCCCAAACCTTCAAGAGTCCCCCAAGGAGACTCTTGGGCCTTTAGGGGTTAAGGTCGGGTTGGCTATGGCTAATGGAAAATCTATGAGTGTAGTAGATGATATTTTGCAAAATCTATTAGGTCTGTATATTCGACCATCCGCCATAGCCAACCTAGCCTTAATCCCTGAAGGACCGTGACAATTTCACACCAAAACACTTCAAAATTCTTGATTCTAGTGCGATGAGTAAGGAAGGAAACATAACCTTATATTTATAGTTTTGACCATAGGATCTCAACAAAATACTCATAAAAATTCATAAACTTTGACCACACAGATTGAAAGATTATAGTGTTTCAAGTCAAGAAAATAATTCATTTTCTTCCCTACATTGAGTCGATCAACAGACTTTGACTTCACTTGGTATCAAATTTTTGCACTAAACAAGGTCTAAATCTTTTACCATTGTGTTAAGCATGATGTTAGTTCCCTATACACTAATTTTTAGAGGTAGAAAAGGGGTGTAGCATATTCAAAACAAGTGAGCAGGTTCAAAAATTGTCAATTTACATTTCTTTTCTGGTGAACTTAATGTGTTTTAGAAAGATGATCCAAACGGTCAATAAGAAGGTTTACACCAAAAGTTGATGAAAAATAATGTAAAAAATATGAAGATCTCTAGGTGATATGTAGAAAAAATGAAGTTTTTTCCTTGCTTGCCCAAAATGTGGTAAAATGTTTGACTTGATTTTAAATATTTTTACAACTAGGACCAAAAAAATTGCCATCTTGAAAGAGGGTAATTCTCTATATGTGTGAAAAATCTCAATGTCAATAGAAACTTCTAGCAAAATTTTGGAGTTGCCCAGAGTCTCCATTCCTAATTTTGAGTAGTACTAACTTTCAAACCATGAATCCCCAAAAAGAAAAAAATACCTCCACAAGAAGAAGAAGAACGTCGGTTCCCAAAAGGGAATCGACGTGAATAAAGTGTTTGTTCGTTCCACTACCAAGACCATGCCTACCGGACATGGAATTAGTGAGCTGGAACTACTTCCCCCTTTCGAGGGTAGACACTCTGTAATGCGTAGCCAGAAACCAACCAAACAAGCAACCAGTCACAAACTAGCAAACTAATCAAAACAAGTAGCAAAAAACCTCACAGTCAGCTAATCAAGAGAGGTATAGGCGGTGATGAATTTAAGGGGGGTCTTGTGTATCAGGGATGGCTTGGTTGTTTTCTATTTTGCGTTTATGAAGTAAAATGGACATGGCATGTTGAATAGCGATGGTGATAATGTTTTTAAAGGTGGTTTTAATTGTTTCAATGGGTATCTTGAAGGTATCCTCTAAAGTTTTCATAGAAGGGATAAAGGTGGTGGCACGAGCACCAGATGTGATTACGATAAGGGGGTCCACCTTCCATCCAAGGGCCATGATGTCGTCAATGAGGGGTTGGTATTTATCTAATTTGTTTTGAATTGTTTCCGGAGAAAATCTATCGTTGCAACATGTGAATTCAATGAATTGAATGGTGTAGTCTTGGTTGATGTGATTGGGTGGTGGATCATTAAATGGTAAACCTCTAACACAGAGGATGTCCGGTTTGAGCTTAGCATTGCAATGACACCTTTGAGTCTCACATGAACATGGGAGTAGCCAAGGAGGGACCGTATTTTCTTGTGGATTGTTATTAAATGTGCCAGCGTTCATTAGTATAAAGCATCTCGATTTGTTGTGGGAAGTGATTAGTTTTTGGACTTCCCATACCGCTTTATTATGTCTTTTAACAATTAGAGAGTGTATGTGGTGGTTTTGGCATTTGAGTAGAACATGAAGCCATGTGTCGGGGTCCGTTGAAGGGCAAATGGGGCATGTTATGGATGGAAATCTTTTTGTTCCAAAGAAGAGTTGTTTGCGGGCGTTTCCCATGTATTGACCAGTTTGGAATTTGATGAGGCATGTTATTTGTGAGTTTGAAATGATGGGGTTTTTCCAGAAATTTGTAGAGAGTTCATTGTCTATGTTGTTATTGTTAGTCCATTTTTCTATGTTAGGAATATTTTTTGAGATTGTGTCAAGGTTGTTTGTAGAGGTCTTGTTTTTTGAGGTATTTGCCCAGAAATCTAATCGGGCCTTTGTCGGGGGTATCTTCTTTGGAAGGCCAATCTTCTTTTTGAAAGTAGTATGGGGTAACATGGGCATGTTCGTGTGGGTCTTTGGCATTTTTGTGTGCTTTTTCTCGGCCTTCTTTTGCTAGTTTGTCTGCTTGTTCGTTGCCATCAATATTGGCATGGGCTCTTACTTTGTGGAGGGTTGTGGTTTGTGTTCGGTTTTGTAACATTTGGACCATTGACATTAATATGATTTGGTTGGGGTGACTATTGTGAAGAGTAGGGTTTGTTATTTGGGTGTTTAGTAGGTAGAGTGCATTTACACAATCGGTGAATATATGTGCGGGTTCATTATTGTATTTTGTTGTGATGATTTGTAGCGTTTTGTGAATGGCCATGAGTTGTGCTCTAAGGATATTTTGGAGTCCATGGAGTTTGTTGGCTAGCTTAATTTCCTTGGTAGAATTATAAATGCCATAGCCAGCTTTTTCTCTGCGCCAAGATCATGGGTTAATTTGTTCTGGTGGTTTAAAGGAGCCATCGGTGTAATAGCTATGTGTGGGGTTAAATTTTGGTGTGGTATGAGTTGGATAGTTTGGGAGAGGGGGGGGTGTGACAAAGTAGTTTAGTGTATTGTTGACATATTTTAGTTTTGACCAATTATTACTTTGGTTTACGGGGGGTTTGTATAGGTGTCGGTTGGGTCGATTTTGTGTATAATCTGCGTATGTTTAAATTGTCCGATATGGAGGTAAGTTCAACAAGTTGCTCTAGGGTGCCAATGGTTTGGTTCTGGTGATGGATATATAGTATTTGTAATGTAGATGGCTCGATTCGGGGTTTTTTAGCTCGGGTAGGATCGTAGGTTCTTCGTATGGTATTGAGTCTGCCTCAAATATTGCAATGATATGTGAATCTGGAAATGGGTCTGAGTGTTGGTTGTTGTTTTGGTACCAGTTGTTGTTTGGTGTGATGATGATTGTACTTGTGTTATGCGGGTCATGTTTGGCGGCAAGTCGGGCCCAATATATTGCTTGTTCCATTTCCTTCTCGTTGTAGGGATGAGCTATTCCTTTACCGGTCCATTTGTAGTCAAAGGCCTTTCCCAAGGATCCAAATATTTTATCCCTTTCATAGGGTGAGTAGCTTTTTTTAGTTCGGTGGAGCATGTGACTGGGGAAGAAAAATATGATTGTTTGATGTTAAAGGATGAGATTAGTGAGTCTAAATTGGGTGTGGGTATTGTGTATTGCGCATTTTAGAGGGGGTCATTTTTAGGTGTTCGGTATTTATACCTTTGATAGAGCTAGATTAGTTCGGTTTCAAAGGATTGGGTCGTTGGTTCAATGTTCGTAGGACTTTGTAGTTTAGTATTGTATTGGTTCCATAGCCATTGGAGTCGAGTAACGGGGATAGTGTGTAAGTGTCGACCATTTTCTTCATATAGATGTGCTTGATTGTTATCCATTTTAATTGTGTTTGAGAATGTAAGGATATCATTTTCGGGATTACATTCTAATGTATGGATTTTTAAGAGTGGGATAATTATGGGTGGTGTTACGGATCTTGAGTCTGGGAATTGTTCTTGGGGGTGGTGGGTTAAGATGATGTCCGAGTAGATTTTGTTTTGAGTTTTTTGGTAGTATTGTTTTAATTTTTCTATGTTGTGTATGGAGGTATTGGTGTCGTGTCGTGGGAAAAGGGCTCTTTGGGGAAGCCATTTGTTGTATGTATTATCATTGTGTTGCCATTGGCATAGGTATTTTGTGTAGGTATTTTGTATATTATTTGTGTCTGTGTGTTGGATATGTTTATGGTGTATGATGTTATTAATGGGATATGTGGTAGGGTTTTTGGGGATGTATGTTGGGGGACGGGGGTGGTATGGATGTGGGGGGTTAGGGGGGTAGATTGGTAGGGAAATATTTCTTGGAGTGATGCTGTTGTTGATGGTGATGTACGAGTCTTGAAGTATATAGGAGTATGGATGTATGTTACAAGGGGTTTGGTATGTGGTGGGGCATGTTGGGAGGCAAACAAATTCTATAGCAATGTTTAGAGCATTCTTTACCAGTTTGGATGGGGTGAAGTGGTGGGCTTTGAAATCCTCATTGTTCATGATGTGTGTGCCGTTAGGTAAAGTAATTTGGTTTAGTTCAAAGATATTTTTTGAGAGGAGTTTTTGTAGAAGTTTTTGGGAGAGATGGGCATTGAGTGTGTTGTGATTTAGTGTTTCTTGGCGCCATAGTATTTCTAGTGGTGTAGGATTACTGAGGAAGTTTGGGAGTGTACTTTTAAGGTGGATTTTAGCTATGTGTTTTAATGAGAAGAATGTTCTTGTTATCGGTGATCTTATGCAATCACTTGTTTTAATTCTGGATATAATTTCGGCTCCACCGAATTGGGCAAGGACATAATGAGTTAGTCCATTATATATTTTTCCAAGTCTACCCTTATCGTTTAAGGCGTTTTGTAGTTGTTCACCTATACATCAGAGGTATGCGTTTTTGGGGGAGAAAGCATCAAGCCCGAATAGGTTATGTGGGAGTTGGGTTATTGCATTTGACATACATTTTGGTAATCCACATATAGTTTTTTGTATGGCTATTATTTTTTTATCAAATTTTTTGATAGCAGGTGTCGTAGTCTAATGGTTCGTTATTCTCAAAATTAACCGAAATTAACCTTAAGTAAGCCCACCTTACCAGATCGTTTCCAGGGATTTTTATCGTGCATCAAACTCCTTAAATCTTAACAAAAATTCACACATAATACCTCGGCACATCCCGGAGGATGGCTTCCCTGGTACCTTAGTAACCGGTAACAAGTAACCACATGTATTTCAGTTAAACTCTGTTGAGCGTCAGAGTAGATTTCCAGTTAGTTTTTACAGTGCCCGGAAAATCACTGCCCTCCGTTCTCGCAGTCCAGAGGCCACAATATCCACAATCTAACCCTACACCTTGAAAGAGTTATAAAGGTCGCAGCCGGTTCACCGGTCTTCACAATCTATTGGGAACTTGTCCCGGTAAACCGAGCACGCAAGCCCGGGTTCCAACTACAACCACACCCAATGAATCAAAGCAAGAAGATACAAGACTCACAACAAGTTAGTACTAAGCAAATCATATGAGCAAAACAACCTTCCACGGGGATCGTCGGAACTCATCCACTGCAACGGTAATAATCCCAGAATTCACCGGACTTAGGCTTAGCCGGGATGTCTCCCGGTGTACCGAGAGAAGGGGGATGTCACCTCCTACTCCCCACCAATCCGAACACTTCCCACTTAAGGGAGGCTATCATAAATAGCCGTGGGCTTCCCGGATCCCATCCGATAGGGCAACTCTTCCCGGTCCCACCGGTGAAAAGTCTAGAGCACAAGTCCCGGATCTCACTCTACCTATCTAACCCGGATATCCTAGCCCCTCGGGATGTCTCTACTCACACTCAATCACTTAACACACAACAAATCACAACTTTGCACACCTAGCAAAGACACACTAGGAGGATTCAACCCTCTCCCGGTCTACTCACAGAAGCTCAACAAAGACTATAGACATAAGCAATGAAGGCAAGACACGAGGAGATCAACAAAGAGAAGAGTACATAACACAAGAGCCCAAGGCCCTTAAGTACACAAAGGCCACTAGCTACCTTCCAAAACTAGATCCTCTAAAGGCGGAAATGGCATCTAAAGAGTGCACTAAAGTCAATAGCTACGCTCCAAAACTAGACCGCAAAATGACAAAACGGCATCTAGGAGGTGCACTAAAGTCAATAGCTACCCTCCAAAAGTAGCTCTACTACAGGACAAAACGTCATCTAGATCCTAAAATCAAGGGTAGCCTAGTCACCGGCGGATTACCGGTAGACCGGTAAACTGGAAGACTCCCGGTCCGGCGGTCCCGGGACCGGTGAACCTTTTCCTAACAAAAATAAGTAGCCGGAGAAACCACTCAAGCGGTAGTGATCGGGTGCGCAATGGGGCCCCATCGACATCACTACTCTCACCCTAGTGTGTAATTCTAGCAACTTAAAACAACATCTCACCAACCGGTGAGGTAAACCAACACATAATATATAACGAAGACTCAACCGGAAGACTCTTCCGGTTGAGATGTATAGAGATTGTCATCACGTCTGGAAGTACTAACATGGTCAAGAAAATCCCCCGGGAGGCTGGATGTCTCAACTGGGAGGTCTACCGATGGATTGGCGGTATCCACCGGAAGGTCGGGTGTATCTATAGATACTTGCGGAGTCTCTTTAAGCTCGATTAGTATAGCCGCAGGGGACTCCACCAAGGACTCCGGGGTTGATGAAGGGAGGTCTACCGGTTCCTTCCCGGTAGAAGCTACTGGGAGGCTTCTTTTTCTCTCATAGACTTTCAAGTCCCATTCCTTGGAGGATGGAAAATCCACCCGACTCACCGGAGAGCCATGTAGTCCCGGGCGGACAAATTTCTCAAAATGCCTCTACTTCCACCAATCTCCCTACTAACTTGTCACAAACTCCGGTCCGGCCCGGAAACACAAGTCTACCGGTCAGCCGGTAGACAACTACGGAACACTTTACTAGAGTATGTGGATATGGGTGTCTCACACATCTAGCAACATACTAACAACACAAGGTCACATATAATGATAACGAGGAGAGGACTTTAGAGACAAGGACTTAGAAAGAGGTTCTTCCCGGTTGACCGGGAATAGCGGGAAAAAGATAGGAATTGTGGGCAAGACCTAAAATGATAGGAGGAGGGAAACAATCCAAGATAACAACTTGCCACAAGGCTAGGACAACAACTACACATGTAAACAACACAATGAGGTCTAGATGAAGTCCGCGGGGGACTTTTTCTCTAGACCGGAGAGGATGTTTCCGGGGACTCACCCCGGTAGACAAGAGAGGAAAAGACTCACAAATAAGAATTATGCACAAACAAAAGAAATCCAACATGGGTAAGAATCACCTTGTTGTTGCACCCGCAATCTCCTTTCTTAGTCTCTTTTATCTTCTCGCTTTGGCCACAAATCTCCTCCACCTCCGCAAACCCTAAAATCTCCACCAAACCCTAAAATCTCCACCAAACCCTAGCTTGCGCACCTCTTCCACCAAACTCTAACTCGCGCACCTCTTCCACCAAAGCCTAGCCCGCGCACCTCTTCTTCAAACCTCTTGCGCTACCTCCTCTTCTTGAAACCCTAGTTGCATCCCCTTCTTTGCACTTCTTTAACTACTTCTTCAAACCCCAACTCCAAACAAAGACTAAATAGAGAGAGAGGGAGAACCTATGAGAGAGAGAGAACTAGATAGGGAGATAGAGGAGAAAATTTGAGGGGGGGGGAGATTTTAGAGAAGGAGGGGGAGAAAGAAAAGAGTTCTGGAGGGGGAGAGAAAGAAGAGTTTTAGAGGGGGGAAGAGTTTCTGGAGAGGAGAGGCAAATTTCGAGGAGAGAGAGAGAGTCGACCATGACTGCTGGAGCTACCCGGGCTGCTGCCTGGGTGATACCTAGACACCCGGGTATCAACCGATACCCGGGTTGGTACCCGAGCTAGTTCATACCCGGGTTGATACCCGGGTATGTATTTTTTTTATTTTTTTATTTTTTTATTTTTTTGGAATCTTTTTCATTTCTTTTTCTTTTTCATTTATATTTTTCTTTTTTGTCTTTTCTTTTCTTTTCTCTACCACTACTACTATTCAAACAAGAATTAGCATCTACAAGAACTCAACTACTTCTAACTACCTCCTAAACTGAAATAGTTAATTTAGATTTAAGTGGTGATTTTAGACTTACGTCCCGGGATCTCTCCTGGGACTCTTTTGATATTGTTTCCCGGGACTTAAATTAGTGATTTTAAGACCCGGTTTTATCACCGCTATAAACCTAATTAACTACTTAAGCATTTCTCTATTTTCTCTATTGGCTATCTAATCTAATTTCACACAATACTAACTACTTTTCTAATTAACTAATACTAAAAATCCTTATTTAACTAATTTTTTTGGTAGGGGCGACCAAGTGGGAGTTTTAGACTCCCACAGCAGGCATAGAATATGGTACACCATAGAAACTATATGTCACACCTGGGCGTAGTACGGTATCAATCATTTTTATTTTTTGTTTCATGGTGGCCGGGCATGTTGTTAGTTCATTGCATTGTTTGATGAGTTTCGTCGTTGTAGTGTGGATTTGGATTTTCCATTTTAGTGAGGGAACAAGATTTGTCCCTAAGTATATGTATGGTTCATTTTGGTGTAGTATGGGGATCGGTTGATTGCGGTAATTAATGTTGGAGGCTTGCATTAGGGCTTTGAAAGTGGTAGGGTTGAGTTTGGATTTGTTTGGGCATCCGGTAGCTGCACATTTTGGGACACCTACGTCCATTCCGGTCCATTTGCAATATCTATCAATTTTATTGAGTTGTATTTGGTTAGATTTAATTTTGTTAGTTATGGCGGCGAGGTCATCTGCGTATGCGGCAGAGTTTATCGTGAGTTGTGATGTGCCAAAAGTATATCCGTTGTTGCCTCGTTCTAGCCATCTGAGTAGTGGTTCTAAGAATATAATGAATAGGTATGGGCTAAGGGTATCCCCTTATATAGTTCCTCTTTGGATAGGTATAGGTTTTGTTTTCCCAAAGTGTGCACCGACATAACTAGTGGATGATTGAGAGTAGATGTTTCCAACAAGTGTAGTTGCATCTTTTGGATAACCAAGGTCCACCATTATTGCTAGTAGTCGGGCATGGTCTATTGAACCAAAGGCGTTTTTGAAGTCGATGTATAGTATGTATATGTCTTCGTTTGTAAATCTTGCGTCTTCTAGTGCGGCTATTATAGTTTGTATTTGTCTAGCGGTACTTTTTTTGCTCTAAATCCTTCTTGACTGTCGTTTAGGATTTTGAATTTTTCACCGTATGAGGATAGTATAGAGGTGAGTGTACTAGTGAGGAGTTTATATATTGTGTTAGCTAGTGCAATTGGTGTATGGTTGGGTAGTATAGTAGAATTGTTGTACTTGATTTCCATGACGTTGGTATTTGTTTTTGTTTATAGCAGTGAGAGAAGAATAGGAATAATAATTTATGGAATCTTGGGGCATGTTTTTTGATATTGAGTTTGGTATGCAATCTGGGCCTGGGGCTTTGTTGTTACCAAGATTTCGGAGACATGTGTCGTATGTGGCAATGTTAAAGTATTTATGTAATTGGATTTCTGGTTATCCTCGCTTGTCAAGGGTAAATCCATCGAGGTCATGCCATGGATATTGGCGTACTGTACATGTACATTCAATTGGATTTGTGGTTGATATTTACATGTTGGTACTGTTGGTATGTTGCTTTTTGTTTGTTGGTTGAATATTTCATGCGCAATGTTTTCTCGACTAGTTAAAATATTGTTGTATTGATCTATGATACAATCCATTGGTGGGGATTCAAGATTTTTGAAGCAATCCATTGGTGGGGATTCAAGATTTTTGAAGCAATCCATTGGTGGGGATTCAAGATTTTTGTAGACTTTCCTATTAATTTTTTGGGGGCTAATTTCGTATAGTTGTCTGTATTTTGAGATGGCTTTCTTAATGTTATCTTTGGTGTATTTTGAGGTTATTTTTCGGGCTTGTATGTTGGCATTTTTTGCAATTAGTGGGATATCCTTTATCCATGTATCGTGGGGTAGGTCCGAAGGTTGTGGGGTAGGAATTTGGGTGTGTTGTAGGTTTAGTAGTTCATCACATATGGGGTGGCTACGCCATTGAGGGTTATTTTTTACAATTCTAATGGTTTTCCGTATAACATGGTATGTAGTTAGGTGTTGTTTCCAAGTTTTGAAGAGTTTTCGAGGTAAACATCCTCCTTGTTGAGAAGTTCTGTTAGTCATTTGAGGTAATGGGTGGGCTTTACAAGTTTGTTCTAAAGTGTCAGAGATTTTATTAATGAGTTTGTCTATGGTGTGGCATGCTTCTTGCCATTGTATTTGTGGTAGTTGACTATTATTTTCAAGAGTGTTTGTGAGGGAGTCTATTTGTATGGAGTTTTCTTCAAAGAATTTTATGTAGAAATTTTCTAGATTGTCTTTTGGTATAGGGTTGAGTATGCGTATAGTGTCATTGTTTGGTGTTGTGGGAGTTCTATTGATTAATGTGTTGTTTGGAATATGCAATTGTATAGGTGAGTGGTCCGAATTTAGAATATCATCTTTGTTTGTAGTGGAGGTGTATTGTATATTGTTGTTTGTATTTATATAGAATCCATCTATTAGGCTCCAATCACTGTAATTTTAGCCACCTTGTCTAGAGAATTGTGTATCAGTATTGATGTAACTGAAGTTGAGGTTTTCTCTGAAGCGGCACCATTGATAATCAATGTTTTGAGGGGGGGTGTTATGATTTCCATTTTGGCGGCCAATTAGTGCTATGTCTCTGTTGAAGTCTCCGCATAATAGGTATGTGTGATTGGGATTGTTATTAATTTGAGATGTAATAGTGTTTTGTATATCTATGATAAATCTAGTATCTTCGGGGTGTGATGGCATATACATGTGAAAGATTAACCATGGTTGTAGTGGGTGGTTAGTAATTTTGATTATTTGAATGTAGGGTGATATGTGCATTGGAGTAGGAATTTTGTTGATGTTGCCCGGGAAGGCGTATTTTTTGTGTATTAGTGTAAGGAAGCCACCTCGGCCCGGTGTGTATGGTCTCCGTAGTTGGATGCATCTTGTAAGTGCATGTGTATTGTTAAAGATGAGTTTATAGTCTTGAAATATATTTTGTATATATTTTGTAGATTTTGTGGCGGATAATTTTGTTTCTTGTATAACTATGAGGGCTGGTTGCGTGGTTGAGTGCATGACCAAAGTTTGTAAGCTAGGTAGGGCAGTATTTAGGGAGGAGGCATTCCATGCGATTATGTATGTATTTTCTTGGTTTGTTCTAATGTTTTGATTTTGTGGAGGGATGTAGGGGAGTGGCGGTGGCGGACGGGTGTATTCTGGTATAGGGTCTAAACTTTTTGGTAGTTCATTAATGAGATTATTAGGGAGGTAAGGGAATTTTAGTTTTATTGATTCATTTGAGTGAGGAGTGGTTTGGCTGTGTAAATAAACATATATTTCTTTATGTATTGAGTTTCCATGGTTTATAATATGTTGGTTGTCTTCAAGAAACTTTATATACGGGTGATTAATGTGAATGTGTCGTTCCGGTGGGTTTTGTAGGTTTAGTAAAGTTTGTAGAAGTGTATTGGTCCATGTGATTGTGTTTAAGTTTTGTGGATTTAGGAGGTGGTTGCATTCATCTATTTGTGGGTGAGTGGTGACTACTAGGGCATATAGTATGTGGGGTGGTGGGTGCATATTTTTTTGTTGTGTGTATTGGGCGATGTTTCGGTATGTAATGTTGTGTGTGTGTGGTGTGATGTATGTGTGTTTTTGAAGAGAGGTGCGAAGGATTTTGTAATGTGATTATATTCCAATTGGAATTTTATGGTATTCGGTATGAAGTATATTTTTGCATTTTTCTTAAGTGTTGTAGGGTGTCTTTTTAGTATATTAGGCATGGGACTTGGGTTGGTTTCTATGTCTCCACTTAGAAGTAGTAGTAGTTTTATGTGTTTGGGTTTGGTGATGTGTTTTAGAGTTCTTGTTTTTTGGGTTGTTTTTTGGTGTTTTCTTGTGGGCTTGGAGTTGTATTTTTTTGGGAGTTTGTATTCGTCTTTGTTTGGGAGGTTTGTTATGTTTGTATTCGTAGTTATGGCGAATGTAGGGATATTGGCTATATAACGGGTTTTTGGTGTTTTAGATTTTATTACGTTGTTAGTGTGTGGGATTGTGTTTTTTCTTGTGGTTATGGTGATAATTTTGTTTTTGTTGCGTGTGTTATGTATATTTGTATGTTTTCTTATTTTTTTTGTATTTATTTGCGTTTGTATTTTTGTGTTGTTTTTTGTGTGTGTTTGTAATTTTGTGTAGTTTTATATTATGGCGTGACTTTTTGTTTGTATTTGTTTGTTTTTTTGGTGTTTTGTGTATAGGTGTATGTGTGCGTGTATTTGTGTATAAGTATTTGTATGTGTATGTTTTATTGTGTATTTGTTTGTGTGTTTTTTTTCCATTTTTTTCCTCTTTGTTTGTGTATTTGTGTATGTGACTCTTGGTGTGTTTATGTATGAGGCTTTTGGTGTATTTGTGTGGATATGTGTTTTGAGGTTGTGTTTATGTTTGTATGTTTGTGTGTGTGTATTTGTATAGTTTTTTGTATGTATTATTTGGTATTCGTATTTGGTGTAGTGGGTATGATGGTTTGTGTAGTATTTGTATTTTGGATGAATGGCGTAGTATTTAATATATGTTTGGTAGTAGTTCGGTATTATGTAAGTATACTCGTAGTGTAATATGTATTTTGTATTTGTATAAAAAATCGTACAATGTTTGTATGTATTTTGGAGGTATGTGAGGTCTACTATGTATATTGTACTAGCAAGGTAGATGTATTTTTCTAGTGTATAGTATGGTATGTGAAGGGTAGTAAATACTAATTGGTAATTATGTATTGCCTTGAGGTCTTTGGTCCTTACATGTTTGGCGGCCTATCTTCAAGTCTAGGTGGCATTCTTCCTTTCATGGCTTGAAATGCAAGCCTTGTGGCATTCATGGCTTCCTCCATTTTGTCTAGATGTTCCATCAAAGAGTTGTGGAGGACGTCGGTGTACCTCTTGCTTTCTTCTATCACCTTTTTGTTGTTCTCCTCCAAGGCTTCCTTCAACTCCTTTTTGGTGATGGCGGTTGGGGTGTCTTGTATCTTGAAAGTTGCAACGGTGTTGACCATAGCGGCATTGATGCCGTTGAAACCAAAGGCGTTGATTTGCTCCTCCGTGGGGGGTTGTGTGCCTTCCAAGCTCTTCCAATGTGGGGAGAAGTCCACATAATTGTCACCAATGTCGAAGTGTTTTCTAATGAATTGCTTGTATACTATGGAGTTAGCACATTCCACGTTAGCCTTGCCATTGTGCCTTCCCCCAATTCCTTTATGAAACCATATTGCCTTAACATTATTTACTCCCATGATTCTTTGGATAGCATTAGTGACATCTTGCACATTCATGAGAAGAGGTAAAGGGGAGAGGGTGAGGGAGATAGCATCCTTCTTTGCCTTGGTTTCGGGAGTCATGCGTCCGCCGTTATAGGTCTTTCTTGCTTTGATAACCTCGTGGTGGGTGGTGATGTGTTGAAGTTGGATCTTGGAGGCTTGTGTGGGGGTGGTGGCGGCAATGAAGGCGTAGGGATCTCCTTCCACCTTGGATACTCCCGTGATCTCGTAATCTTGGCCAGGCTTGAAGCTATTGATGAGGATGTCCTTGAAGAGATGGTGGGCGGAGATACCTATCAATGTATCACTTCGCACTTGCACGAAGAGGTTAAAAGAGTTAGCAGTTTGGGGATAGGTTTTACATATTTTTCCAATGGTGTTTTGGTTGTTTATGGTTAGTATAAAAGGCCTAATTCCTTTTAACAACATGAGAGCATCGGTTACGGGGTTTAGTAAGTGTAACTTGAACATGCTGGTCCAAAACCTCTTTTGCCCACCTCTCTTAACACTATGAGAATGGATATAGATAGGGTCCATAACTCCTTCCCCTAGTTTAATGTCCATAACTTCAAGTCTATGGGTTATCATCTTATGGACATCATCATGTAATAAAATGGAGGGAGGAGGTTCGAAGTGGATAGCCACGTGGAAACCGCTAGCCAAACCTGTGGCACCATTGATTTTGGTGTGTTGGGGAATCTAGGTGATGTTGTAGTGTTGCTCCTCGCTCCCCGTCCTTGCAATAGGGTAGTAAAGTTGGGATATTCTTGGATAGGCCACCTTTGACATCTTGAACTCCTTTGCTTCATGCTCCTGGAATCCTCTAGTCACCATGTCTTCCACCTTCTCATCATATAAGAGCTCTTTTAGCCCTTCTTCGATTGCAAGGCGTTCCATGTCTTCATATCCTAGCCAAAACTTGAGAGGCATGGTCATTACGTTAAGAGGAGGGGGTTGGCTTACCTCTTCTTGAGTGCTTCTGCTCTTCTTGGTATTGCCATTTTCCATTTCTATGTTCTTTCTTATTCCTTTCTCTCTCCAATTTATTGTTTCACTTGTCCCCCCTCCATCAATATCCATGTTTTCCTCGAATCTAAGGTTTCTTTTTGTGATGGACATGTTGTTATCTCTTCTAGTAATTGTCTTATTTATCTTCTTATTTAGTTTGTAACAAAGGAAAAAAAGGTGAGAAACGTACCTTTTTGGGAGGCTTACCTGGTGACTTTAGTGGAGGGACGTTGGTTCGTTGGTGTGGAAGGTCTCTGGTCGCTAGCACGTATTCGGGGAAGGTCGCTTACTTGCTGTGGGGGTCGCCCAAATTTGAGTAGGTCGTTGGCTCGTGTTCTAGGAGGGTCTCTCGCCTCTTGTGAGGGTCTCTCGAGGGCTGTGGGGGTCGCGCAAGCTTGGTAGGTCTCTAGAACGTACTTGGGGAAGGTCGCTGGTACAGTCTCTGAGGTCGCAAGTTATCTTGTGGTTCCACCGGACTGATCGCGGGAGATCGTCGGTGTGAGGTGGGAGGTCTTTCTCCAGGGCAGGGGTCGCTAGTTCCAGGCCTGGGGTCTTCAGCACGTCTCGGTCAATTCGCAGTAGCTAGTTGGAGGTTGTTAGCTCGCACCAGTTGGAGGGTCTCTGGCATGATGTAGGGGTCTCATGCACTTAGGATCCCCTGTGTGTTGCGCTTGTCTTCTCTCCTTCGTTTGTAGCTGATGGTACGTGTTGGGCAGGTCTCTCCTTTTGTACTACGTGCTCTTCTTTGGCCTCCTGCGTACTGTGTTCCTCTTCTCACCCTCGTATGGAGTTGATGTCGAGTGCTGGGTAGCTTCGGCTTTGATTTGGACCTCTATTCGTGTTGTGGCTGCCGCACAGTTGTGGATGCTTCGCAGGATTTGTTACTGGTACTTGGTCCTGGTGTCGATATTCTTGGTACGAGTTTCTTGTCACCTGCGCTGATTTCCTGTCCGGTGCTGTCGATGCTTTGATGCAGGTCTCTCTTCGCCTGAGCCGCTTTCTTGACTTGATGTGTTGAGTGAATCTGTACCTCCTCGTCGGTTTTTTTTTGGTCTGTTGGTGACTACTTGTGTCGATGCGTCTTCTGTTTCGGCGGAGTTACCTTGTTGTGACGTCGATGGCGTCTTCTAAGGTCGATTTTCCTTGTTTCAAGTTGCTGGACCCCGGGATCGATCACTGGTTCCCATTTTCTAAGTTCTGTGGATCCGGTTTCTAGTCTACTGGAGTGATTATACGTCTAGGTTGTGAGCCGGTGAGGTTGGTTCAGGTGTTTGGTGCTAAAGTGATATTAGTCCACGGATCTGATTGTATTGACTGGTGTTTAGGGTTTCTACTACCTAGTTGAGTCTGTGGTTTCTATCACTAGGTTCCGTCTGTGTTAACAAGTTGTATCTTTGTTGCAGGTGAGTGATCTACAGCTCTCCGCAGATGAAGTGATCTACACTTCTCGGGAGGCTCCTGTTGGTGAGTGACGTCTTCAGCAGCTGCTGGAGATCACCTTTTCGCGGAATGGCCGTGTGTTCGAGTTCTGCTTTGTTGCGGATTTGCTTCGACTCTGTTGGTGCTTTCTTTGTTGATCCTTGATTCGGGTTGTTGGTGCTGGTCCGAAATGCGGAGTTCTGCGCTTGGAGTGTCTTCGGTGTACTTGTAGCTTTCTAGAAAAAATGTGCAGCGCTTCCGCGTACAACTATAGACGTGCAAATCTTTTATGTATGTGCATAGGGTTTTTTGTGATCTAGGGTTAGGTTAATTTAGTAAGTTTAGGCTAGTTCTATCACTACTGTTGTTCTAGGTTCCTTGTTATGCTATATCTCTAAGACGCTTGTAATACAGCGAGTGTGTTGTTTTAACAATGTGTGACTGCAGATCTAGTGTGTTTACTATAGAGAAAATGAAAAGAGAGTGTTTTGGAAGGCTTACTAAGATAGTTGCGTTGTCGTGTATGCTTGCTGCTTGCTGCTGTTAATGCGTAGTACTTCGAGAGTTGCGGATGTGGTTTGTTGCTGCTGCGTGTCTTGTCTTGTAATGATGTAAATGAGTAGCTGGTTTGGGGAGGTGCGGTGACTAATAGGGAGGTTTGCAGATCTGGTAACCAACCATCAGATCTGGGGTAGATTTTGTTGCAAGAGACTAAGCTATATCTATTGTGCCAACACTTGCTCCCATACTTCTCAGAAAACGCACACTATAGATCTAAGCCTTGTTCTCCATTCACTCCACAAAACCCCAGATCTAAAAGTTTGTGAGCCCTTTTCCAACAATGTCTGCTTCCGAGCCTCTCTTTCCTTTCAAAACTAAGACCTGTGGTGAGCTCACACCTAGGTCAGCCACTTCTTGGTGCCCACAATCTTGTTATTTGAAAACTAAGTCCGACCTCCCCTCACCAGAAATTTCGGAGCTCACTCAGACTTCATCTCTCAGCCCGATAGAACACATATCAAGTGATACCTCCACAAATCTAAAGTCTCTTAAACAATCTCACTTATCAAGGACGATCTACTAAAAAAATTATTTTTAAAAAAAAGGTTTTTTTTTATCAATTTTAGGAACTTGCCCAATATCAAAATCATCCTCCAAAGGACACTTGGTCCTAGAGGGGTTAAAGGGTTAGAAGTTTAACCCTTGACCACCCAAGAAGCCCGAAATGGGACTCTGGAGGTGCTAAAACTCAGTTTGCATGAAATCCATGAGGAATTAGGCTTCGAGATACTACGTTTAGATTTGCGCACGCATTACATGAACACTCTCCAACAATCAGATCATCATTTGGATTTATAGAACTCTTGGAAAAGCTAGGAATACAACACTAAATACACCAAATACACTAAAATATTGTGAATTCCATGCCACATACTATGTTGTATTTCACACACATGCACAGTTTGGTGTTAAATGTGTTAAATTTTGGACTTAAATTTTGATTGATCTTTGTCTTTAAGACATTCTTCATTGTTTTGTGATTGTTGATCTCTCTCCTCACATACAAAATTTCCATTTTGATTTCTATAAGCTTGGAACATTTTTGCATACAATCAAGTAGAAAAAAACAAAAAAATCACCAATAATTGTGTAAAAATATTTTCTTCACATAAGATATGTCAATGCGAAGCTATCAACCTAGTGCACATGTGAACAACTCTAATTCAAAGTAAAAAAATCCTTACAAGAATCTATTGGTGGTTAAAGTAGTACAACCTCCAAAATCCAAAGTTTTCACTACCAATATACGGTAGCTTTAAACACTATAATCTATTCCATCAACTGTTAAATGTTGTGCAAAATTTCCCCAAAGTTCAGGTCATGGGTTAAGTTCAATTTTGTTAGGTTAGATATTAACACTAGGCGTTATATTTCCATCAAATCCGGTTCAAAGAGAAAAATCATGGTTCTTCCATAAACATACCTGGGCGGTAAAGGGTTAAAGGTTTAAGTGATATATGAGGATCTCAGCAACTTTGATTGCAATTACTGTTCACACCAGTGGGGTCTGAGTTTTTGCAACTCGGGTGACAAGTTTTGCAATTTCACAATCTGGACAATGAACGAGTATAACATCAGCAGCAAACTAAGTGGTTTCACGCGGGAGTTGCAACGGTTGCTTATTGTCACTTGTGCAGTTTGCAGTCATCGTTGTATCGTGTCAGCAATCATCCCACATGCCCATGTTATGCCAGACCCCAGCCCAGGCTCAGCTCTTGACTCAGCAGGATGAGGAGCCTTCATTGGTATGGTATAATACACTCTCTAGTTGGTGGACGCACAAGTTCCTAGGCTTGGACACATGGAAGCCAACAAATTTCCAATCGAAAACATCCAATGTAATCTGTACAAGTTGTACCCATGTGCCCCTAATGGTTGTGCGTAAGACTGCAGTTCCAAGGTTGAAAAGGCAAGACTTAGAGCGTTTTTAACCCCCACTTTACAGAAGTCCTTCGGTGGGCTTTTGCAAATCTTGACCACTTTCCCATTGTTATAATTCTTCAAATTTTGTACTAAGATGTAAAAAGACAAGAGGTGTGTAGGAATATGATTTTTATTCTCATTGGACCTAAGAAGAAATGTTATACCATCTTGAAGAAAATCTTCTTGAGAGCGTGCTCGTTGGGCAGCTCCAATTTTTTTTGCTGGGACACTTCAAAAACCCCAAAAGGACTGTTTGTACTTGTGGGGTACAAATCAATTTCAGGCCAGTTTACGAAAATCCATTTTTGAAGGTAGCTTCTTGAATTTTTTTTAGTGAGAAAAGGAATACGAGTTATCTTTGAGGGGAATTTTTTCTTTCCTTTTCTGGACTTGTAGGAAAAAAGTTATGATGCTTCAAACATAAGAAGCATGATTCTTTTGGCAGCTGGGCATGTTACTATAGAGATGAGTAATGCTACTATAGAGTTGACAATTGCACTTTTTTGAGGCGGGTAGTAGTGAAGGAAAGTTCTTGGAAACCTTCATTGTTTTCATTTAACCCATAAATTACCAAGCCATTTTTTAACCAAAAACACTTCAAAATTGCTTGTCTCAATGCAATTAGTAAAAAATAAAATCAAAACTTTTATTTCTAGTTTGAACCATAGAATCTCAATTAAGACTTATTAAGTAAGATACTCACAAAATTTCATAAACTTTGACCGCACGGATTGAAAGATCACAATGTTTGAAGTACATAAAAGGGTTCATTTTCTTCCGTGTGTTTAATAGATCAGCAAACTTTGACTTCACTTGGTGTCCAATTTTTGAACTACACAAGGTCTAAATTCATTACCACCATGCTAAGCATGATATTAGTTCTTTGTACACCACGTTTTAGAGGGTAAAAAAGGGTGTAGTATATTTGAAAAAATTGTGCAAGAAGTGGAGGTTCAAAAATTGTCAATTCACGTGTAATTTTTTGTGAACTTAATATGTTTTAGAATGAGAATCCGAATGGCCAATGTTAAGGTTTAGACCACATAATTTTGTGGGGAAAAAAAAAAGTAAAAAATATGAAGATCTCTAAGTATTATGTGGAAGGGAAGAAGATTTTTTGAACCTTGCCCAACGGTATATGCGACAATGTGTGAATATGATTGACTTGGACTACTATGCTATTTTTCACTAAAGACAAGAGAATTTTTTGACAACATGAAAGGAAATAACATTATTTTTTATAATTGAAAATCTCACAATCAATAGAGTGTCCTAGCAAAAGTTTTTGGAGTTGTCTGAGGTGCTGCTCTCCCCATTTGAACTTCAAAACCCTATAAACTTTTCATTGAATGTTGGAAAAAATTGGACTTATACAAAGCTTTTGGTAGTTTCCATCTACATTAAAAATTTCAATGATTAATGTTATAAAATGTCACAATAGGAATGCGCCCAAACCTTCAAGAGTCCCCCAAGGGGACTTTTGGTATTTTAGGGGTAAAAACGCATAGAAATTAGGGATTTTACTTTTTTTGAAAAATATTTGTTTCTATTGTTAGAATAAGTCGTGAAAATACTATTCGCAATTTGGATTTTAGATCCAACAATTACTTGTCTATTTCAAAAATAAAATTGCTTTCCCAAGTAAAGGGCCACTTTCTATACCCCTAGTCATTGTAGGTTTATTTTTCTTATCATGAACGCCTCCATTACTTGTGGTTTTTGGCATGCAATGACCTAACACAAGTTAAAAATATATCCATTAAGTTTTTGCAATGTATAGTGGAAAAATATGCCATTATCTTGAGTCAAAGTACATTGGCCCTATCAAGGCATAGCGTTAAAAAAAAAATCGCACTTTTCAAATGCATGTAACTTACAATCCGCACAATCAAAAATGGATTCTTATCTTTAGTGAAATTAGCATATTAATCCAAATCAAACATTGTCACACTTTGTAAGGCAAAGCACCTTTTCTTTCCTTCTTTTTTTACATAAAATTTTGTTTTATATTTTCCACAACATATGTGGCGTAAACCTTTGTATTGAACATTTGGATTATCATTTAAAAACATATCACGCTCACAAAAAAAATAAAACGTGAAGTAGCAGTTATTGAACCTCTACTCCTTGCACAAAGGTTTTGAATATGCCACACCCCTTCTCTATCTCTAAAAGTTGGTGTACAAGAAACAAGTATCATGCTAAACATGATGGTAATGAATTTAAACCTTGAGTAGTGCAAACACCAAGAGGAGCCAAAGTCAACGCATTGGAGAAAATTAACCATTTTTTCTACTTCAAGCATATTAATCTTACAATTGTGCAGTTAAAGTTTATGAAATTTTGTGAGTATTTTACTTTATAGGACTTACTTGAGATCCTACAATAAAAACTAGAAATAAAACTTTTTGTTTCTTTCCTTAGTCATTGCACTAGAATCAACAGTTTGAAGTGTTTGGTGTGAAATTGTCAAGGATTTGCAAGGATTAACCTTATAATGCCTAAGTAGACCAAGTAAAATAGATTATGTAAAACATAATCTACACTACAGATACATTTCATCGCGACCTCACTTCACAAAAATCACTATAATTTGCCAATATTTGCATCAATTGGAGATCAGGTAGATGTGTTGAAAAGCTCTTGTGGAGCTCAAAGTGCGTCGTGAAGACCGCAACAACAACATCCAATCATGGAAGAAGTTACAATACCTAGAGTACCAAAATCAACCCTCCTAGGGCCTCGTAGGCCTTAAAGGGTTAAGACTTCCTCAAACTATATGTAAACATTATGATTTTTGAACTTTTGAATAAATCTTTTTTTAATGATGGAAAAAAAATCAAATGATTACCAGTCATTTAAAATTGGTGGAAAATATGATCCATATAAAAATTTATTTGATACAAAGTCCCAAGCTAGCCTAAGAACTATAGTAATAACACATAATAACTTAAGAAATATTCCATTGATAAGCAATAGAACCATAATAACTTGTGAAATGCGTTGAAAACTATTTATGATGACTAGTTTAAAACCCAAGGACTCCATTATCACATGTCCTATTGAAAGGATATTATCTTTGTGATGTTCTAAAGATGACATAAAAGAAGTTACAATGTAAAACAAAGCATGAATGATATTTCACAAAACTTGTATGACTTACTATCAATAAAAATCACAAACATTCTAATTAGTTTGAAATTGTAGCATCTTCTCAATGGGACCATGTTCTAACGGAAGTCCTTGGGCCACGAGCCACGAGCCGGCTACCAGAAAGAGATAATAAGGTGAACCATGACCAAGAAATCTTCTACCGCTTAAGGTCAAAATACCTTAAACCGACACTCAACCCTGAAGCGACACTGCAGACCTCGTCAGAACCGGATTTCTTCCTCTTGTTTTTTGTCATAATTTCTGTCAGAAATATTCCAAGTCTATTCCAAGCCCACCAATGAATGCAAGGATGGAGCTGGCGGTTTGGTGGGATAGAGGTGACGGTTTAATGTGCTTTTAAGGTTTGGTTTTGTCACTAAACCTGGTCGCTTTAGGGTTGATTGGAGGAAACCCACTTTCTTTCTTTTTTCTCACAATCTACAACGTTGTTTTCAAAAAAAAAATCTCTCACAAATCATAACCTTATTTCTCTACCCAAGCATATTTTTTTTGCAATTAAATCTCAACTTTTGAAACACAGAATCACTAAAGTGTCGGTTTAAGGTATTTTGACGTTATCAATGGAATATCACTCTTTTGGGGATGCACCTTTGTTGTAAAGAATCTGTCAATGGTTGCCAAAGGCATAACTTCTTTGAAACTGAGATACACACATTTCCCACATAAGTTGAGCGATATTGTGTTAGAAGCTACAGTAGTGAGCTAATATACTCATTGAAAATAGTGGGGTTGCATGAGCATGGAAGGATATACAATGTTCTTATCCTTGTCAATTGATGGCCTCCTTTCATTTGACATGACAAATAGCGAGTTCTTCTTAAAATTAAAAAACACATTGTACTTTTCACATGGTTGCCCGGCTACCCAGTGGAGATGCTGCACTAAAAATTACACTAAGTATCACTTTTAGTGTAGTGCACAGTAAATGAATTGTAAATGCAATAAGTTTTTACTACTGATGCCAATTTTTACCAAGAGCACAACTCTCTATAGTATTCAAATAAAAGGATCATTATTAACATAGTTGGTAAAAATATTCACTTAAAGTAAAAACTTATTGCATTTACAAGTCATTTACTGGGCGCTACACTAAAAGTGATATTTAGTGTAGTGCTTTGTAGACCACATTGAATGCATAAGTAGTTCATTGATGTGAAATCTACGAGGAGCTACAAAGAAAATGATGTTTAGTGTATCCACACTATATGATTCGGAAGTGCTATAGTTTTTACTTCAAATGAATTTTTTACCGAGAGCACAACTATCTATTATACTCAAAGAGGCGGACATAGTTGGTAAAATTATTCATCAAAAGTAAAAACTTACAGCATTTCTAAAATCATGTAGTGTGGATACACTAAACATGATTTTTAGAGTAGATTTTCAACACCAGAGTTTGGACTTGAACACACTTTGTGAAAACCTAATCAATGTCAATGCCAACGGGGTTTAATCTTGGATTTATAATTTCTTGTGTCCTTAGCTTTTTTGTACTTGTTACTTGTTACTTGTTACATAGTGTCTACCCTTTGAGAGGGGGAAGTAGTTCCACACCACTAAGGTAGAGGCACCCAATTGTGATCACTTAAGCCAATTGCGGACTAAATGACATTGTATGTCAAAAACATTTATGTAGAAAAGATGCGGAATTAGGAATGAAACTCAAAAAATATTTCTTCAAATTTTATCTCAAAAATTTGGAATTGATATATAATTAAAAAACCCAAAAACCACCGGAGCCCATAAGCAAATTGTAGAGTAGGTGAGATTTGGTGCCCACCTTTGCCCAAGGCCAATAAGTGAGAGTGAGTTAAAGAGGGAAGTCATGCCATGAATAACCAACTCATGGAGGTACCCAATGTCAATTGGCCTTGTTCGACTTTCGAGGCTAGGCCACCAATGAGAGCTCAATTGAGGTAGAACAACCCAAAATTGCACACTTCATGACCCAATGCCGATAATGGCTGGGGTTTTTAGATTTTGAGTTACAGGTTTTGGGTTGCTTCATGCACCATTTTCATGCACCATTCCATGCATACTCTACTGATCGGAATTGGGTGGCCGATCGGAATAGGGTGGCTAATCGGAATAGGGTGCCTCTACTTTAGCCTTGAGGGCATGGGCTTAGGGGTGGAAAGAACATACACTCTATTAAGGCTGGCCCCAGAGTTCTTTTCCTGCTACTGAAAACCTGATCATGATCTGGAGTTGTAGAACTCTTGACAACCTAAAAATACGTTACCAAATGTAAGCCAAATTCACAGATCAATTATCGATTAATCAATACTCCCGGCTACATCCTGACATGCATGTTACCTAAAGCCATGGCAAATCCTGACGCTGTGAGGACCATTTCCCATGCTTGTGCTCCTTCTTGCAGACACTGTTGGTTTATTACAGAATTTCACCTCCAAATGCCCACATGATCTGACATACCCATGACATTGAATATCGAAATATGCACCACCTTCATCCCAAGTACCGCACATCACAGAAGGTGCAAGAAACGTATATTGAAAAAAATAACAAAAAACATGTTTAAACTATTTTCTAGTATCATTTTTCTACTGAGCTCCTAACCCATAACAGGTCATTTTGGGGCTACAAAACAACACTTGAAGAACATAATTTTAGAGGCACTAACCATAATTTTTCTGAAAAGAAGGAAATATTCACCTAAAGGTGGCGACTCGGCTAGGTGTTGCGAGAATCAGTTATGGGTTGTTGGTTGTGACAATCATTGAGACAATATGGCATGCATTTCAATAACCGCCGGGGATTAAGACTGTCGAACAGGAGTTCTAAAGCTGAAGAAGAATACATTTCTGGGTAAAGATGCCAAGATTTTGTTATGGTTTGCTCTTGATGAATGGGGAGAATTGACATTGGTACTTGGCAAGTTGTAGTTCAAAGTATTTGGTTTGAATATGAACAATATTTGTGATGCTTGGGTTCGACCTTGATGTAGTTGTCCGGTGGATTGGTGTGTAGAAATTGATTGCTTTTAGAAACTATAGGTTGTCTTGAAAAAACCCTTGTTCAGTGGTTGCTTTTTGTAAGCTTAGAAGCAACGTGTGGGAGGGGTTTTTTTTTTCATCACTACACAAAACACTGCATATATTGTGGACCAAACTATTTCAAAATACTTGTACGTATACGCAAATTACAGTGGTCGACCTCAATTCTTAGTCCACATCAATTTTATCATGTGCATCATAAAATAGTTTGGAATGTTTCAGAATTGTTTGACACAAAATTGATGTGGATTGATAGAGAGGCGGTGGTGAGGTGGCGGTAAGCGGTGGGGAATGAAAGATATTTGATGTGACACATGTTGAAATGTGTCCACATTAAATATGTTCTAAAACCAAATTATGAACAAAATATTGTCTACGTGAAAAAAAAAAAAACAAAAAAAAAACAAACAAACAAACAAACAAACAAACCCGTTCACCATATTTTGTTCATATTCCAATGTGTGGATGCTTGGTCAGTTTAGGGTTAAAATGCACACATGGAATTATTCTCTAGTGGAAATTCCAATAAAAGAAAGGCATGGCATTTTCAAACCACCAATTAAAGCTCCTGTTTTCATACAATAATAAGAGAATGTTGCTCAAATTCACTGTTGATTCAGGGCGGAAGTGAGGCTATATTTGTGCAGATTTAAATGACTATATTTGCATATTACCATCCTCAAAAAGGAAGGATTTGAAAAGTCTTCTAAATTCTTCCAAAAATCTAGAAGCTGTCATTGTGGCAGCCAATTTGCCTTTTTCCACCCATGGCCTTTTTCCGCCAATTGCCTTTTTTTTGGAGCCCACTTGCGTTACTTTCAGCTAATAATAAAAGCCCCATCTAGATTGGTCTGGAAGGTCTGATTGAGCGCCGCCATATGAAGGCACTAAAATTAAAGTGATGAAAATGGAGGTGCTAGTATTGCATCAGAAGTGATGCATGCTCCTTTGAATTCAATTTAGTCTAAAATATTTTATATTTTTTTCAAGAATCATATTTGAGTTGTTTGTAAAGTCAACGAAAGTTTCAATGAGATACCTCTATGTAATAAAAGGCGTGCGGGTATCACCCAGGTATCGAGCTATAGGATGCAAGAATGTGTGGCATTTACTTTTGTTGTATTTTTCCTTCTATTTTTATAATTTGAGTTACCTTACCTAAACTTGCACTGCCCGTGGGGACCTTGGGTTGGTATACTATTTTATCTATTATATTACTATTTGTTCACTCATGATATCAGTAGTTGTTAGATAAATGGAAGAATTTTCTTGTCTTAACTCTTGCTCTAATTATTTTTAATTGCCTTGAGAAAGAAGAAAGAAATGTCATGTTGTACCATGAGTCTTAGTGACGTTTTCTTTTTGTCTTTAAACTAATATTAAAAGGTATTTACTACAATTGACTATTTTATTTAAAGTTAAGAAGAAGCGAGGACTTATAGTATCTTTGCCTTACTTAACAAACAACTCTAGTGAAGGCAACATCATTTGATATAATTTACGTGATTGAAGATTATATGATAAGTATAAAATATTTTTACAATTTCTAAAGATAAATAATGAATACATCAAAGAAGATAATTGGCAAAAAGGTTTTTTACATGAGTTCATAACAAAAAGATACGTTATAAGTGAGAGAATCAAATAGTTTGTCATTGGAGACATTTGTTGTTATATTTTGCAGAAGTGGAAAAGAAGTGAAACTACATCTAAGAAAAACAAAAATCCTTTTTTTTTTTTACTGTAATGCATGATGTCATGATATTTTCTTTAGTGTAGTTCAACACCCTTTTCACTTGTGATGTTTGCTTGTAGACATGTTTTGGATTAAAGTTTATGTATGCATGCAGGTATGTTTGTAATTCTTAGTCTTATGGACAAAGGTACAATGATGGGAATGGACATACATTCTATTCACGCCGGCCTCCTCCAAAAGCTAAAGTTTTACTATTCCTTTGTAAATGTTGTTATGCAGGTGTCTATATTTATATTTGTTATGATATCTTTCAGTCGCATGGATTTAATGACTCATCATTGTACATTTGAATCTTTGAGATTGTATGAAACATCTAGTAGAGTAGATCCTTGCAAATGCTAAAAATCCTTTATATATTGTATTGTTTGATTGGTTGTTAGTTCAAATCGTGATGCAGGCGTGGTGCCTACCACCATAGTCCACTCAACTATGGTGGAGGTCCTCAAGACCTCGTGTCCACAAGTCAGTTGTCTCTAAGACACTTAGAAACATGTAGAAAAGCACTTAGTGTAGAAAAGTGTTTATCCTTGAAAAGGGGGGAATAGTTCTATTTCGCTAATCTATTTCTGATGACCATTGGCTTGGTGAAGAAAATAAACAAACACTATACTCATGCCCATCTGCTTTGGAGACTAAAGTTCTTTATCTTTTGTTGTTTGATTTGATGGAACAATCCATCGATATACATTTGGATTTTTGAAATTATTGTCCATATGCAAGATGCTAGATTTTTTACAAGCCAATCAATTTTTGTCTTTGGACTGTATCAATGGAACATGTGAAATATATCCATCCATGTACAAATGTGTCCACTATACTATCAATAACAATATCTGCTACATATAGACAACATGTAGTTATATCATACGCAATGGTTGTAAATAGCACATTGAATTGGCATTGTCATAATTATTGTACAAGTATATTGTGAAGTAGTATTGAGACAATAATAATAAATGGTTGCAAATAAGTATAACGGCAACCAAGTCAATATTTTCTTTTAATATAGCTATGGAGGAACTTTACATGGTTTCTTATTAAGGAACTTTACAAGGAACCGTGGACAAATGTACTATGATGTTAATATTTTGTTTTACCATTCAATCATCAAATACATAAGGTTATGTTGTTGCATCATTAATTATCTTCCATCATCTAAAATGTCTATCAACTACGTTGAAATAGAACAAATATATAAACTTTTTCATACATTTGTCCAATCATGGCTATATATAATTATAACTTGTCAATAAATTGCCTCCTTTATGAATTGCTTATAAGGTATCCTTAATATGTATGGTAAAAAATATGTAGAGCGCTAGCACTAAAATAGGTAAGTCACTACAACATCAAAATTGTCTTTAAAATCTAATAAATATGCCAAATAATAGTAAATTATATAATTTTAGTAACAAGTTGCTATTAATTGAAAATTTCAATGGTTTTCCAAGCCCTTCTTTTAAACACGGCTACACTTTCATATCCGAACTAAATATATTATTTTCAATAATATTTATTAACCTCTCAAAATTTTCTTAGATTTGCAAAGCGCCAAAAAAAAGGTATAAATATGGCAATGAATTTTTTTATTAATCTTATTATGAAAATCCATGTAGCAACCTCAATCCAAAGTTTCCAATCCTCTCGTTTTGGCATAAATTAATCCGCTTGGACGTAAATATCATAGTTGGGTTCCCTTCGACACAAGGGAACACAAAGTTAGGAACATGAGAACAACATGATATTCCACAAATAAACAAAATAGCTATGAAAAAAAAATCCTAAAAGATGAAGAAAAACGTAGCAAAAAATGGGGATTTTGGCAAATACATGACAAAGTTTACCATTCAAAAACCTCCAAAGCTACTATAGATGTCGAGAGTGCCTAAAGCATCGGTATAACCTAACCATATAAGATCAAACAAACACCACTAACACCTAATCAAACGCACAACTACATTCTCATTGAATTAAGGTAAGCCCCCCTAAAACCGACAAGTTAAAGAATGTGCATATACGGAGAGGAGATAATTATACTATTATTTTTTCAGTTATAGCCAATAGAATAACAATTCCAACCTAAGTGATTTCATATTTTTTCCGATGAAAACTGAATTAGTTATGAATTTCAAACTGTGCAACCATGTTTAGTGGGTGGCCAATAGTAGGTACCCCCCATGACCAACGACCAAAAGTAAGGGTCTTGATTAATAGAAAACCTCCATTTGGAACTCAGTTGGTGGTAATGGGATGGAAGAGGGTTGGATATACCCTAATTTTATAGGCGTTGGCTATGGATTTTTGTTGGTTATGGGGAGGCTTACCTTACCACAAGATTATGGAAGCTCTTCTTCTTCGAACTCAAACAACCCCAAACCCCTTTGATGCAGTTGTTTACACCCAAGCTCATGAGTGAAATCACCACTCAAGCAAAACCACATTAATCATGTCACCAAAGATACCGCATGTCTGCCCACTAATCACCATGATTAGTTGCCTCGGAAATTTCTTCCAAGGACATGGATGAGACTCATCTAAAGAGGATGGATGACACTCTGACCAACCCCAAGCTTTGAATGCGGAGACTCGGCCACGGGCGGGCGGGTCCCACCCCTCCCCTCCCCGGCCCGGCCCGGCCCGGGCCCGTTCGTGCACGGCGCTGGAGCTTGTAACTTCGTCTCCGAGATGCCCTCACAACGAGAGCTGCGGAGCAAGTGCGTTGAAAGCATCGCGGCGACCGTGGATGCGGACTAGCGGCACCTCCACCATAGCTACGTTGACAAGCCTGGAGCGCAGCCACAATGAGAACGGGAATCGTGCCTCATTCGACGGAATTCTCAAAATCCAATCCTCTCGCGGAGAACAACCGCGTCTTCTTGTCTGTCCGGGATCGGGCAGGTGCTGGAACGAGTCTTGGCAGTAATGGCGCTCAAGTTTTCGGGGAAGAGGAGGCGGTGCTGTCATGTGCAGTTTTGGTGCTGTAGATCGTGATGAATCGAGGCGGAGGAGTGAGCAATTGGTGAGACGCGGGAGGAGGAGGTGACTTTGCGAGTGAGCTCGGGTCAGGAGTTCTTTGTTTAGGAGGAGGTGGGTTAGTTGTGAGGTTTCGATCAGTTGGTTTTTTGCTGAAATTTGTCATTGTCTGGTGTAGGACCGGGTTTTAGAGAGGGCGGGGAGGTTTGGGAGTCGGCTCGGGCTTTGGTGAGGCGGAGGCGGTTCTTTGGGAGGGAGGAGGGAGGAGCGGGGTGGGGGCGGAGGAAGGGACTGATGCTGGAGAGGAGAGGGGAGGTCGGTGGCTGCATAATGTCGTTTTGGAGAAAGTGTGTAGCGGAGTAGGTGCTGGAGTTGAATGCGACCGATCGGAGGTAGACATTGGAGTGCAGGACTGGAGGTGGAGCGTTGAATGGAGGTGCAGCGGTGATAGCGTGGCCGTGTTGTTTTTTTTCAGCAGGATAGAGTGAATTGCGGTCTTTAGTTACGCATGCGGTCTGCTTTCCGTCTTGCACACAGTGTTCATTCTACAAGAGGACTGGTCGGCGCCTTGCGATGTATTCTAGTCCTCCGGCGAGGCTCTCCGTCTCAGGTTACGTCCCGGCTGGCGCCATGGACGCAGGTAGGCTGGTTCTAATCCCGTTCCGGCTGCGTGTGGAATTTCTCTCCTACTGAGGCGGCCATAAGGCCGATGCTTGACTTGTTTAGATGAGGTGTCAGAGATGTGAGGCATAATTGTTTTCGTACATCCTGTGAACGATTCTGTTGTTGTCGAAGTGCCGAGCTCCGAAGATTGTGAAGCAGTTGTTATCAGTTTCACAGCCAAAAAATCGAAAGTCTTCTCGACTGATCGATGAGTTGATGCGGCATTTTTAGTTGTAGTTCAGACCAAAGGCACTGCCACACGCTAGGGCTAAGGTTCTAGTGCTTGTACGTAGTCGTTGAATCGCTTCACAGCCTTCGTCTTTAGTTGTATTACTCGATAGAGAGTGTTGCTCTTGCATCAGATGAAGTGCCCGTTGTAGTGGCTGCAATTTCTTTCAGAGTAGCAGTTGAGGAAGTAAATACGTATTCTCTAATGCCGCATTAATTGAGAGTTGTATGTTTGCGACAAGCAGATGAGAGGTCGCCCTTAGCTTAGCTTAATATTATGTACAGTCTAAATTCCTACGTTGCCTGTTTCAGCTTCTAGTCCGTAAAGAGATACTGTTGCACCTCCGGTTGGTTGTCCTCGTCATATGTTGTGATGAAATTACATTGTGTGTCGCGCGTTCGTTTCTGGTATAATAATGATCGAACGGGAGGGTTCGCGGGGTAAACTTCTTGGCTAGTTTGTTATCATGCATTTTCCTATGTCCTGTTTAACTTGATGGCATGGTTCTGCTTACACTGGTTCTTAGCGATGTAGCATGGAAGCGTAGGCATGATGTGTTACGTGGGCAACATCGTAGAAAAATTGTGTGTTCAACTCCAGAGACTAGTTTGTACTCCATCTTGTTTGAGTAATTTGAGGCAGATCATATTTGTTGAGAAGTAATCCAAGAATCGTGTCTAAAGAATGTGTTCAATCTTGTGTTACGGCCAATTTGAGATGGTTTCAGTTTGCATCAAAGTCTTTTCTATTTTGTAGTGGTTTCCTCTGATTTTTAATTTAGTAGGTGATGCATGTTGCTTTCTTGCAGCCTTGATGTTTGTTGCATACTTCAACTAATGTGACTATGTGTGTTGCAGGGGAGAGACGGAATCTCAATTCTGAGCTATGGCATGCATGTGCGGGACCTCTAGTTTCCCTGCCCCCTGTTGGCAGTCGTGTGGTGTATTTTCCACAAGGCCATATTGAGCAGGTGTGTTCGAAAGTGGATAAAATGCTTGTGAAGAAAATGGTATATCAGTGTCTTGGGAAGGTCAAGATATGATCGATTTTGTCAACCTTTGTTCTGCTCTTGTGATTAAAGAAGCGGGTTGCAGATCGGTATCTGAGTTAGGGTTTTGTAATGTATGTTCTACACATCAGACGTCGGAGGATTGTTCTGCATTCATTTGTAATTTTTTAATTTGCCGAACCTGTCCAGTGTTTACTACTCAAAAGTGATTTCAGTGCAATTATCATGTATACACAGTGGCGAGTTGTCGAGTCAGGTCAACATTCATGTATCTACTTTTCTTGGAAATCATCTTTAATCCCTATCTTTGATCTTAGGCTTTTCCCGGGCAATTCAGACTTGCCGGTGTCCTCTATGGCATGTCTGAGACCATGTTTGAAGTTGACCTGTATAATGTGGGATGTTGTAAGGTGGCTGCGTCAACACAAAAAGAGACCGACGCGCACATTCCCAATTACCCCAGCATCCCTGCCAGGCTTGTTTGTTTACTCGACAATGTCACGCTTCATGTAAGTGTCGTGAGAAACAACATGCAAGTAAATTGAATTAGTTTTGTTCATTTATTTATTTATTTTCTTTCCTTGTGGGATTAGACTCTGCATGCTCCTTCCTACACAGATCTTGTCACTTAGCATCAACCTTAATCATCCTGTAGAGCATCACTTTCCACTATATTATTCTGCTGCACGTATGAAATTGCACCACAGTAGTGGCTTCGTACTCTGCTGTGTTAAAATCATTCAGGTTACTTTAGAAAATGCTGACTTTCAAAATTACTCATCATTGATCGGAGCATTTGTTCTTGCAGGCTGATGTTGAGACGGACGAAGTCTTCGCTCAGATGACTCTGCTCCCTATTCAGAATCCTGTAAGCTGCCTAAGTATTCCTGTTTCCTTCTGACATGTTTTAAAGGATGTTTTTTTCTTCAAATTTGGAATTTCCCTTGGCAAAGAGAGTCTTAACTTTTTATTTTTGAAATTTTTTGTAGGAGAAAGAAGCGTTACCCCCAGATGAGGGGGTAGTTAACAAGCAGCCAACCGAATATTTCTGCAAAACTTTAACTGCTAGTGACACTAGCACTCATGGTGGCTTTTCCATACCACGGCGTGCTGCTGAGAAAGTTTTCCCACCCTTGGTACGCTCCTTCCCCCCTGCAACTCAGCAGTGATGGGTCTTACTTGGAGAATATTTCTGCAACGTCTTGACTCTGACGTTGTGCCCTAATGCTGCCTTTTGAATGTTTCTGCTCTACTAACATGCTTAAGCAGTCTGGAGATATAAGGAAATGATGCGGGTTCTCATCTTTACAAATTTGGGGTTTGTAGGATTTTACACAAACTCCACCAGCTCAAGAGCTTGTCGCTCGGGATCTTCATGATCAGGATTGGCACTTTCGCCATATTTACAGAGGTTAGAATAAATTTCTTGGTTTATGAGAAGGAAATGAGATTTAATAACAATCATGTTTATCCTTGCCGAAAAAGAATAAAGAATCATAAACCTTTTGATATTGTTCAGGCCAACCACGCAGGCATCTTCTCACTACTGGGTGGAGTGTGTTCGTCAGCGCCAAGAGACTGCAAGCAGGTGACTCTGTCTTGTTTATCAGGTATTTAATACACACCAGCTCTGCTATATTAGAAAGCAAGTTTTAGGAATAGATTAGTCAGGGAATATATCATGCTTCGTTCTAAGTTCTCCATCTTCTCATTCTACTCGTACTTTCAACATAAACGTTCATGACTGGACAATATTTTGATTACGAGATATACCGTATACTTTCAAGTGCCTTATAAAGGGATTGCTTCTAAGTGTTGGTCGATATGCATAGCTAACTCTTATGTAGAATTGCTCTTTGTTACCAGGGATGATAAAGGGCAACTCTTGCTGGGCATAAGGCGGGCAAACAGGCAACAAACGGTGATGCCGTCTTCAGTGCTGTCTAGTGATAGCATGCACTTTGGGGTTCTTGCTGCTGCCAGCCATGCTGCAGCTACCAGCAGCCGCTTCAAAATATTTTACAACCCAAGGTGCACATGCTAGTTCTACGATTATGAAAATTGTGTTAGCACAAGATACTTGATTATAACTAGGAAGTTTGCAGCGATTGGGATTATTGGCTTCCAGAATTTGTTTAACGCACTAGATTTTAGATCAGATTCTTTTTCTAAAGATTGTTTTCTGCACTGCATAAATTGTTATTGAACCATTTAAGCTTTCAACTTCTAATTAAGCAGCATTTGCTTTCCGCGGACCTTAGAGCTGTTGTGTGTGGTCATGGAAGGGTTTAATGTATGCTTACCACTTTTCGTTACAGGCAAAGCCCTTCTGAATTTGTTATTCCTCTAGCAAAATACCACAAGGCTGTGTACAACACGCAAGTCACAGTAGGTATGCGCTTCCGGATGGTTTTTGAAACAGAGGAATCAAGTGTGAGAAGGTATGAGATGTCGTGCTTCATTATATACTAATGCATTCGGTTATCACGCATTTTATTAGCGACTTCCATTTGGGAAATTGAGTACTGTATTTGAAACTTTGTCTGTCTGATTTCTGGCCAATTAATCTTTATGTTTGGTTTTCGTGTGTCAGGTACATGGGCACAATTACCGGCTTAGGGGATATTGATCCTGTTGGATGGCCTAAATCACACTGGCGCTCACTGAAGGTATGTTTTCTTAGATCTTCGTTTCGAACTTAAAGTTCTTTATTAAGCACTCGAATAGTTCTGTAAGAGATGTGCTTTGTTGTGCATTGGCTGTGTAGGTTGGATGGGATGAATCTACAGCTGGTGAGAGACAGCACAGAGTGTCTCTTTGGGAAATTGAACCTTTGACTACGCCTTTCCTGCTCTGCCCTCCTCCGTCCCTTGGATTGAGATCTAAACGTCCTCGTGGCATACCTGGTAAGGGTGGCTTTTTATGAAGCGCATCTAAATGCCTTCAGTAATTAAATTTGAGTTGACAATCCATGAATATGTGATAGTCTTAGTTACTATGGTGTCTTTTCCATTACAGAGAATTACATTCTTAACCACATTAAACCTGGGACTCTTGTCTCGTTCTTGTTATATTTTGGGCTCAAACTAGGTCGCTTGTTTGCTTGTTGTCTGCACTTATAACAATCTTTTGTGTTTAGCTTTTGTTAGAAGCGGTCGCGTGCCCTGATTAACTAAGGACTGAACGTCTTTTTATCAGGAGAAGATGATGAATTGGACGCGTTCATGAAAAAGTCGCAAATGTGGGCCAATGGGAGTGATTCGTTAGGTTCACTTAAATTTGGTGGTTTGACGATGGATACCTCTTGGATGATGCTGCCGCAACAGAGATTTGGAGCGATGGTTCCCTCACCTCAGATTGGCCAGTACCGTGCACTTGCGGCTGCTGCTCTACAGGAAATACGAAGCGGAGATTCTTCAAAGCAATTGTTGTCCCAGTCGCTTCCGTCGCCGCAGCTGCAATTCCGCCAGCAGCAGTCTCAGCCTCAACCCCAGCAACAACTCATGCAACACATTAATGACATCCCAGGCCCTTTATTGCAGTTGTCTACCAGCCTAACCCAAACGACAGATTTGGGAAATCCTGTCAGGTCTTCTTCAGGTTACCGAGAATCAGGCTTGCACATGGCTTCTACTCTGGCGCCTAACTCCTTTCCCTTACAGGGCATGATGGCAGGGACTCCGACTAGTGCTCCAGTTAATTCTAATGAAGGTAACCAGCTTGCTAGCTTGATGCGAATGACAGATCAAAATGGATTGCAGCCGTGCGGGACAACGCAAGGGTCGATTCAGGTACTTGCAGTTATTCGTACAGCTGTCCATACCGAGCTCGTATGGGCTCGCTCAGACAAGAAATGGTCTACCGAAAAATCGTGTTTTTGGTCTCTTCAATTCTGTAACAGAGAACATTAATGAGCTTGACGAGTCGGGCGACTTTGGTAGTGTAAGGCGACTTTTATTCTATTGATTAAGCAGGGGCAAAGGTGACGATTTCGTGGAATACTTCTATGGGAGGAGTTGCTGGAGTTGTGATCAATTTGCTGTACTTGCATTTGTTGGTAGAATAACACTACCTGAAAAATTGGGTGGCAGGTTTCTTCTCCGTGGTTTTCAAATCAATCCGATCCTCAGTTGACTCGTGTTGAGGCTTCGACTGGTGGAGTAGCTGGGTCTTTTGCTCTGCCTCAAAACAACGAACCAGCTTTACAGCAAGGTCTGGGACATCTGCCCCCTTATGGATTCCGCAATAATGATCAGGACTCGGATCAGCCTTATGCTGCCCAAAGTCATCTTCTTTTTGGTGTTCCTATTGACCAGCCATCATTAGTTGGATCCAGTGGCCTTGTTACTTACGGGAAATCAAAGGATGTTACAGGTAATAATATGCTTCCAGTTGCATACGGCCCACCAGCTACTCCAGATTCAATGAACACTGGTTTGATGACTAGCGAGGGATTGGATGAAAACGGACTATTTCAGCGCAATACAGGATGGCCAGCTATGCCAACTACAGCCCCTCTCCGTTCCTTTACCAAGGTAACTATCTTGAGCTCTGTATCGTGGAAGCTTTCGTCGGGATTTCTAATCAGACTTTGGATTTCTTAAACGGTCTTGTTTGCACGGCCTGTCGTTTACTAAACTGCAACCAGATTACCGGTATGTACGTTCACATATCTCAGAAAAGATTTCGGACGTCAACGGTGTGTATATGTTTGGTTCTTGATTTAGGTTGTGCTAATATCTAGGTTCACAAGCTTGGGTCCGTTGGACGATCTTTGGATCTTCGGAATTTTTCAAATTATACAGAGCTTAGGAAGGAGCTGGCCCAGAAGTTTCACCTGGACTGCCTGATGGAAGACCCACCCACATCAGGGTGGCAAACCGTGTTTGTCGACAATGAAAATGACACTCTACTTCTAGGCGATGATCCATGGGAGTAAGTTACCATCAATGTACTTCGCAGCTCTGTACTATTTTTATCTCTTTCGAAGTTTAACTTGCCCTGCTTTCAGCTCTTTCTTCATTTTTCATCGTGGATAAAATCTCACTCGTTTTTAGTACTGTACACAAGGCATGATATAAGATTAGAACCACGTCCATGTCTGCTGGCCGCTCAGGCAGGTTCTGAATGATAAATTGGCTCGCGAATCCGGGTTCCTCACACACGGTTTTCTTTGACGTGCAGGGAGTTTTTGAACTGCGTACGTTCTATCAAAATCCTCTCGCCAACGGAAGTGGCACAGTTGAGTCAAGATCAATTGAAGATGCTGGACGGGGTGCCAGGGCACAAATTGCAGCAACAAAGGCCGACCAGCAGCGATTCTGGAGAGGGCGTCCCCACACACGTCTTTTGATCCTTCCTCCCGAGGTGGTGCTGTGGATGTCAAGCGAAACGAAGTACGCAAATGAGAGCGACCACTAAGAGACACTGTATCGTAGGCAAGAAGGAAGCTCGACTCCTCCCCTCTATGCGCGAGGAAGGTCCACCTGAGGTTTATTCCAGGATCAACATTTCGACAGGAACGTGAGGATTTGTAACGGACATCCATCATTCAACCACGCCAGCCTCAAAACAGCGGGAAGGCCCATTTTGAACCATTCATCCCGGTGGGTCTCGAGTTTGCGACATGGTGAGATCTTGTAATATTATGCAGGCCCAGCAGAGATGTTGTATTATTGGGCAGTACACAGGGTACTACTAGTTGTAGTAGGCCCAAATCTCGAGGGGCTGTGATGCATAGTTGCGTGAAACATGGTAGTAGCCTACTATCCCACGAGTTTTGAGAGGCGGAAGACATACACGCATCAAGTTATTCCGGTCGTGTATTGCTCCCACCCTCAATTGTAGACAGATCTGCTTGGCCTGCCACTCTGAGGTGCAGACCCGGTGCGACGACCTGAGGCGCCTTCCGCTCCGGGCCGTCTCTTTCCTCCGAATCCCTCTTGTTAGATACGCATTGTATGATTTCCCAGCTTTTATTTATTCTGTCCATACAGCCATTCCTAGCGTCTCGAAGACCGTTCCAGCCTTGTACTAGTGGGGCCGAACTTTTATGAATCTCACCTCCCTCTCATCTTGTGTATGTCAGTGTCGGTAAATCAATATGGCTTACATTCCATCCTCTTTGCTCTCATATCAAACACCATCAGAGTAGAAAACTCACAACCATTCCTCATTTCCTAAGCAATTATATACACCAGCTTTATTGAGCATCACAGCGCTGCAGGGATGCGCATCACGGCGCGCGCGAGCAGAGGCGACGCCATTTCGCACGACAGCTTCAAGTTCTCCGTGAGCAGAACAGGGCTGTCCGCGTCCTGCTCCCACTGGAACTGGTGCACCAGGCGCGCCAGCCACAGCTGCGCCGTCGCGACGCCCAGCGCGCGCCCGGGGCACACCCTCCTCCCGGACCCGAACGGTGCCAGCCTCAGATCAGTCCCCATTATGTCCAGCTCCACTCCGAGGAATCTGCCCGGGTTAAAGACGTGAGGCTCTGGCCAGATTCTGGGGTCATGTGTGATTGCCCACATGTTGACCATGGCGGTGGTGTGCTGTGGGATGTGGTAGCCGGCGATTTTGGCGTCGTGGGTGGCGATGCGCGCCCACGAGAGGAGCGGGCCGGGCGGGTGCGCGCGGAGCGCCTCCTTGAGGACGGCCTGCAGGTAGGGGAGGCGGTCGATGTCGCTGGGGTGGACGCGGCGGGCGAGGCCGACCACGTCGTCCAGCTCTTTGTGGAGGCGCGCTTGGATTTCCGGGTTGAGGACGAGTTCTGCAAGGGCCCATTCTGTGAGCACCGCGATCGTGTCGGTGCCTCGGAACACCATCTCCTGACGTTGCAGTGTCCACAAGTTAGTACCGGGTGACACCCGAAATGCCACTGACTTCTAGCACAGCTTCATGCTCCCTCCGATGACCTTTGATATAGCCCAGTTTCTGAAGTCATGGTTACAAAGAGACTGTACTGTGTGACTTTACAAAACCTTCGATGAGACTTTGTGGTTTGTGGTTTGTGAGCAACTCACTAACAACAGTCATGAAATTTATCAGTGATACACTATGTACCGCCTCCATATTCATATTCATGATTCATGTTAGGAAGCTATTTCCATAGCATTTTCAATCCATTATTTGGATTTTGTCATATCTGTCACGAGGCGGCTTAGAACCCCTCCGTTATTTGAAACACAATGTAACCTTCATCGCATTAGACTCTCTAAACAAGTTGGTCAAGTGGTGGTGGATAAGGTTACATTGTAGTTCAACTACGCCAAGTGAGGACCTTATGTATGTAGGATACAATTATTTATGTAGTATACTTGTCTTCTCCTTAGTCAGTTATTAGGTGCATGAACCCAACAGTCATGCCTCTTGGACTTCTTAACTTCTGAGCTTGAACTTTATGTAACATCATTATTGTTATCAACTAGCAGTACTTCCTCTCGACTATTTCAACAATGTATAAACTACTCAACCAAGCTAATTACCACCTTATTTTTTTCTGATGATTATTGTAAGACAACGAAAGTAGCAAAGCTGATGGTCCCACACACAAATCATCCGACAGTAGCTAGATTACAAACTAGGGCAATTCAGTCTGATTCTCCCACGAACAAGTCACTGCAGACAGTGAATAAATATTACACTGTCACTACACTAAAGATGATATTTGTTTAAAAGTGCTATAAGTTTTTACTCTTGAGTAATATTTTTACCAACTATGTTAACAATGATCACTCTCTTTAGATACTATTGATAGTTGTACCCTCGGTAAAAATCTTCTTCAAAAGTAAAAAGTTATTGCATTACAAAAAAACATTAGTGTGGTTACACTAAATAACATCTTTAGTGTAGTGCTCCTCAATCAACAGATTTTACATTATGATTCAACGTGTATACTTCAAGGTTATGTGGGAAGAAACAGGTGAGATCATGAGAGGTAAGACGTTCATACCCAAAGCACGGACACCATATCTTCATCCGACATCTTGTGCTCGCCTTCAAGCCCCAGCAACACGTCCACAAACGCATCACTGCCGCCACATGACCGCGGCCGCCGCTCCTCGAGGATCGGCATCACGAACTCCCTCACGCGCCTCGTGAGCTCTCTGCAGCGCCCCGCAAAGGGAAGCTGGAACGGTAAGCGATGCAGCAACGGGACGTGGTCCGCCCAGTTGAACGCGCCTAGGAGCTCAAACCCCTCGCGAATCAACCCCTCCAACTTCTCCGCTTCATAGCATGTTGTCCCAAACTCGAACTCTCTCCCGAAAACGATACTCGTGATGTTGTTCACCGCCGCGCGCTGCAGGAAAGGTCGAAGGGTAATGATACTACCCGTGTTGAGACTGGTTTCAATTGCCTCGATCAAGCGAGAGGTTTGGTGTTGCAGGGACTGGTGGTGTCTGGTGATCTGTTTGTGGGAGAAGATGTGCATGACGGCGAGTTTTCGGAGATAGCGCCAATAGTCGCCCTGGGGCGCGAATCCGATGGCACGGGCGAAGCCGAGGTCCGCCGCGGCGCGTTTCAGCGGGCGGTCGGCGAAGGTCGGGCTCTGCAGGATCTGCTTGGCGACGGTGGGGTCGGAGGTGAGGACGATGCGCGTCGCGCCCACGCTCACGGACATCAGTAGTCGGTTGCTCTTGTTCCACGCTAGATCTGCGAGCTCCCGGTGCCTGGTGCTGCCTTGCATCAGACGCCAGCTTCCGAGGATGGGCCAACCTCGTGGTCCGTCCGGAGTTTCATGCCGCCTCAAGAGGCGTGCAGTGGTCCACGCGGGGCCGCCTTTGCCGTACCATGATCCGATCACGAGGATTGCTGCAACCATGGAGAGTACGGCTGTCCATGTCGCCAATGCAGTGTGGTCTCTCCAGAACGCCTCCTGGGCAAGGAACATGAACAAGAGGACGGCGACTGAGAGAACTATGGTCACATTGATATACGCCTTTGTGGTTGCTGTGTTGACGATGATGATGTTGCCGCCGTCGGATTGGAGCTTGGTGAGCTCGTGGAGATGGGTACCGTCGCCATCGCTAGTGGTGATGAAGATGCCAGGCAGTTCCACCAGTGCTCGCTCGTGACGATGTGCAGCAGCCATTCGATTGACCAGGGACCAGGAATCGATCGGAGAGGCGCTCGAAATCAATGTGAGGCCGCATGCAGTAGAATTAACGCCTAGACGCAGTAATGATCGTCATGCAGAACTGTTGGCACTGTTTTGAACTTGACACTGGCTCAGCTTCAGTCCCAGACATGTCGAGTTGTCGCTCATCTAGAGTTGAACCATCACAATCATAAGTGCCACATGAAAATGATCATAGACTAGTGGTTTAGATCTAACTAGAATGTTACGTACTCATGAAGATCATCACGCTCTAGCCATACTAAATACTAGTGCGCGGGCATTGATCGATCAGATGGTCCACGTAATGCTAGCGAAGAACAACTACTTGCTTGTCGTGCGTATCCACCTACTGATGCATGGTTACAAACTAGTAAATTTGTCACTAGACCGTCTGCGCTTGTGAAGACTCGGCAAAAGAGTTAGAGAGAAGTCTACAGACATTTCTAAACCTCACCGTCGTTGGCTCATGTGGATTCTCCGCATTTGCTACTCCTGCCGCTCCCGTTTGAGCAATCTCATAGTGGATCTACTCAGCACTTTCTTGGTCCAGCCACCTAAAGTATAACAACATCAAATCTCTCAACTTCTGGAACATGAATTTCTCATCTAGATCCAGTAACGATTACCGAATTGGATTGATGATGAGTTTACTGCAAGTTCCCAGAGGTAAAAGAGCCGAGTCATCCAGGAATGATGTGCATGCAGAATGACGTCGTTGACGTCGGACACAGAATGCTGCGTTGTAACTTGTCTGTGCTTCTTCAGACACACAGAATTCAGACAAAAGAGGAGGGAGTGAGTACTAACAACAAGATACCGAGCGAGAGAGAGAGAGAGTGGCTGCTGCAACTAATTAACTAACTGTCAGCAGCTTCTAGCTACTGTTGATCTAACTGCTTGACAGGAACAGACAAAACATGCTGCAATTCTCTGACCAGAGAGGACCCTTACTCCTATATAGCGACCACCCCGTAAATTATTACAGCTTGACTTACCTACTAGTCTTTGAATCCAAGTGTTCATCGTGTGACTGAGGTTCATGCCACAACTTGCAATATACTGCGTAAAACAAACGCATATTGTTGTCAAGGGACGGCATCTTTGTCAGGGGACGGTATCTTTTTCCATGCAAAGACCGTTTCCCAGCTTCTAGACAAAAAAAACAGTGTCATTGACAGACGAGGCCCTCATGGATATTATGATGAACATGATGGATGTGACAGAGATGACGGACATGCCCTAATTTTTTATACTCAACATGTCTCTTCCTAATTTTCATTCAACTGATTTGTAGTATACTCCTCAGATTTTATGAACTTTCTTTAAACAAGGCTGAATATGCCTGAATGTGCTGTGAGAGGGACATGAGGCTTATTGGACGTAGGCAGTCTCATGGCCATGTATCTGGGGACCAAGTTGCAGGCAACGTATGATTGCATCACTACAGAGTCCACTGAATGTAGTGTGGATTCATTATTGATGAAGACCACTTGCACTAATTTACTTGCACTATTTTACGTCAAGCACATGCATGCCAACTTCTGAAAGAACATTCGCTTCCAAGCAAGTATATGTCGACGATTGCGTGTAAATTTCCAATTAGCGTAGAATCTCAAACTACTTTGGTCCCCATTATATCCAAAGAATGGTGTAGTGGCCTCCAAATTAGCTTAGAGCCAAACTAATAGCAATCCAACATTTTAGGAGCTTTTTATGGTTGAATGGTTTCTGGGGGGGTAACATACAAGTGATGACAATGTAGTGGAGCTGTGGACATATGTCTAATATTTACTATTGTGAATAAGTGAGCTGTCCATGAGCTGGGGTTGGCTAGTACTAGAGAGGCCTGCACTTCATCCAAAATATGCTGCCACCCATGCTACAGTAGTAGTATTACTTTGTGCATGTTGGCCTTGGGCGTCACTCATGCACTGGCGCAGCATGCAGATCAACTCATAATGTTAGTACTACAGTGCAAGTGTAACAGTGCTTGTAAGTTTGATCTACTCAAACAACACTCCTTGCATCAGTAAGGTTGGATGACCTATAACCACCAACTTAACCCCTAAGGTACCAAGTGTCAAAAATGGGCTTTTTGAAAGTTCGGTCAGGTTCCTATGGTGTCAATTTCCAACATTCTTCTTTGAAATTTTTACTATAGAAAGACATTACCAAGACCTTAGTGGGAAAACATTTTTTTTTCTAAAATTGGACATTTGATGAAAAAGTTATAGGGTTTTGAATTTTAAATGGGGAGGACGGGCACCTCGGGCACCTCCAAAAACTTTTGATAGGACACTCTATTGAAAGTGAGATTTTCAGTACTCACAAGTAATATTATTTCCCTTCATGTTGTCAAAAAATAGTTCTTGTCTTTAGTGGAAAATAGCATACCAACCCAAGTCAAACATTTTCACATATTGTTACTCATTGTCGGGCAAGGTACCAAAAAAACTTCTTCTTTTCCACATAAAACCTATAGATCTTCACTTTTTATTTTTTCCACAACAACACGTAATGTAAACCTTCTTATCAACTATTCGGATTATCAATCAAAAACATAGTATGTTAAAAAAAAATTAAAGTGTGAATTAACAAATTTCAAGCCTCCACTCCTTGCACACTTGTTTTGAATATGCTACACCCCGTCTCTACCTCTAAAAATTGGTGTGTATGGAGCTAACATCATGCTTAACAAGATGGTAATAGATTTAGACCTTGTGTAGTGAATTTTTTTGACACCAACTGAAGTCAAAGTCTGCTGATCCACTAAACGCAGGGAAGAAAATGAACCATTTGCTTGACTTCAAACACTATAATCTTTTAATCCGTGCGGTCAAAATTTATGAAATTTTGTCCATGTATTACTTAATAAGCCTTTATTGAGATCCTACGGTTAGAACTGAAAATCAAAGTTTTTTTTACCCTCTTTATTCATTGCACTAGAATCCATTAATTTTGAAGTGTTTTTGGTGTAAAACTGTCACGGTACCTTAGGAGTTAAGCTTGCTGAACTACTTATAGCGTTTGTATACGTGGTAAGAATTTTTTTGGGAATTCAAAATAGGATTTCATGAATATTGCAATTGTCATGACCATTTATTTCTTCATATTGAAATTGCTACAAATTTTCAAAGTGGGTAGTAAGTCGTGACCCATTCTCGACATACAAAACTCTCTACTTCCACAGTAAGTTGTGCTAATGACCACTTGTGCAAGAGACTAAAAACCGAGAGCTTTGAACCATTTATAAAGTGACACCCAATCATAACTGACTTCCTAAAATTTCGGAAATGGGGTGGGCGGCTGGTGGTTTTGGGCCTTGGCCCACATAAGATTGTAATTTGTTGGTTCTGGGGTTTGTGGTGGTCATAGGTCATCCAACCTTAATAAGAGAGTTTTCCTGAAAGTGCTTCTTGAAGGGGAAAGTTAGGAGGAATATGGTGTCAGACAGTATGAGATGTATAAACGGAAAAAAGAGAGCATGAGGAAATTTCATATCGCCTTTTTGTGCACCAATGAAATGCTTTGCAATTAATGTTCTTGGGCCCTACCCCATGCAAGCTAAAGTTCCCCCATAGTACCCTAAGTTCTCAAAGGGTTGACCAAAGATCCCCCAAACCTTTTCCAAGCCAAGACACCATGTGCATGTGGTCCCGGTCACTAACATAAGACCTTAAGATTCAGAGTACCTATGTAGTGTATTTTGGTGATTTTCAAGAAAACTCTAAGATATACCCCCCATACCCGACAAGCTAACCCTTAACCCTTTAGTGCCTACAAGACCCAAAATGGGACTCTAGAGGTGATAAAACTCAATTTGCATAAAATCCATGAGGAATTAGGTTGTGAAACGTGAAGTTCAGATTTGCGCACACATTACATGAATACTCTGCAAAAAACAAATCATGATTTGAAGTTACATCATGATTTGGAGTTATATACTCTTAGAAAAGCTAGAAATACAACCCAAAATACACACTGTTAGAAATCTAGGAATAAATAACTCGAGGTTTGCCTCTTTGTTTAGTTGTAGGTGGGCAATCTATAACTAAAAAAAGAAGCGGATCCAAAGAATAGCTACAATTTTTTTGGAAATTGACACACTTACTGTAGTGAGTTTTTTTATTTATGTAGTTATTCTTTTTTGCCACGTAGATTTCTCATCCATATGCCAATATGGAACGTCATCATGGGGGACTAATGACGTGGATTTGAGTGTTACGTGGAATTTGAGGTGCTTATTGAAGTGGATTTCAGCGTTCACAATGAGGTGGAATTTGAGGTGACAGTTGACGTAGATAATGACGTGTCTCCTTGCTGACGTGTAATCATATGTGGCAGCTTATGTGTCACTTCTTCTAGGACCAACTTGTTATTACGTGGAGGTGTTTGATTGGATGAAATCTACAAATACAATGCATAGTTATTTTGTAGTTATTACTTATTACGTAGTGTTACCATAGTCATTTGTAACTCATTTTTGTAGCACATATTTCCTTATTATAGATTACACGCGCTTGTAAAGTTATGTCCAGGTTTGTCTACATAGACGGACAGGGGCCCAAAGACAACAGACGGATGGACAGTCAGACAAATGGACATGACAGAAAACACTTTTTGGCGGATAGTTGCGTGTAAAAAAATTACAAATCCTAAATCGAATTTACAATTTACCGCCTGGTGAAACACGTGCCCCGACACGTCAGACTACTTTCCTCGTCATGTCATAGGGCTGGGCGCATACCTTCAAGCCGCGCGCGTAGCATTTGGAGCCGGGCGCGTACCAATCAGGGCCAAGCACGTACAAATGAGGGTCGGGCGCGTATCAATCAAGGTCGAGTGCATACCAATCAGGGCTGGACGCATACCAATCAGGGCCGGGCGCGTACCAATTAGGGCCGGGCGTGTATCCCTCAAGGTTGGGCGCATACCGTTAGGGGCCGAGCGCGCACGTGCCTATCAGGCGTGCGTCGTCAGGGGCCGGACGCGTTTATGAAGGCCGGGCGTGCGTGCTTGTAGGGAGCGTGTGAACATAAAATCTTTACTTTGAATCCTTTTTCTAATTGACAATGTGAAAGGAGCTTATTTTTCTAAGAATTTTGGAAAATTGATTAAGGATAGTTATGATTAAACCTTAGAAATTAGAAAGGAGATTTTAGTAGACTCCTAGCCGCCACTCTTTAGAATCTAATTCAAATAGACATGACGGCTATACTCTTTGAAATCTAGATACGAAGAGGTGTCAATTTGACTTTGAGGACATAAGTAAAGATGATAAAAGAAGGAAACACTACAACATATTAGAAAATAGAATATCTTGAGTGTGTATGTCACTGGAGAGAGCTTGAGTGAATAGTTTGATTAAAGTGTAGAAATGTTATGAATTTTGGCTCATGTTCAATTTCAAGTTGATGTTCACTTGTTGTAATTACTTAAAGGAATACATTATGTCAATTCAACAATAGTGATTTCAATTTTGCTTTCAAGAGAATGTAGAATGTCTCCAGTTTGTTGTTTGATTTCATAAAGTGTGGTTTGTAAATTAGTTTGTCATGATTTGTATTAGAATGAGTTATGTAGAGTCAAATTGACTTAGTTGTAAAGGACTGTTTCCAGTCATCATGCATAGGTTGAGTCATGAGGAAATGAGTAACAATCTAATGGACATGGAGTAAGCTAGAGAGCAGTATGAGACGAAGGAGTCTTATGTCTAATTGAAGAAACACTACCCTGGTGGAGGAGAGTGTGTGAGCAGTGGTATTTGTCAATTTGACGTACTTAATTGATAGCCACCGTTCTGTGTGTCCTGGAAAGGAGAGTGAATTGCGCATAGTAAATAACCGGTTAATAAAATATATATTTTTTCTATTATCAATAGAAATATTATGGTATCCTGCATATGTGATACTTATTGAGTTTCTAGTGTAATTCTGAGAAAGAAAAACACAATGATGAGCGGACTTATTGGTTGAATTATGAGATACATGTAGTAATAGAAGCTATGAATTAGCTTAGCTATCTAATTCATGTGTAATTCTTTTTTACAAGGCTTTGGATAAATATATTAATTCTAAATTAAGAATATTGTGATGACAATGATTTAGATAGAATATAAATTATTAAAGATTAGGAGTATGAAGTGAGAGATGTTTATTTAGGATTGATCACCCTTTTTAGTAACATTGAACATTAATATTTGTTTTAACATCCGGAGATGAATAGTGTGTCATTGTAGTATTTTAATTTAGAATTCTCTTATAAGTCCATAAACGGTATCTATAATTGAGAATAAGTTGTATGAAAAGGAAGGAATAATAATAAGTTAAAATAGGCACTCATGATGGAGTGATGGAGATGTCTTGGAAAAGACATGCGGGAGTTTGCTTGAGATAAGTAAATTTCTTAGTTGAATTTTGTGCAAGTAGGTAGGATTTCATTTATATAAATTTAAGATTAATAAATTAATTGCATAGAGATGATGGCTACGGTCGATTTGAGCAACATTACTGTCGATTTGAACCCGGCTCTGTCAATTTGAACAAGGCTATAACCGCCTGAGGATGTCATGCCTTGGTTACTGTCAAAATGAATCACCCTTATTCCTTGTAAAGACAAATGGTAATAAGAGTGATTTATACTTGGGTTTTGTTTGAGAGAATACCTTGATACATTAATTTAAGAAATATGTCAAAATGAATCACCCTTATTCCTTGTAAAGATAAATGGTAATAAGAGTGATTTATACTTGGGTTTTGTTTGAGAGAATACCTTGATACATTAATTTAAGAAATATCTTCTTTGTAATCTACAAGTGACCATTAATTACACAAAAATGCTAAACGAAAAGACCTTTTCCCGAATCAATTTTATTATGTAGCTTGGGGTTAGATAGACAAATCTAAATTTTTAATCTACATTTTTGGCACCGCTGCCAAGGAATAGGTTTTGGTTAAGCGGTAGTTTATGATGTAGTATTTACAAAGACCTTAGATAATCTTTTAAGTGAGTGTTTGTTTTAGAAGATCTCTATTTTAAAGAATTGAATACATATTTTTTTCATAGGAATATCACTTATTTAAAATGATGTTATGTCTTTAAAAATTAGAAGATGTTAAGAATGAATAAAGAGAATAAATCCATTCCAAAAATCAAACATTCACAAGGTATTAAATTTCCACCTAGGCCCATAGTTAAAGAATCTAAGAATTGTACTTATTGTAACTCAATAAGTCATGTGGTGCAACCATGCCTCAATTCCCATGGGAAATAAGTAAGGAGGCGGTGTGTGAGTTTTTTAAAGGACCTTATTTGTTTGCTTCGTTGTATAGAGTTTATAAGAGATCCTATTATGGACAAGGATTTCAATTTTATGGAAGGAATCCTAAAATTGATAAAGACTTTCAAAAAAGATTTGATGAGTTACCATTAGAGATAAAACAAATAATATTATCTAAAATTTGGAATCAAGGAAAAGAATTCAATGAAATAGTTGTGAAGAGAAAAACATTGTATTTGAAATTTCAATTACAATTTTTGTTTGCTCAATATGGTAGAATAAAATACCAGACACAACCATTGATTTCTAAAAGTTGTGGAATATGGAACAGATTTAAATTTGATAGAGAAACCTTTGTTTTCATTTATGGTAGATTAAATCCTCGGAGTAAAATATTTTTTCCGGATTTTCTTTCAAAAGATCCTAATTGCCCAGATTCCATAGCTTTTGATTTATTATGTATTTAAACATGTTTAATTCAATTGAAACTATAGAAGACTTAAAAATAAGATTAAGAAGATTGTTAATAATCTATTCAAATATTAAATACAAAGAAACTAGATTATTCAATCTTATAGAAAAAGAAATCGAACAAATTAGAATAGAAAATCAAAATAATGTAGAAAAAAGAAAAATAATTAAAAGACTTACAAGAGGATTTAAATACCCGCGAGAATTGTTAGTGGAAAGACTATACACAAATAAAGAAGTTGAAAGATTTTCCCTCACCAATTGGTGTTGATATCGTTTCTTCTTCAAATGAGTATTGGGAATAGTGTTAAGTGTGATAGATATGAAACTCCTAAAGAAAGGGTATACAATAAATTATTTTGTAAATTAGCTCTTTATCAAGATTTGAGACCCAATGATAAAGAACTTATGGAAATAGCCGAAAAGGAAATTGATAATTTATTGGGACTAGCTAGTGCTTTGATGAGTGAAATATTAACCCGTATTCCATACCCTAGACATATTGAAGAAGAAATAAAAGAAATGAACTTATCAAATGAAACACTTTTCTTATGTTTGAGTTTTGATTAACAATGTGGTATATGGAATTGGTATAAATCAATTGAAACATTAAATCTAATTTAGAGGATAGTTATAAATGAAAAATTGGGGATTATAAAGAGGAAATTTGTACTTATGGCAATTATAAATATAAAAAATAAATAAGGAAGCTGAAGATAAAGCCAGAGATGAACGGCAAAGGAAACGGGCTGAAGTGGATGATAGATCCTTGAAGTCTATATTAGTAGGTACCAATAATCCAATTTATAATACCACTCGTTCACCTAGTCCTTCAAACTATCATTTCGGGCCTGGATTTTCTTTTGGCTACCCATTACCAGATTAATATAATGAAGAATATGGAAAATTGTTAAATTCACCTAAGACACCTGAGGATTATAAACTAGATGTTGTGTTAATTAAAAATGAACAAGTAAGAGAGACTGTAGAGACTGGAAGGAAAAGTTTTTCTTATTATACATGTGATAATGAACCAAATGATGAAATAAGAAGTCCAAAGGGATCTCATTCCACAGGAAAGGAACCAAGAACTGAATTAACTATTGAAGTAAAAATCAAAGATGAGTTTACAGGAAGTACTTATGAAAATTCAACTATTAAACAATTGAACTTTCAACCTCCTACTCAAAATGTAGAACTAAATATACCTAATATCACAAGTGGATTTTCTAAATTAAAAGATAGAATTAATAGTATAAAAGATTCCCTAAAGTTTCAAAATATTGTTGAGGATGTTAAATCAAACCAATTCTCTGGTAATGATTCAGGAAAGGTAGAAGACGGAGATGTTGGGGAGGGTAAAGAAGATGACTTAGTACTTCATTTTGGAAGCATACCAAGTCCTTCATTACCGGATAAACCTCCTACTCCACCTTCACCTCCATTTTCAAATAGACCAGCACATTCTATTAATATGGCAGCTCCACCACAAATCCTGAATATAGCACCTTGTCCTATTTTTCATGGATATCCTGGATCGAATCCAAATCGACATTTAGATAGATTTAAAGTGGTTGCAAATGCAAATCAGCTACCTGAAAATTTATATTTATCTACTTTTCCGAGTACCTTGTTGGATGATGCCCATCAATGGTATGTTCAACTTGAACCTCCTGAAAATTGGGAAGCACTTAAAACAACTTTCCTTGCTAGATTCCGTCCTAGGTCATTTATACCAGGATTGATTGACCGCTTCCGCACCATAAGAATGGGAGTAAATGAAGAAATTGATTCGTATTATACACGTTTCAATACACTTTTAAAAAGATGGTCAGGACATGCATTGGGCAATCAAATGTTGTCCTGTATCTTTGTAGGGGGAGTTTGGCCAGAGGAGTTGAGAATATATTTAAAAGAACATAACCCTGAAGATATTGCTACGGCCTATGCCTTAGCCAAATCTTGGGAAGAAACAAGGGTCAATACAGATTTTGCACAATATGCTGATGGTTATCCACCACGAAGGGAAGGATATGACCATATCCCTGGAATGGACATTTATGGAAAAGATCATTATCCTTATCCCTCTAGTAGACTTCAATTGCCAATGGCATGAATCCCGTTACAAATAACCAATCCAAATACACAGCTTTTGGCCATTAAAGGACCAAAAGATGATGCTATGATGGAAAATATATCTAAACTTGAAAAGAAATTGAATGAGTTATTTGTACAAATATCAGCAGGAAGAGACAAAAGAGCTAAACCTACAAATGTTAGAACAAACATATGGTGTACCAATTGTAAAGGACATGGACATTTATCAACCGAATGCCCCACTCCAATTGGGAATAATTATAGTGCTCAACCTAAATGTACTTTTTGTAGAGGATCTCATGATGTTTCCTATTGCTGGAATTTGGGAAAAGTAGTTGCAGCTGTTAGTGCCAATATTCAACCTTCTAATAAAGAAAAAGAACCATATAGTTATACCTCTAAAAGACCTTTTACTCGTCCTAATACGGGAGAGCCTTATCAAGTAGGGAATAATAGACCACGATGGGGAACTTATTATAATTCTGCTCCTAATTGGAATGGGCCGCCGTCTAATCCAAATACTCAATGCTATGGACCTCCAGGGAAAGGGAAAATTATAGTTTGTTATAAATTTCAAGAATTAGGCCATATGGCCCGAGACTGTCCTAACCCTAGCAAAAAAGTGGGGTATGTACCTCTATGTGGAAGGTGTAATGCATCCGGACATACAACCAATGAATGCCTTGTACCAAATCCTATTAAACAAGTTCACTTTGATATTACAAATAATAATAGGAATGTCAATCAAGTAATAAGAGAGATTAGTAACCCGCCGTATAACGTTTTTGCTACAAGAGCAACAAACAAAGCTAAATTAACAATAATTGAGAGTGAACAAGATAGTAGTTCTGACAGTGATTTTAGAACTACGAAGGTAAGGAAGGGTCAATCACGTGATAAAAAACACCCTAATCCTCAAAAAGTAATACCGGACGTGGTGACTCAAACTCCAATTTTACATCCTGATGTCCCTATAATTGATAAAAGTACACCTGTTATTCCTCCAATACTTTCTAATGAAGAAAAAAGTAAAAATATGTTACCACTTCTAAACGGTAATAAAGAAACATCAACACCTGCAACTTTTGAACCAAGTACTTCTACTTACCTTCTTTTTACAAAAAATTTAAAAAGAAATCACCAGAAATAACAGGTCTAAGGAAAAGAAAGTACCATAGAAGTATGCGGTTAGCTAAAGGAATGATTCCTTACAATATATTGACCAACTTGGATAAGATTCAACCCGACATTTCTCTTAGACAACTACTAGCAATTGCACCAAAATGTCGAGGTGAATTAAGTTCATCATTAGTAAAGAAAAGAACTAAAGTTGTTGATGTGAATGATGTAACTTTAGACCCTGGAGCTCCTATTGTTGATGTTATGATTGATGGTACATTAATTGAAGTTGTCCAAATTGATAGTGGATCAAGTGTAAATTTGATGAATGTAGATACTATGGAAGAGTTGGGTCTTAAAACTATGACTTCTACACCTATAGTTTTAAGAATGGCAGATCAAAGCCGAGTATTACCTTTGGGAATACTCAGGAATGTTGAAACTATTATTAGTGATCTACCTTTTAAGGTTAATTATGTAGTTTTAAAGTAAGTGAATCTATTTACACCTACCCAATATTATTGGGAAGACCATGGCTTAAGATGGCAAAAGCCAAGGATGATTGGGATAAGGGTACGATCACTATAAGAGATGAAAGGAATAAAGTTGTTTTACCAATGTTTCCAATTTAATATCATGGTGAGACTCAAGATGACGCAACTGATGTCACTTCTGAGAATTCTTATGATACGGATACAGAAATGACACAACAAGTAGTCCAAGAAATGCCAAAAATAAAGTGTTTAGGTTTAGGGGAGTATACTTGTATGAAAGAATCTGATTTAGACTCAGATGATGCTATTTTAGTATGGGAAAATAGTCATGCATTTAACATAACAACAGAACTTGATTCTAAATTAGAACCGCCTTATACAAGTGGTTCCAAAGAACTTGCAGATAATATGTTTCATACAAAATTTAAAAAACAACCACCTCCCAAGAGTTCATGTATTGATTTGAATTTAGGAACAACAGTTGATCCTAAAACTATTAAAGTTTTTAATGGATTAAGTCCTTGTGAATTCGAGGAGTGGAAACAATTTTTTCAAAAGTGCAAAGATACTTTTGCTTGGACTTATAAAGATCTTAAGGGTATTCCCCCAGAAGTATGTCAACATAGGATTATTTTGGAACCAAATACCCACCCAGTAAGACAAAGACAATACCGAATGAACCCTAAATATTCACTTATGGTTAAAGAAGAGATTGATAAACTGTTAGAATGTGGGTTTATTTATCAAGTACCTTATAGTGAATGGGTATCCCCTATTGGTGTAGTACCAAAGAAGAATGGCAAATTGAGAATTTGCCAAGACTTTTGAAAGTTAAATAGTGTAACTAAAAAAAGATTATTTTCCTCTACCATTTACAGATGCGATTCTTAACGGGGTCGCAGGCCATGAATGTTATTCTTTTTTAGATGGATTTTTGGGATATAATCAAGTAAAGATAGCACCAAAAGATCGACCTTTAACTACCTTTACCACTGATTGGGGTACTTTTGCTTATAATGTCATGCCTTTTGGATTATGTAATGACTATTGCATTCCAAAGAGCAATGGCTATTGCATTCCAAAAATACTTACGGAAGTTTATTGAAATTTTTTTAGATGATTTCTGTGTCTTTAGTATGAAGACCACACATCCAAAATGTTTAAAAAAGTGCTTTGAACAGTGTCATGAATATGGTATTTCCATTAACGCAGCTAAGTCAGAATTTGCAGTACCATGTGGGAGATTAGTTGGACATATTGTATCCTTACAAGGAATTGGAGTAGATCGTGACAAAGTTGCAGCCATTTTGGCTTATGAAATACCTATTCATATTACTGGACTTAAAGGCTTTTTGGGAGCCATAGGATATTATCGACGGTTTGTTTACCTATATGCAGAAATTGAAATCCCTTAACGCATTTAACAAAGCAAAATGATACCCCGGGAATATGGACTGAGGAATGTACTAAATCATTTGAAAAATTAAAAAGACGTCTTAGTAAAGCCCCAATCCTGAATCCCCCTAATTGGATAAACCTTTTGAAGTATATGTTGACGCTTCCAATTTTGCAATTGGAAGTGTTCTTAGTCAAAAGGATACTAAAGGCCATGATCGTCCAATTTACTTTGCAAGTAGACAGTTGACTGCAGCTAAAAAAAACTATTTAGTAACTGAAAGAGAAGGATTAGGAATGATATTTTCAGTTCAAAAGTACCAACACTATTTGTTGGGATACAAGTTTACTTTTCATCTTGACCATGATGCTTTAAAGTACATGGTTAATAAACCACAACTTAGTGGGAGGATTGCGAGATGGGTATTATTACTCCAAGAATTTAATTTCATTGTGGATGTGAGACCTGGACAAAAACATGCTAATGCAGATTTTTTGTCACGCATAAGTGAGGAAGTAAATCCCACATCTATTGATGACAGTCTTCCAGATGCTCATATCTTTCAAGTGGAAATTATTCCTATAGAATATGATGATGTTATTCATTTTTTAAAAACCAATTCTTTTCCTCCAGAATATAATGATAAACAAAAACAGAAATTAATTTTCAAAGCCCAACCATACACATTAATTTCAAATGTACTCTATAAACAAGGAAGAGATGGAGTATTAAGACGTTGCATTAATCCTAGTGAAGTGCCTTTAATTTTAAAAGGTTGCCATGATGACGTATGTGGAGGCCATTTTGCTGGATTAGTAACTGCCAATAAAGAATTGCAATCTGGTTATTGATGGCCCACCCTATTTAAGGACGCACATAATTATGCAAAAAAGTGTGATCCATGTCAAAGGATAGGAAAACCAACCCCTTCTACAGCTATGCCCTTAAATCCAATATTAGCCTAAATACCTTTTGAAAAATGGGGTATAGATTTTGTAGGACCTATTAAACCACCGAGTAGACATGGTCAAAAACGGTATATTTTAGTGGCAACTGAGTATGTCACAAAATGGGCGGAAGCTTTAGCAACTAAAACTGATGATGCAAAAGTAGTTGCAAAATTTTTGTATAAAAACATAATTACTCGATTTGATTGCCCGCGAGAACTTGTCAGTGATCGTGGTACCCATTTTTTAAATGACACAATTGAACAATTAACTACAAAATATTTAATTAAGCATAGAAAAACTACCCCTTATCACCCAAGTGCAAATGGACAAACTGAGAAAACAAATGGCATTTATGTCGCATAATCACAAAGACGGTCCAAGGTTCAAATGTAGACTGGGATGCTAGAGTTTATGATGCTTTATGGGCATACCGATGTGCCTATAAAGTATCTACCAAATTTACACCATTTCAATTAGTTTATGGCTTAGAAGCCATCTTACCTAATGAAATGGAAATACCTACTTTACGTATAGCACTTGATGAAAGATTAGGAGATGAGGAATCATTAAAACAAAGATTACATATGTTAGAGAAATTAGATGAAACAAGAGCTCAAGCTTAATTAAATAATATAGCAATTCAAAAACAACAAAAATCTTATTATGACAGTAAATTAGCACCAAAAACTTTAAATCCTAATGACTTGGTTTTGCTATATGATAGCCGTTTTCAAAAGTTTCCGGAAAAATTTAGAATGCCTTGGTTTGGCCCTTATAAGATCCTTAATTCATATCCTAATGGATCAATTGAGTTGCAAGATTTTGAGGGCCGTACTCATGCGACACAATATAATGGATATCGTGTTAAGCTCTATGTAACTTGAGGGCAAGTTACGAAACTAAGGAGGGGGCACTAGTCATAAATTTTAGTGTAAATTGTTCTTTATTAAAATTTTAAAAAATAAAAAATAAAATATTAATAATAAATAAATAATATTAATTTACAAAAGATTAGTTCGAATAGAGGTAAAGTTGAGTAGGATGGGCTTTGAAGTGACTGGATGAGATGCCAATTAGATTGATACTGAGGAAGTGACATGTGTTAAAAACAACACATGCATGGAAATGATGAAAGGGTGTGAAAAGGACTTCATGACATCTCGCCATGTCATTAACTGTCAAGTCGACCGCCAAGATAATGAGAAGAAGTGGTCATTAAAACTTGAGAGGTGGTTACAATCTGAAAAAGAAAGAAAAATAAAATGAAGGCGCCTACAAACCAAACTTGCGTAGGTTTTTGGTTGCTGTGTGTGTGCTGTAAGTTTTGCAAAAAGTATGTCAAATGGACGAGGAAATACAGTAGAGTTTGGAAGAGTGAGCCACGAGTGAAACAGTGAAGGGAAGGAAGTCGAGTTGAACTGAGAGAAGAGAGAGCAACTGCAGTAAGGTCAAGTGGACAGAACGTGGAGGTTGTTGAAGCGGGAGAACGATCGCACAGGGAAGCGAGTGACAAAGTCCAGTTGACGAGAAACATCGGCAGAAGGTTTGTATGTTCGCCGTCAAATTGAAATTGTAATGCGCAAGTGAGATTTTCTTTGAAGCAGTGTGAGGTTGTATTAAACGCAAAAGAAAGAAGAATGTATGCACGTTGAGTTTCAATTTTATGTAGTGGTTTATGGTGAAAATAAGTTAACGGGACGAAACAAAGAAACCATTGTGCATAAGTTAGTGATCACTTCGTATGTCCTTTACGTTCATAGTTGCATTTTTGGTGTGAAGGAAACCCTAAGCACTACCACGGTGAGAGAAGAACACAGTATCAAGTCTGGGAAGTCAAATCGACAGGTGAGAGACTTAATGTGTATGTGTTCTTTGGACTGTAAAGTAGGGTTAGAATGTGGTTGTCCAGTTGAGTAAAAATCAATCTTGGCTTTGTGGTTGGTAAAAGAATAGTTTGTTGAGAGATCAAGAAAGAAAGTTAAGTTGATGGTCAGAATCCAATAACTGTTTTTGAGAATTAAAGCCTTGAATTGAACATTGATAGAGTCAAGATATGTATGTGGTGTGTCTGAGTAAGGTTATTAAAAAGACAATCACAGCCGAGAGTATGGTTATTAAAAAGATGTCAACTTGACTTGAACAGTGAAGAATTTCCAGAACAAAACAGTGAAAGAAGTTGCCAGAGAGTTGAGTGAGAGAAATAAAGATAAAAAGAACTAATCACTAATGTACTGACAACTAATTCTTGTCTAGTCCCAAAAGAGAGTGTCATTGTGTTGTTTTACAACTATCCTTGTTGTCAAAAGAGATAGCTGTATATCTACTTGAAACATAACTTAATGCAATATTGTTGAAAGGGTACATTGTAAACTTGTAAGTCACAAAACGTATGAAAGAAGATTAAGTCAAATCGATAAAGTATGAATACAAAAAAATAGTAACTTGCCAAGTGAGAAACGACATTGTCAAATGGACACAGGTGTTGAAATCAGCAGTCAAGTAAGAGGAAAATAACAAGTTTTCAGTCAGTAGGCTATGTAGTTATTAAGTGTCTAATTGAAACTGCCGAGAGCTGATATGAATGAAAATAATAATAATAAAATATTAAGAATGAAAATTAACAACTAACATATTAACAACTGATTTTTGCCAAGTTCCAGACAAAGTGTCTCTGTATTGTTAAAAGAGTGTTTTTTAAGTTGGAAATTAGCCCTACACGAAAATGAGAGGTTGCATGAATGATTAAATGGTTCATTGTATTTATAGGAGCATACTTTTGAGTGTCATGAAGTATACTGATGAGTGAGTCGAATTGACGAGGGCCATGCATGTAGAATTAGAAATATTGCTGAGAGAATATTTGATGTCAAATGGATTTGAATGCTGGAAAAGTTGGAAGCTGATCTAATTGACATTGGACCTGAAGACGAAGCAGTGAAGACACTGTCAAATGGACTAATGCCTCAAGCACGACCCAAGCAGAAAGCGAAGAAGGGAGCTAAGGTCAAGAAGTTAGAGATGGCAGCCTCTGGTTCGACGTCAAGGAGGCAAGTGGAATGCGGAATGCAACCTGTAGTGAAGAATATCTGGACGTTGGACCTGCGGCGTGTAGCATCAACAAGTTGGAATCAATTTGCGATGAGCCAAGATAACCTTGAATTAGCAGGATTATGGGAGTTCATCCTACTCAGCCTAGAGCCGCAAGACAACGCGAGAGTTACGGAATTTTTACATTCCACAAAGTTTGGAGCAAGTAATGTAGCAAGGGTGCAAGGAGTGGTGTATTTGTTTAACCCTGAGACTCTGTCCAAGTTGCTGAAGTTACCTACGGGTTCTAGTCTATTGGAATATGAAATTGGAGCTGTCAACGACAACGACTTGAAGGGTCTATTTGACGAGGGAGCCGTTACTTCCGAGGGCTACAGACTGGGGAGTGCAAGAGTATGGAAAGAATGGTTGTTGTTTTTCAATGAACGAATCATGATGGCAGAACGGGGAGTAGCGTTGATGTCCAAGGAAGGAGTAGTTGCGGCAGTGATGGCGTGGAATGGTATTCAACTAAGTTGGGGAAACAGTGTGTTTGAACAAATTAAAAGGGAGCTCAACAAGCCACATACACAAATTCCCATCACACTTTATAGTGTCGTGTATTGGTCAAACCTCGTAAAACCAGTTTGGAGATTGGAGGATTTCCAAGCAAATGTCCCTGCAATCGTTGTTCCTAACTTGGGGAACTTAGTTCGTGGAGAGCAGGTCAAGTTGACTATCACGTCAGAGGAAATTGAACCATCTCCTCAGTGTCTGCTCAAGCAAGGAAAACAAGGCGAAGTGCTACACCTGCAGCAAATGAATTTGAAGGACGACTTCGAGCATCGGTAGCTGAACTTGCACCAGTAGTAAAGAAAAAACGACAGTGAAAGACCAAGAAATCTCCAACGACCCAATCCACCACTCCAATCAATTTGACTCCGTTATCCGGCTTGAGGAGATCGGGGAGAGCACTAGAGCATGTTACTCCAGAGATGATGCAAACCGCTGCTACTATCAGGGAGGTTCAACTTCGACTAGAAGTAGAGAAGTTGGAAGAATTAAATGACAAGTTACACGTGGAAGTCAGCAAGCAGACGGAGGCCATTCGTGCACTGAATGTGGAGTTGTCCAATTTGACTACGTTCAACGAGGAGTTGACCAAGAACAATGCACAAATCAATGACCAAGTAACAAAATTCCAAGGGTTGTATGAGCAGGAGAAGTCAAGCCGAGAAATGCTACAATGTCAAGCTGATTGGCTGAAGGAGCGCAACTCTAGCGATATTGAACTCTGTACTATGGAAAGAAAGGCCAAGGAGAATCTTCAAACACAACTTCAAGGTGTCACTGTTGCGCATCGCCGCAAGGTCATGGAATTGAAGGCGCAGAAGAAGAAGAAGAACGCCGGTCTCTAGAGGGAGCCGGCGTGAATAAAGTGTCTGTTCATTCCACCACCAAGTCCATGCCCACAGGGCATGGGTTGGTAGGATGGAACTACTTCCTCCTCTCGAAGGTAGACACTATGTCCACGGTAACAAGTAACCAATAACAAAGAGACCCAGGGTCCCGATAGTCTTTTCTCTCTCTTTTTTTTTTTAATTTATTTATTTATTTATTTATTTATTTTATTTTTTTTATAATAAAAGGGTGGGCGTTAATGGTGAGGTGTAAATATAGGTCTATGGAGGGGGGTTCGATGTGTTAGGAAGAGGCTGGTTGTTTTCAAGTTTTCGTTTATGTAGAAGTATCGACATAGCATGTTGAATTGCGATAGTGTTAATGTTAGAAAAGGTGGTTTTGATTGAGGTGATGGGGATTTTAAATGTTTCTTCAAGGGTTGTCATTGAGGGAATGAAGGTGGTGGCCCTAGCACCCGCGGTGATGACAATGAGGGGGTCTACTTTCCATCCTAATGTTTGAATAGCGTCAAGTAATGGTTGGTATTTGTTTGTTTTGTTTGCAATAGTGTCCGGAGAGAATCTATCATTGCAATATGTGAATTCAATAAACTGAATAGTGAGACTCGGGTCTATGTGGTTTGGTGGTGGGTCTTTGTGTGAAAGCCCTCTAACACATAGTAGGTCTGGTTTGAGTCTTGCATTGCAGTGGCATCTTTGAGTGTGACAAATGCATGGTAAAAGCCAAGGGGGGACCGTATTTTCTTGTGGGTTGTCATTAAAGGTTCCTGCATTCATGAGAATGAAGCACCGGGATTTGGTTGATGAAATAAGTAGTTTACGAATAGCCCATACGGCTTTGTTATGTCTTTTGACAATTAATGAGTGTATATGAGGGTTTTGGCACTTGAGTAAGACATGTAGCCATGTGTCCCGGTCCGTGGTGTTGCAAATTGGGCATGTAATTGTAGGGAATCTTTCAATTCCGAAGAAGAGTTGTTTGCGGGCATTTCCCATGTATTGTCCGGTGCGGAATTTGATTAGGCATGTGATTTGTGCGTCCGTAATTATGGGGTTTTTCCAAAAATTGTTGGACAGTTCGTTGTGAATATTTGGGTTGCCGGTCCATTTATCAATATTGGGGAAATTTTCTGTGAGTTTTTCCAAGTTATTTACAAGATCATGTTTTTTGAGGTATTTGTCCAAAAAACGTATGGGTCCTTTGTCTGGAGTTTCTCCCATAGAGGGCCATTCATATCTGTGAAAGTAATATGGGGTGGCATGGGCGTGTTCGTATGGGTGTTCTGCATTTTTGTGGGTTTTTTCTTTTCCTTCCTTTGCTAGTTTGTCGGCTTGTTCATTGCCGTCAATATTGGCATGAGCACGGACTTTGTGGAGTGTAGTAATCTGTGTGCGATTTTGAAGCATTGTAACCATAGATGTAAGGATGGTTTTGTCCGGGTGACTGTTGTGTAAAGTGGGGTGTTTTATGTGTGTATTAAGGAGATATAATACATTTATGCAATCTGTAAAAATGTGAGCCGGTTCGTTTGGGTATTGAGTGGTGATTATCTTAAGGGTTTTGTGTATAGCCATCATTTCGGCTCTTAGGATATTTTGGAGTCCATGTAGTCTTTTACCTAGTTTTATTTGTTTGGTTGAATTGTATACCCCATAACCTGCTTTTTCTCGGTGCCAGTGTCCTGGGCTTACTTCGGTTGGTTCTTTGAAGGAGCCGTCAGTGTAGTAGCTAAAGTTGGGGTCAAATTTAAGGACGGTATTGGTTTGGTAGTTGGGGAATGGAAGGTTCATTTCGGTAATTGGTAGTGCAGAGATGTTTATGTGGGGGGTTTTAGACCATTTTTTGTTACGGTTTACACGGATTAAAATAGGTGTGGGTGGGGCAATAGCGGTGTATACCTTGTTGATATTTAGATTTTTTGCTATTAAAGTGAGATGAGTGAAGTTTTCCATGTTACCTATTTCTTGAGTTTGGTGATGTATACATAGAATACGTAAGGTTGCTGGTTCAAGGCGGGGTGTTAGTATTTGCGGTGGTATAGTGGGTTCTTTATATGTCATAGAGTCCGCTTCAAATAGTACTATGATGTGGGAGTCCGGGAATGGGCCTGAGTGTGGGTTAGAGTTTTGGTACCATTGAGTGTCGGGAGTGATAATAATGGTGATGTTGTGGTTAGGATCGTTGTTTGCCGCTAGGCGTGCCCAATGTATTGCTTGTTGAGTTTCTACTTCGTTGTGAGGGTGTGCAAGGCCTATTCCGCTCCATCTATGATCAAAGGCTTTTCCGAGAGACCCAAAAATCTTATCCCGCTCGAATGGGGAGTAGAATTTTGAAATTTTTGTGGAGCATGTAACGGGAGATGAGAAGTATGAGTGTGTGATATTCATAGATGTAATAAGGTAGTTTAGGATGGGGTCGGGTAATGTGTAGTGTGCATTTTTAAGAGGATCATTTTTGGGTATACGGTATTTATATCTCTGATATAGCCAAACAATTTCAGTTTCGAATGTTTGGGGTGTTGGTTCAATGTTAATGGGGGTTTGTAGTGCGTTTTGGTATTGGTTCCACAGCCATTGTAGTCTAGTGAGTGGTATGGTTATTAGATGACTCCCATTACCTTCGTATATGTGGGCATTATCTTGTTGTATTTTGATAGTATTTGTTTGTGCGAGGATGTCTGTTTCGGGGTTACATTCGGTTGTGAAGATGTTAAGGAGGGGGATAATAAGGGGTGGCGTGACAAATCTATTATCTCGAGGTTGTGCTTGAGGGTGGTGTAATTGTATGATACTTAGGTAGTAATTGTTTTGAGTTCTAAGGTAGTATTGTGTGAGAATTTTGGTGTTGTGTAAGGAAGTATTTGGGTTGTGCCACGGAAAAAGATTTCTTTGTGAGAGCCATTTGGTATAGGTGGTGTTATTGTGGGACCAATGGCATAGGTATGACGTATATTGTTTACTTATGTTGTAAGAATCAATGTACTTTCTATGTTTGTGCGCGGTTATGTTGTTTATTGGATGTATGGAAGGATTTTTTAATATATGTGGTGGGGGGGTATATGGTCGTGATTGTGGCGGATTTAGGGGAATTAATGGGGGGTTGTTGTTGGGGTGGATGTCATTGTGGCTAATGATGTACGCGTCTTTAAGTGTGTAAGGTGGGGCGTGAGTGGTGCAAGGGTTGGGGCATATAGGGAGGCATGTAGGGTGACAAAATAATTGTTTAGCAATATTTAGTGCACTTTTTATTAATTTGTGAGGGGTACCGTAGAATGTTTTGTAGCTCTTGTCGTCCATAAGGTGTGTTCCATTTGGTAGTGTAATTTGTTTTAGGTCGGTAATGTTTGCAGAAAAAAGTTTTTGTAGGAGTTTGTCGGATAATTGACAGTCAAGTCTAGGGAGGTTATGTATTTCATTTGCCCAGTTTTGTTCGAGCGGCGCGGGGCCTAGTAGGAAATCTTCTAGTGTGCTTTTTAGAAATGTTTGACCTTCTGTTTTGAGTAAGAAGAGTGTGCGGGTAATGGGAGACCGAAGACAATCAGTTTTTTTAAGTCTTTGAAGGTATTGTGCTCCACCATAAATGGCGAGGGTGTGCCGAAGGAGTCCACTATAGATTAATCCTAGTCGTCCCTTGTCGTTAAGTGCATTCTGGAGTTGTTCACCAATGCAACGTAGATAGGCATTTTTGAGGGAAAAAGCTTCTAATCCGAATAGTTCGTGGGGGAGTTGTGTAATGACATTGGGCGTGCAATTAGGGAGTCCGCATACTTTCTTTTGTAAGGCTATGATTTTTTTATCAAGTTTGTTTATGGCGGGCATGGAATAAGGGACCGCATAAAAACTATATGAGATACCCGGACGTATGACGGTATCAATCATTTTTATTTTTTGTTGCAATGTGGCCGGACATAGTGTAAGTTCCTTGCATTGTTTAATTAGTTTTGTAGTAGTAGCTTGGATTTGAATTTTCCATTTTAGTGATGGGACTAGGTTTATTCCAAGGTATATGTAGGATTGATTTTGGTTGAGAACTGGAATTGGTTGGTTAGGATATTGGATATTGGTAGCTTGAATGAGGGCTTTGAATGCGGTCGGATTTATTTTGGATTTATTTGGGCACCCGGTTACGGCACATTTCTGGACCCCAAGTTCCATCCCGGTCCATAGACAAAATTTGTCTATTTTGTCTAATTGAATTTGGAGTGATTTAAGGCGACCGGAGATGGCCGCTAGATCGTCGGCATATGCAGCGGAGTTTACGGTGATTTCTGAGGTGCCAAATGTGTAGCCATTATTGCCTCTTTGAAGCCATCTCAATAGAGGTTCTAGAAAAATGATAAAGAGGTATGGGCTCAGTGTATCGCCTTGAATGGTACCACGTTGGATGGGGATAGGGCGCGTTTTACCAAAGAATTCTCCGGTGTATGTAGTTGTAGATTGAGAGTATATATTACCAACCAGTTTGACAGCGTCTTCTGGATATCCAAGATCACTCATTATGGCTAGCAATCGAGGATGGTCAATGGAACCGAATGCGTTTTTAAAGTCAATGTAAAGTATGTAAATGTCTTTATTAGTGAATTTTGCATCTTCAAGTGCGGCAATGAGGGTTTGAAGTTGTCGTGTGGTACTTCTCTCGGCTCTAAATCCTTCTTGGCTTTCGTGTAGTATTTGGTGTATTTCCCCGTAAGCCGATAATATTGATGTTAGTGTGCTAGTATATAATTTATAAATGGTGTTAGCTAAGGCAATAGGTCGGTGGTTGGGTAGCACATATGGGTTTCCTTTTTTGTATAATAAGATTGTTAGACTTGTTTTCCAAGATGCGGGAATGGATTTTTGTTTGTAACAATGAAGGAAAAATAATGATAGGAGGTCGTGGAATCTTGGGGGCATATTTTTTAGAATTGAGTTGGGTATATGGTCCGGGCCGGGGGCTTTGTTAGTTCCCAAATTTTTTAGGCACATGTTGTATGTGTCTCTGTTATAATATGTGTGGAGAGGTATTGTTGGTTCGCCTCTTTTGTCAATGGTGAATCCGTCTAAGTCATGCCACGGGTATTGCCTAACTCCGCACGTGCATGTTGATGTGTGTTGTGGTTGGAAGTGGCATGGGGGGGTGGTTGGTCTATTGTTTATGGATTGTTGAAAATGTATTTCGTTTGCAATGTCATCAGGGCTCGTTAGAATGTTATTGTTTTGGTCTAAGATGCAATCTAGTGGTAGGTTTGTGTTATTTTTGAAGACTTTTCTATTAATCTTTTTTGGGCTAGTTTCGTACAGTTGGCGGTATTTAGATATGGCTTTTTTGACACATTCTCTTGCATATCTTGTAGTAATTTTTCGAGCTTCTGTATTGGCATTTTTTGCAATGATTGCAATGTCTTTTAGCCATTCTTCGTGAGAGGTGTTAGGTAGTGGTATTTGAGGGATATGAGGGTGATGGAGGTTTTGTAGTTCGGAGATTATGGGGTGGGTTCGCCAATTATGATTAGTTTTAGCGGTGTAAATTGTTTTGCGAATGGTGTGGTATGTAGCAAGGTGTTGTTTCCACTTTTTGGCTAGTTTTCTCGGGAGATATCCCCCTTGTTTTGACGTTCGAGGTGTGAGATGTGGGATCGAAGGCGCTTTACAGGTTTTTTCTAAAATAATAGAAATTTCATTAATTAGTTTGTCAAGAGTCTTGCAAGTTTCTTGCCATTGTATGTGTGTAAGGTGTTGATGGTTAGAGAGAGTATCTGTAAGGGAGTCTATTTGTAGTGAGTTTTTTTCAAAGAATATTGTATTAAAGTTATCAAGGTTTTCTTTTGGGATGGGGTTTAGTATTTTAGTATCATTTGAGTTGATGATTGTGGGAGGTCTACTTATAAGGGTGTTGTGAGGTATATTTAGTTGGATTGGGAAGTGGTCCGAGTTTAAGTTGGTTGTGGTATTTGTAGTAGATGTATATCGGGTATGATTAGGTGTTTTAATGTAGAATCCATCAATTAGGCTAGTGTGTGTGTAATTATGTCCGCCTTGACGAGAGTATTGTGTATTAGTTGGGATTAGATATAATCCTAGGTTCTCCGTATAATTTTTCCATTGATAGTCTATGTCCATTGGGGGGATAGAAACCTCTCCGTGTTGCCGTCCAATAAGGGCGATATCTCGGTTAAAGTCTCCGCAGAGTATTATTGTGTGGTTAGCGTGTGTATTTATTTGTGAAGTGATGGAATTTTGGATTTCCGGGATAAGCCTCGAGTCTTCTATGTGAGAGGGCATGTATAGGTGAAGGATGAGCCATGATTGAAGGGGTCGGTTAGTAATTTCAATAATTTGGAGATATGGTGATATATTAGCCGGGGTGGGGATTTTAGTAATATTCCCGGGGAAGGCATATGATTGGTGTATGAGCATGAGTAGACCTCCTCTTGCCGGTGTATATGGCCTTCTTTGTTGGATGCATCTTGTGAGAGAGTGAGTGTTATTAAATATAAGTTTATAGTTGGGGAATGTTTTTTGTATGTATTTTGTGGATTTAGTAGCGGTTAGTTTAGTTTCTTGTATGGCAATTATGGCGGGTGGTGTGTTGGTATGGGCGGTTAGATTATGGATGCTTGGTAAAGCAATATTTAATGTTGCGGCGTTCCATGTAGTTATATATGTGCTTCTGTTGTCTATATTGTCGTGGATACGGAGTGGAGGGGAAATGTAGTCGGGTATCGAGGTGGGGTGTGTGTAAGCATGTATTGGTTCAAAGCATCTAAGGGCTTCGAGGATAAGATTGTGCGGGAAGAAGGGGAATTTTAGTTGTATTTCATCTGGGGAAGGGGGTGGGGTTTGGCAATGAATAAAGTTATATAGGTCATTGTGTAGAGAGGTTTTGTGTTCGAAGAGGTGTTGGTTTTCTACTAGGAATTTGGTGTATGGGTGGAGTGTATCTATATGTCTTTCAGGGGGGTTATGTAGAGAAGATAGGGTGTTTAGTAGTGTATTTGTCCAATATGTTGGGTTTGTGTTGGCAGTATGTTGGATGATGATTTTGTTGCATTCATCTATTGAAGGGTGGAGGGTAGTAATTATGGCGAATAAGATGTGTGTTGATGGGTGGTTGATGTTTTTTAGTTGTATGTAGTGGGAAATGTTGGGGTAGAGGGTGGAGTAAGTTTGGTGATGCATGTGATTATTTGTTAGAAGTGGTGCAAAGGAAGATGCCAAGTGTTGATATTCGGGGTGGAGTTTTATAGTATTTGGTATAAAATATATTTTCGATAATCTTTTATGTATTTTTGGGTGGTTGTGGAAGATATTTGGCATAGGGCCGGGGTTAGTTTCTATGTCTCCACAAAGTATAATTAATAGTTTGAAATGAGTAGTGTTTGTGGTTGCTATTGGGAGGGGTGTGGAGTGTTGTTGTTGTTGTTGTTTGTTGTTGTTGTTTGTTGTTGTTGTTGTTGTTGTTGTTGTTGTTGTTGTTGTTGTTGTTGTTGTTGTTGTTGTTGTTGTTGTTGTTGTTGTTGTTGTTGTTGTTGTTGTTGTTGTTGTTGTTGTTGTTGTTGTTGTTGTTGTTGTTGTTGTTGTTGTTGTTGTTGTTGTTGTTGTTGTTGTTGTTGTTGTTGTTGTTGTTGTTGTTGTTGTTGTTGTTGTTGTTGTTGTTGTTGTTGTTGTTGTTGTTGTTGTTGTTGTTGTTGTTGTTGTTGTTGTTGTTGTTGTTGTTGTTGTTGTTGTTGTTGTTGTTGTTGTTGTTGTTGTTGTTGTTGTTGTTGTTGTTGTTGTTGTTGTTGTTGTTGTTGTTGTTGTTGTTGTGGCATTTAATTGTGGCTTTTTCTTTTGTAGTATCTAGGGATACTTTATTTATTTTTGTTTTTTGTTTTTTGTTTTTAGTATATATATATACTTTAAGTGGTGTTTTTCCCGCCGCTACATTAGTCAACGCTAGTTTGACATGTCCATATTGCCTTCAATTTCGAGTGTATCGGGATGGTCGGCTTGAAGGGTTTCCAAGGTGATTCTCATCTGTTTTTGGAGGAGGGCTATTTGGACTCTTGAGTTTCTATTTGATTCGGTTTGAACCTTGTCCGCATATACCTTAGCTTCCTCCACAATCTCGCTTTTGAGCAAGCTCATTTCTTTCCTCATTTCCCCCAATGTTGTTTCTGCACCTTTGTTTACAGCTTCCTCAACCATTCGGTTGAGGTCTGATTTGGTGAAGTTTTGTGTTGGTGCATTCTCCAAAGCTTGCACGGTATTGGCAAGGGCGGTATTCACGTCAGTGAAGCCAAGCCGTGCAAGTTCCTCAGATGTTGGAGCGTTGCTTCCATCCAAACTTTTTGGATGGGGGCAAAACTCGACATATTTACCTAGTATTTTTGCATTCTGTTTGACAAACTTTTTGTATACGGCGGCATTGAGACATTGGACATTACAAGACCCTACATGTTTACTATTTTCCAATCGGAAGAAGACACCAGCCACATTTCTTTCACCCATATATGCTTTGATGCCCTCTTCTAGTGATGAGGTGGATTTGGATTTGTTCAGATTTTTGACAATCAAGACTACAGCATTTTTCTTCGCCTTGTCATCTTCTGACATTTTTTCCTTGCTTGCGAATGTTGCTTCCATAAGCTCATTGGAAAAGGCAATTTTTTGTGACCTAATCCTTTTTGCCTCATCCGGTGACGGTGCTTTGATCCAAGCAAAATCCGCCCCTTCATTTTTTTGGACATTGGTCACTTCAAAATCTAGACCTCTAGAGAAACCATCCTTGACAACTTCCTCAAACATGTTATGCCACTTTTTTCCTTTCAAGTTTGCACTATTTACCCTTATAGAGAGTAAACTTGCAATGGCAATCGAGTCAAAGGATTTGCATATTTTACCCCTACAAATTTTTTCATCCAATTTAAGGATGAACGGTCGGATACCTTTGAGGAGCCCTGTTCCGTCCATATTGGGATTTTTAAGATGTACTTTGATTGCTCCACTCCATCTTTTGGAGCCATGATAACACATGATTGCAATAGGTTCACCAAGTATATCCCCCACTTCAATTTTCATGTGCAACAATCGAGCAACCACCTTGGCCATAACATCATCTTTTAATATCACTAGTTCTCCTAGCTCAAAGAAGATGCCAACATGATAATCAAGTGCAAACCCGTTTTCATCAATCTCAAGTTCATGGGGGAGTTGTGTTAGATTGTAATGATTTCCACCATCCTTGTCATTTCTTTTGGAAGGCCATTCTTCCTGAATGACATATGGGAAGGCAGGGATGGATTCATTACATTCTAATGCTTCCCCATGACTCATACCCATTCTAACCAATTCACTTACAGAGTAATTTGGTTCAATAGGGAGGGATTGGTCCATGGCAAGTAGGTTAAGAGCATGAAATCCTAGCCAAAAGGGAGCACGTTGAAATTCGGGAATTTCTTTGCCCTTAACCTTCTTTTGGCTTGAGAGGATTTGAACGCCATTAGACCTTTTCTGACTCAAGATTTCTACTTCAACCATTTGACTATCAGAGAAGAGTTTCTTGGAGGCAGATGCAACACTTGAAGATGACGCCATTCTGAACAAAGCAAGAAAAAGGTATTGGAGTTGGTTTTTGTCTTTGCCTTTCAAATAACTTCTTATCATCTTAACTACAACCTCATTCCACAAATTAAGTTGTGGGCCTGTTTGAGAGTTTGTAGTTAAGAAGAAGTTTATACTTGCAACAATATTGGCAACATAGCTTGCATACAATAGACACCATTCATTCCTAACCATTTGCCTACAATCTCTACCCACAATCTCTTTAGTATCACATCTTGTGTAGAGTATACACCATTCATTTATGCTCATTTTCACCATCTTATGGAAGAAGAAGGTGTTAAATGGCGGGATACTACGTTGCCTAGTAATTTCAGCACACATACACACATGGGAGGTGCCCAAATAGAGGTCACCTCCCCAAGCAAATAAATATTTATAAAAGATTTGTGCAAAAGTCCATAGGTTTGCAAAACCCCAATGATGATAGAGTCTAACTAATGGGGGGAGTAAGAGAAGGCTTTGACCTGATTGTTTGGACCTTCCGTTTTTGAGGCACAGGCACCCTTGCCAGCAGGTTCTCCAAGTATGTACCGTCCTATGGCATTCGTTTCTACTAAGAGTCCGTTGGTTGTTTACTGGTTTACCTTTCACTCCAGGCTTTCCGCTCTTCCCTTCAGGTCTCCCGTTCTTTGCTCCAGGCCTCCCAGCCTCTCGAAGGGTTTGCAGGTGCTCACGTTGTTCGGTGTTCTCTTCTGGTCTCCCGTACTTCCTTCTGAGTCTCCCACCTCCGTGAGTGCGTTTCAGGTACTCTTGTTGCGCGTAGTCCTTGCTTGCAGAAACTCCGCTTGTCCTCCAGCGTTCGTGGGCAGGTTTGTGACGAGCCTCCGCCCCAGACTTCTCGGTCTCCCGAGCTCCTTCCTTCTGAGACTCCTAATGCACCAGATCGTGCTCTTTACGCCTCAGCTTTATGAGCCCGCCCCAGAACTTTCTCTCTGCGCCCACATCACGTCTTCTCCGAATACCCCTGTGACTTCTGCGCCGCTTGAGCGCATACGCGCGCAAGGTATTCGAGTTGGGGTTCGTGCGGCTCACCAGTCTTCGACGTAGAGCGTATGAGATTACGGTGTTACGCTGTGAACATGCGTGAGAGTTGGCTTCCACCTTCGATGGGGAGGATCGCTTTGGGAGGTGGGTCCTTGTGGCTGTCAGGGTTGGCCTCCTTATGTCGGCAGCGAGTGGATTCTTTCGGCGTGTCACCAGGACCAGCAAACTGCGGCAACTTGGCTGGAGATCAGGTTGGCTGTAGATCAGGTTAAGCAGGTGCCGCGTCTTGCTGAGAGGTAGCAGCTTGTTTCGTTCTCGTTTGCTTCTGCACTTGTGTTCCGTTTTCCTGTTCTCTTCACGTCCTAGTTTTTCCTGTAAGATCCTTAGTAATGGTGAGATTTTGTACACACGAAGGTTATGGATGGTACTAAAATTCACAGGAGCTATTGTGCGTAGTGAATCCCGATGCGATCTATAAACACATTGAATTCGAGCCCTAATCTTTTGCTGATGATACCAATAAAAACACCATTCTCTTACGTTAAATGCAGAAAAGAGGGTAAGAATGGCTTCACTGTGTGTAGATGCCGGATCGGTGGTGGAGAAGGTTGCGGCTGTCTTCCGAGTCAGGCCGCTAGGTGGGACCTCGCCGCCTGAATGTGCGCTTGCTCGCCTTGCCAGGTAGTCTCTATCACTTCGCGTTGAGGACGCTCGCTCCCGGAAGGAACAGGGTGCAGAAGCGGGGGGCCTATGTGCTGAATGAGCGAAAGAGGATTTCTGTGGGAGAAGGTATAGTGTTATATACCTTGCTGTGTGTCTTTGAGGTGTGACGAATATGTCTGTTGACGTTGGATGCATCTTGTTTACTTGTTGCTGGCGGCTAGGGTTGTGGAGAGGTGCTAGCCGCTCGATTAGATATTTGGATTTTGGATCTAGGCTTGGAAATTTCTGCACTTGGTCTTTTTTGGGGGCGGCGACATTAGGGTTTCTTCTGGTCTTGATGCATGATGGTTTAGTACCGTTGACAATTTGCTCTTGTTGTAGGAGGGGCGAAATGGCGTCCATAATGGTGGCCCTCCCTCTGCAGATGTTAGAGTACCTAGGTGGGAGAGGGGGACATGAAGGAGACCATGGAGTTGGTGTAGGAAGACTTACCTTGCAATGTACGTACCTGTCTTCTTGAGTTCGGTCTTGTTTTTTGTTGTGGAGCTCGAGTGGTTGTTGGTTGTGTTGTGTTGTGGTTTGTCCCGGCGATGTTTTGATCTTGATGTGTATGGTGCAGGCCGGTTCCTGAGTGTTGCTTCCCTCTTGTCTTCGGTGCATGCCTCTTCTCCACTGCTGCGTACGTCTAAGGCCTCCATACACATATGTGTGTGCAGAGCGAGCTGCCTTGACTTCGTTGTTTGATACTCTACATCCGCTTCCTGCGTGTGGCACCCACGTCGCTGTAGTTTGCGGTTGGGGCTCCCTGTCTTTGTTCCTGGTTAGGGCACCTCGGTGAATGAAGGGAGCCCAATTCTCATGTGTGTAGACACACATACTCGTGTTGTTGCCAGCTTGGACTCCTAGGCTGCTGCTGCTTGTATATCGTAGGTACCTATGTCTTGTAATATGCTGCATCTGTGAGGATCCGAGTTTATCATTAGTGTGGACAGGATATGTTACCTCCGTGCTTGTTGATGTCCTGTTACTTCTGCATGGTCTTCTTGTGTGTGTAGTCGAGTAGTTGTTTGTCTTGTTCGTGGTCTTGTCTTGCATGTTGCAGAATCGAGGCTCCATGTCCATGTTGCAGTTTCTATGGCATATACTCTGCTGTTTTTGTTGTGTGCTCCCTGCTGCGTTTGTTGTCATGTCGTTTTGGAGCCACTTCAAGTTGTTGTAGTCTGGAGCGTCTTTGTAGAACCAGCTGTGTTGTTTCTGCAGTGGTTGTTGCTGTACTAATACTTGTGTGTGCCTAAAGAATAATGTGCTTTGTGGCAATCTTATGGTGTGAAATCTAATAGTGTAAGCATGTTTTAAAACTAAGCAAGTAGAGAGGGTGAGGTTTGGAAGGAACGTACCTGTGAAGTGAGATCAGTGCTGTCTTGATCGTTGGTTCTTGTACAATGATTTGGACGTCATTGTATGTTGATAGGCATTATTCTTGTGATTTGATTGTATCCTTTGTGTGTGTCTTGTTGTGTCGTTTTGATGTACCTGTTTGTTAGAAAGGAAGTAATATGCAATGGAAAAAATGAGAACAACTGATAAGCAAGAGTGTGGTAAGGAGAAAATATCTGGTTGTCGTTTGTTGGGCAGCTTGAACTTGTGCAGCATCTTGTTGAATGAGGTCTGGTTCGGATGGTTCAAGTGTAGAGTGTGTAAGTACCTTTACCCTACTCAGATCTAGATCTTAGATATGGATCTTGCGGTGAAGGACGTGGATTGGTTGCTACTGACCTAGTCCAACACAGGGCCCGCTGCAGATCTTCCTCATAGATCATAACCTCCAGTTTCCAACAACCTTTTTGCAAGATCCAATCTAATTCTAATCCAATAAGCCCTATCCCAACACATGTATGTACTTCCCACACCTTTCAACAAATTTTGACACACACAAGTGGGCTTGCGAGTAAGGACCAGCACCTCTTACTGCCTTGTGGGACAGAATTTGTCTAACACTTTGAACCCTCCTCACCAGGAAATGCGGAGCTACTCAACACCCATCCCTCCGATATTGAAGGCGCAAGTGAATTTGGTAGTTGCACTAGAGGATGTCAATTTGAAGACACAAGTGGAGTCATTAAAGACGCTGCTCCAAGATTCCAAGAGCGACACCGAGCAAGGTCGAGTTGAATCGGAGCGATTGTGGACGGCTCTATAGAAGACACGCTTGATGACACCTCCTAGCTACTCGTTGTTTCATGCGTATGAGCTTCAACGTGATCTATTGCTGAACATTCTCAATCGAGAGCGGTATTGTCAGTTCGACGCACCCGAGTTTGATCGAGCGTGGCAAATGACCAATGGGATGGAGAATGCTCACAACCTGATTTGCAAAATGGTGGCTCGAGGTGATGTCAAATTGACAGACCCGAATCAATTGTAGTTTCCAATTGGACATTTAGGCGCAAGAGCGGTACTTTACTATATGAAGCTGGAAGCACAACTGCATCAACGTCGTCAATTGGACTTTGCTCTGAAGAGTCGCCGCCCCATTCAAATTACAAACTTTGCTATTGAGGTAAAAGAGATTGTACGTGTTGCTCCGCAAGGCATCATCAACTCATGGCGACGGATTTTGGAAGGAGTGGAGCGGTCGGTGAACAACAAGGATGGCATACTCGTCAAGTTGAGTTATGTACTAGAACGTGAGAGTAGTGCACAACGAGGGGAGATGTCTACTGGACAATATGTCTACAGGATCCATCAAGCTCGTCAAGACCTGAAGGGACTCTTGAAGAACATGGACTCTCGTCAAATTGACATAGTATCGCATGAGGCACAAGTCCAATTGAGTCCTCCCCCTACCTGGTTTGTATCACCTCCGTGGCTGCAGATCAGAACCCCTGTAACCGGATCTTATGAGAAGCAATACTACCTCGGGCAATATGACCATCTATTTGAAAATGAACATGAGGTTCCCGTTCCAACTTGGAGAGCCATGAATTAGTTGCTGGAGGACTACGGTTTATCAAGAACAGAGGAGAGAACGTGGGATCTTGTATATAAGGAGGTTGTTGATTAGACTTGGACAATGGAACCACCAGTTGCAGTGCGCACAAATGCACACTTTTATAACGTGACAAAGAGGAGATTCAAGTGGTCCCCTAATGCTACCATCGACTCGACTGAGTATAACTGGCCGTTGGTACCCTGTCAATTTGACATTGAAGCCAACTGTGCCACAGCCTATACCGAGTTTTGGCAAGTACATCACAAGCATAGAGACCCAATGTGCTTTCGGGCAACAGTATTTGCCAAGTTTCTTGCTTACATGAGTAGAAACTTCAACGTAGTGATCACTTTAACTAGTATGACGACATGAAACTTGAGTTTCTGTTGGCAATGAAGCTGCGCTACCATAGTACACAATGGGCTTGCATGTTGGAGATCATGGCAATGACGCACTTTCTCTAAGGCATGAATGGATGCTTCATCAACGAGTTTAATGGAACGAGGAAGGTTGCCATTGACAATTGGTTATCATATCAAGGCAACCGCAACACTGCACTTCTTCAGTTTGATGACGACGTGAGGAGGGACGTCAACAAGCTAACGGCACAGCGCATTTGCACCAACACCAAGTACCACGATGATCACCGAAATAAGCGACCAAAATTTTGAGGCCTAACAGACAAATCGGCTGATAGAGGAAGAAAGATTGTGTAATATAGTGCCTAGTTAAGTATTCCTTTTGTTCATAAACAGTTCGACTGAACTTGTCGGGAGTCAAGTTGACTAAGGAGGGGGCTATGTGAGCATAAAATCTTTACTTTGAATCCTTTTTCTAATTGACAATGTGAAAGGAGCTTATTTTTCTAAGAATTTTGGAAAATTGATTAAGGATAGTTATGATTAAACCTTAGAAATTAGAAAGGAGATTTTAGTAGACTCCTAGCCGCCACTCTTTAGAATCTAATTCAAATAGACATGACGGCTATACTCTTTGAAATCTAGATACGAAGAGGTGTCAATTTGACTTTGAGGACATAAGTAAAGATGATAAAAGAAGGAAACACTACAACATATTAGAAAATAGAATATCTTGAGTGTGTATGTCACTGGAGAGAGCTTGAGTGAATAGTTTGATTAAAGTGTAGAAATGTTATGAATTTTGGCTCATGTTCAATTTCAAGTTGATGTTCACTTGTTGTAATTACTTAAAGGAATACATTATGTCAATTCAACAATAGTGATTTCAATTTTGCTTTCAAGAGAATGTAGAATGTCTCCAGTTTGTTGTTTGATTTCATAAAGTGTGGTTTGTAAATTAGTTTGTCATGATTTGTATTAGAATGAGTTATGTAGAGTCAAATTGACTTAGTTGCACTATAAGAAAATGGACGTCCCACAGGACGTCAAAAAAGATTGAAGACCCGGCCTAGATTCCTTGTATTGTTGGGACATCACGCTGAACAGGTGAGGACGTAGCCGGATCCGAGTAGACATCGACAAAAACGTCCTGACACTTGAGACGTCAAAAAGGATAGCAGGATTTTTTAAAGGATGTCTCGGAGAATGCGCCCCTGCCACGTCAGCGCAGGGGACTGTTCCCGCTAGTCTTGACGGGCAGGGGGGCAGTCCTTGCTTTTTCAAGAGTGAATAAGGGCGTGACACCTCTCTCTCTCTCTCTCTCTCTCTCTCTCTCTCTCTCTCTCTGTGTGTGCTCGCTAGGATTTGTGTCTCTCTCTCTTTCTATGTGTGCGCGTGTGAGAAGTGAGTGCGCGTGTGAGTTGTATGTGCGTTGTATGTGCGTGTGAGTGTGGAGTGTGTGCGCTTGAGGTGTTTGTATAGTTTCAGGTGTGTGTAGGTGAGACTTAGATGTGTGTATGTACGCGTGAGGTTGTGTGTGCGGTGTGTGAGTGTGTGCGTTGAGTGCGTGCAAACGTCTACAGAGTCGTTGCTTCCCTCCCTCAGCGACCAAGAAAGCGGCCCCAGCAAAGGCGGTGGGACATTCTAAACCGCCAATCCCAAAGGTCAGTTCAACATGCTCGGGGCGTGCTTTCCCTCATCATGCGTAGATGCCTTTGGTTTTGGCTCAGTAGGGGTTGAATTGGTTGCAAATGTATGCCAAAGTTCGATTCTGACCTTCGTATTTGTGCGCATAAGGGTGATGGAAGTCGGAAGAAGTGAGGGGACGCCCGCTTTGACATTCGTGAAGACGTCATCCGGGACATTCACATATGCACTGAAGATGTTGAAATGGACGTGTCATTGAGGTGAGGTCAGGACGAGTTAGGTTTCCGTCCAATGCAATTTCACTCGAAGGGCAGTAATCTTAGTTTGTAGGTGGTTAAACATTGTAGTGAAAATGATTAGCGCTCAAGTGGACAGGGTTTTCATACCTTCAGTCGTTTTGATGCACGTTTACATGAACGAGTTCCATGTAAACCACATGCTTGTCTACTTGAGCCTATCAATGTTCAATTCAAGGCTTTAATTCTACTCAATCTACTCCACCAAACATGGGAGGATGATTCTTCGAGCTTGCCGTCCACCACGGAATGTGGTCCAGAAGAAATGGAGTCAAGTCCTCCCCAACAAATTCAAACTGAGATGGCGGAATGTTTGGGACAAAGAGCGAAGTGGGAAGGAAGCAGGGCTTATCTGGCAATTGTGGCAGAAAGCTGTCGCTGTGAATCAATAGAGGAAACGGGCTTCTCCTCACATTGATGATAGTTGCACGGTTTGTAGTCTGGGAGAACAGGAGAGCATTCTGCATAGGTTCTGGAGCTATAGCCACGCGTGGGACTATATTAACGAGATTCTTCGACGCCTCAGTAACTCCCCGCACTCCCAATGGGGTTGTGTTAATTTTAAGCAGGCACTTTTTGGAAGTAGGCCTCCTCAGAGATTTACGAAGCTCAGTAGAATCGGGCTTCTTCTGAGAGGGATTACTCTTTGGACTATCTAGCTTGCCACGAACGATTGGGTGTTCAACTAGATGAGGTGGAATCACTATAAGATTGAGAACGTCATTTGGCAGGGTCTCACGGATTATGGTAGGATTGCCTGGGGCAGAGTTCTCACTGCCAATACCGAGGCTAGCAGAAACGAGGCGGCCAACCTTTTCGACTCCACTTGGGGTTGTCATGAGTTGCTATGTAGCGTTCGAGGCGTCTACATTGTTTGGGTCAAAGAGTTTCATGTTAGTTCGGAGTCCTGAGTCTTTTTGGTGTTGCCGGAACTGGCACTCCGGTCTATACTGGTGACTTTTTGCAATCAAACTTGGTCTTTGTTTTGCTTCAAAAAAATAAAAATAAAAATAAAAATAAAATTGACTTGGTGCGATATTGTCAAGTTTATTTGGAAAAGGGAGAGCTAGGAATCATGTGCCTTCAGGCCGACCTCCAGTCAAAATTCGAGCGCACTCTGGAGAGTTTTGAATTGTACAAGGATGCATATGGCATGTACCACTGGGTAGAAGTCAGCTAGGGTTACTCACTTTTGGGCAAAAAAATATACCTCAAAGTATATTATTTTGGACAAAAAAACTTGATTTTGCCCAATTTAATGGAAAAAAAAGGTTTTTCTTCAGAAAAAAGTATGTTTCAAGATGGATCTATGCATGATGTATGTGATTGGATAAGAAATCAAAGCAAAAATCAATACTAATTCCTATTTTAGGAGCCTTGAAGAAAAATCTTGTTTTTAGCAATAAAAGTGAAAATAAGTTTTCGATCTAGAATCTTCAGTTATAATATATGAACACATTATGGCCTGAATGTGTTCCAAAACTTTTGAAGTATTTAACTTCCTAGAACTCTCAAAATAAGTATATTTGGCAAATGTCATATACTTGTGACAAGTATATACTGATGAAAGATATACCTATATTGGCCAAACCGTAAGTCAGTACTCAACATTTTTGGGGTTCCTAGACTTTAAATCAAGGCAATTATCACATTCCATCAATAGAATCCCAAGATCCGTCCGACATTTGCACTATGCAGCAAAAAAAGGTTTGTGACTCTCTTCAAAATCATTTGTGACACTATATATATACCACCTTAGTGGACTTTCACCCACTATGCCTCATTCATGGAGAGAGTAATCATTCAATGCACAAGTAATGCATTGCATGTATTCGATTGTGAGGTGAAAAAACCTTGCGAGGGCGAGCATCTGCCTCGAGACTTGGAACTCCGCAAGTTCCCCAAAGGGGTGAAGACCACAATCGGCACGTTTTCAAGCTCTCGTACAAGATGCATGCCTTGGAATGAACAAGCAATGAAGTTGGCCATGGAGATGCATATGTTGCACATCGTGCAATTCTTTCCAGAAGATATCGGAGTCTATGGACTTACCGGATATGACGCCGTTGGTGAATACGGAAAGGTTCGAAAGGTCTGCATTTTAAGTGTGAGAGCCATTTTGGCATACATGGAGTTTTCCGGGAAAATGCCAAGGGCATCTCATCCGAAGGAGAAATTTAGACAACTGTCTCACGAGGCCATGATATGTCATGTTGCACACCCAAGAGTTATAAAGTTTTGGGCGGTGAATACGAAGAATATGGAGGCGTATACATTGTAGTGGAATGGTGGTAGCTGGGCCCATTTTAAAACCGTCGATTCAAAGGCAAATCCGGCGGCTTCAAGCAACTCAATCCTTTCAGCTCCATACATTTCGGCGGAGGATACCTTACAAATCTTAGCTTTTCGGAAGAATAGAGCAAGACTTGCTAGGGCTTTGATGTGCACCATGGCCCAAGTCCACAAGGCAAGTGTCATTCACAATGACATCGCTCCCACAAATGTGCTTCTCCACTTTCCTCTAGAGAAACGAGGGTCCGTCTTCATTGGCGTTTGTGACTTGGAAATTGCGAGCCGAGTGTCACACAAAGAGCCATCAAAATATGGATTCCGGACTGAGACGGAGCTTGACAATCAACGCTGTAAACGGCACTGGGTAGCTCCAGAGTTGTTTTACAAATTCGGCACACAAAATTCGGAAACGGCATTGGATGTGATGCAACGGCGACACCAATACACCCAACTCGCCGATTCGTACTCTGTTGGGTGGATGGCTAGAGCAATTTGGGCAAAGGAATCTGACTCAGCATTCTTCAAATCAACCGTCAACTACGCAACTTTTCAAGTGAAGATCGATAAGTTATTGGAGCGAGAGCCAATCAAAGGCCCAACAGTCTCCAAAGTGGCTGACGAGCTAATGGCAAAACCATTCAACTTTGAAGTTCCGGACGCTTTCTTCCGCTATGAGATATAGCAATTTTGGCTTAGTATTTTGATAGTTAAGGCAAATTGTTGATCCTTTTGCAATATGTACTAGCATTGTGATGTAACGGTGTGTTTTGCCCATCTTTTGATAAATAAAAGATTAACATTTTTCATACACATTGCGATATGAAGTTCATGCATGTTAAGCCGTCAAGAGCACGCGCAACCGCTGAATCCCATACCCGTACGCGCGTGCCCCAAGATGCAACGCGCCCAGCCCAGCCCCCTCCACGAACGAGCCCAACTCTGAGCGCGCGCGCGACCTTGGTCGGACGCGCCCAACCCCTCTCGGTATGCGCCCGGTCCTTCACCGGGCGCGCCCGACTTCTTTTGGTATGCATCCGGCCCCTCCTTGTATGCGCCCGGCCCCTCACGGTACGCGTCTGGTCCCTCTATGGGCCCGGCCCCTTACGGTATGCACCTGGTCCCTCCGTGTATGCACTCGACCCCTCACGGTACGCACCCGGTCCCTCCCTGTACGCGCCCGACCCTTAAAGTACGTGCCCGGTCCCTCTCTGTATGCGCCCGCCCATCTCCGTATGCGTCGGGCCCCTTCACGCGCCCGCCCCCTGTCTGCACACGCGCGACCCTGTAGTTGACGTGTCAGCTACGTAGTTGCCTTCGTGGCAATGGGTAAATTGATTTACCACAAGCCATGGTCAAACTAGGGTTGACCCTCATTGGACGGACATCAGCCTTTATTGGACAGACAGCCGAACAGATAGACACTACCGGACGGACGGACGCCGGAACAACCGTGGTTATGTCTCAGTTATTCTCTTGTTACTGTATAATTGTTCTAAAGTTTTTAAATATTTATCCAGTTAATTTTTAGTGATTTTTTAGATATTACACAATTATAAATAGTTATTCTTTAGTTATTGTTGGGTTAATATAACTTATCAAATAAAATGATTCTAGAGTAATTATCTAGTGATTACATAGTGATTAGGGAGTTATTTTGAAGACAATTTTTTAGTTATTAAGTATCTATATATAGGGATTGCGTGCACAACATGCGCCCAAAAAACCTACATATGCATAGTGATTAGTTTACAAGTATGATAATATATAAATACTTATGTATTGTCCCATTTAACAAAATGCACCAAAGTCTGAGCTAGAATATAGTACCAAAATCCCTACCAATGCCAAAAAATACATACCTAATCAAAAACCAATCTTCAGTCATGGCTGAGCTTCAAGAGTTGGGTATTCTAAAGTATCAATATATCTCTAAATCTTCCAGGTGGTATTACTGAATCTCCCAGGTGGTATTATTTAAATCTCCCAGTGACATAGTACTGTGAGGCCACCAAAGATAGTTGTAATCAAACAATCCATGCAAATGCATTACTATATAGTGACTAAATACTAATAAATTGTAACTATACAATGACTCTGACATAACTACATAATGACAGAACAAAGCAGAAGTATTACTTTGAAATGACTAAATATTTACTACATAGTAACTATATATTTACTCATAAACAACTATACAATGACTTTGATATAACTATAGAATGACAAAACAAAGCAGAAGTGTTACTTTGAATTGACTAAATAATTATTACGCAATATCTATATATTTATTCATAAACAATTATACAATGACTTGACATGACTACAGAATGGCATAACAAAGCAAAAGTAATATTTTGAAATGACTAAATAACTACTACACAATAACCATATATTTACAAAAAAACAACTACAGAATGACAATTGATATAACTTATAAAATTTAATGGAGTGGTGCTCACCTGGCCAAAATTTGAATTGCCCCTTGTGTTCTTCTTCTTCAAAATGGAGGCCTCAAAAATGCTCAAAAATAGATTGGAGGTGAGTAGATTGACCTAGATTCAATCAAAATCAATTTCATCCACGGTCCACCGTCCAATTAAATACAAATAAATTACTAAGGCTCGATCCACGAGTTATTTTTTAGTCATAAATTATATTATTGCCTGAGTTAATTTTATAGTTATATAGTAGTTATTTTCAAGTGTATTACAAATGAATTACTAAAGCACAATCCACGTCACCAACGTATTTGCCATATTAGCACAACCGGACAATAATTCGATGAAAACATAGGAATTATAACTCAAACATTACTAGGAGTGATGTGGCTTTCATCCCTCTTCTGCCCGCAAAAAATTCAGTTACTACGAAATTACTCGAGCAGTTTTGCAGCCGGATATAGGCACTTCAGTTGTTCCAGAGTAATTGTTTCCTGGCTAGTTATTTGTGCTCTAGTTTTTTATCCCTGGATTTCTAGTAGTGACATCAAATACACTTAAATACAATGAATACCATGCCACATACTATGTTGTATCTCATTCACATGCAAATTGATTTTGGTCTTAAATTTTGATTGAAATTTTCTTTCAAATATTCTTCATTATTTTGTGATTGTTGATCTCTCTCATCACATACAAAACTTCCGTTTTAATTCAAAAATTTGGAACATTTACATATACAATCAAGTAGACAAAGGTAAAATCATCAATAATCATGTATAAATGTTTTCTTCACTTATGATATGTCAATGTGAAGCTATCAATCTAGTGCACATGCAAACCGCTTTTATTCAAAGTACAATTTTTTTGCAAGAATCTATTGATGGATATAGTAGTATACCCTTCAATGTCCACAATTTTCATAACCAACATACATTCGCTTTAAACACTATAATCTATTCCATTAACCGTTGGATGTTGTGTAAATTTTCCCTAAAGTTGAGGTCATGGGTTGAGTTCAATTTTGTAAGGTTGGATACTAAAATTAGGCATTATATTTCCATCAAATTGAATTCAAAGAAAAATACCAGCACATATCTTGGTATTGGAGAAACATAATAGGCGTTAATGGGTTAAACGTCTGAGAAGCCACATCTGGGTTGCAACATGATTTTTTTTTCTGTATTTGATATACAAGGTGAAAGAATTGATGTATACAATACTTATAAGAATTTGAATTTGTGTTGTGCCCGATTCAATAAGACATGACATTTCTAATTTAGATCCTTATTGCACCTACTACATGCTTGAGAAGTTGCAAAATGGTCATGAATTTTAAATGTATGGTGTCGTATTTGAGCACAATAAGGTTCACATATTGAAATGACCTCCAAATGAAAGATGCTAGTTGAAGAATCTACAATCCAAAGGTGTATGTCTTGCTAAATTTTAATACATTTTTTTAATGTTAAGAGTAAAATATGTGACTATATATATGGTCCCCCACTCATCCTAAAGGGTTAGCAATGTGCATATGGAGAGCCCAAATAATAATGTATTCATTTTTCAATGATAGCCAATAGAATCACAATTTCAACTCGAGTGATTTTTATTTTTTTCCAATGAAATGTGAATTAGTTATTAATTTTCAAAGTGTAATGCCATATTAGTTAGTGGCCGCTAATAGATAAGCCTCCAAAAACGCTGACCATAAGCAAGAGGTCACTCTAGCAAACCTCCATAATCTCCATTTGGAATTAGTGGGTGGTGATGAAATGGAAGTGGATTGAATACACCCCAATATTGTAGTTATCTATTACTAGATTTGATTGGTTATGGGGGTTTACGGTATATGAAGTGTTGTGCGTGTGTAAAGAATGGTTGATCATACATGTAAGGTTGGATGACCTATAACCACCAACTTAAGCTTGCTGAACTATTTATAGCATTTGTATACGTGGTAAGACATTTTTTGGGAATTCAAAATAGGATTTCATGAATATTGCAATTGTCGTGACCGTTTATTTCTTCATATTGAAATTGCTACAAATTTTCAAAGTGGATAGTAAGCCGTGACCCATTCCTCGACATACACAACTCTCTATTTCCACACTAAGTTGTACTAAAAACCACTTCTGCATTGACTAAAAACCGGCAGCTTTGAACCTATCATGAACTGACACCCAATCATATATGACTTCCTAAAATTTCGGAAATGGGGTGGGTCTGTGGTGGTTTTGGTACACTTTTGCTTATCCGTTATGGGGTTCGTGGTGGTTATGGGTCATCCAACCTTCGCCGATATCAGTTCCGTTGCACAATGGAGACAAGGCGTGATGTGAAAGATGCCGTAACAACTATTATTGGAAAATAGTCAAAAGTAGTTGTGGCAGAGTCACCCTTCTTCATGGTTTATTGATTCATTTATTTTTGTGTTTCAAGTTGAGATGTTAAAAAAACAAAAATAATGCTTAGAAATGTAATGGAGGAGCATGCAAGGGATTGTAAATGGAAAGGGGATCTAAGGGAAGGACCATGGTCCATAAGCTTATATTCCAGTGGTTTGGGAAATTTTATTTCATGGGTGATTGCGAGCCACGTTGATGATGTTGGGCCAAGGACATGGCACCCCTTCATCATCCCTTTCTATGCAAGGGCATTGAATTTCAAATTGTGGATGTATGGATGGACGGTCTGAATGTTGTGGCATGGATCAATGTTTAGAGTAACTTATCCTGATGCGATATTACAGACCACAACATTCATTAGATGGATATTTAATCTTTCCCTTTGATATGGTTTCAAATGTGGATGTCATCTCCGTTCATTAATCTTCCTTTACTGCTGTGTTTTGAACCTAGGTACAAATGGTGATTATCGTTATGACTGTAAACCTTCCATAAGTCCACATCTGTTGTAGGTGACATGTCCCCTACACCAGCATCTCTATTCCCCACAGCAAATGTAAGATATGGTGAAGCCTCATCTTCATATGACTTGGTACAGTTGGTTGCTTTGAAACCACCATGTGACATTAACCCTTTAACACTTTGGCGCCAAGTTCATGTTTCTCCAAAACCAAGATATGTGCTGATTTTTTTCTATGAGCTAACTTTGAAGGAGATAGAATGCCTAATTTTAGTATCCAACCTTACAAAATTGAGCTCAAACCATGACCTAAGCTTTAGGAAAATATTGCACAAGATCCAACGATTGATGGAAAAGATTATAGTGTTTGAAGTTATTGTATATTGGTAATGAGAATTTTGCACTTTGGAGGGTACACTCCTTTATCCATCAATAGATTCTTGCAAGAATTTTTGTACTTTGAATAAAAGAGGTTCACATGAGCACTAGAGTCTAGGCCGATAGCTTTTCATTGACATATCGTATGTAAAGAAAACACTTGTACAAGATTCTTAATGGTTTTTTTTACTGTTGTCTAATTGATTGTATACAAAAATATTCCAAACATACATGAATTAAAACAAAAGTTTTGTACGCAATGAGAGAGATCGACAATCACAAAACAATGAAGAATCTTTGAAAGACAAATTTCAATCAAAATTTAAGACCAAAATTGCTTTGCATGTGTATGAAATACAACATAGTATGCGGCATGGTATTCATTGTATTTTGTTGTATTTGATGTATTTTGTGTTGTATCCCTGGCTTTTCCATGAGTTTATTATCTCCAAATCATGATTTGTTTTTTGCACAGTGTTCATATAATGTGCACAAATCTGAACTTCAAATTTCACAACCTAATTCCTCATTTTGGGTCATTCATGGAAATTGAGTTTAACACCTAAATTGTCTCATTTTGGGTCCCATGGATGCCAAAGGGTTAAGGCCAATGAGTTTTTTAAGCTTGTGAGAATCTACAAGTGTTCCAGACCGTGCAAAATAACATAGTGAACAATTGAATTTTCAATTTTAACTTTTTTTCAAGTGTGAAAAGGTTCATTAGCTATCTAATTTTGGAAATAGAGCGTAAACGTGAATAGATAGAACTTGGGGATTCTAAAAGAGATTTGAATAGGCATAATAGTGAAATAGTGTCCTTAGATTGATTCTTTATTAGTTTTGATATGAAAAGTTGTCCATTAGATTTTGAGCACATAAGTAAATCAAGAAGGAGAAACAAACATTGCACTACATTGAAAATTAAAAAATCTTGAGTGTGTATGTTAGTGGACGAAGCTTGAGTGATTAGCATAATCAAGTAGAAAATAGATCAATAGATTAATTACTCAACATCCATTCAATATTTCATGCCACTCAAATGCTTGCATTTCATGATTAATAAATCAATAGATCAATAGATCAATAGATCAATAGATCAATAGATCAATAGTCTAATTACTCAACATGCTTATTTCAATAGTTTAATTACTCAACATTCTTAGTAGTGTTGCCTTAGAATAATTCATGAATTGATATATGATATGGCTACTATCTATTTGACCTAGAAATTGTCTATTTGAAATAGGCTATTACCGCCCTGGGTTGTTCCGGCGTCCGTCCGTCCGACCGTCCGTCTGATAAAGGTTGTTCTATGTTTGATTAGGATCAATGCTTGTTTGACCACGATGATAGGTAAATGAATTTATCCACTGCCATGATGGCAACTACGTGACTCACACTCAGACTAAAGGATTGCGCCCGTGCAAACACGGGGCAGGCGCATACTATTCGGGCTAGGCGCGTGTCAAAAGGCAAGGGTTGGGCGTGCGCGTGGCTTAGGATTATTGTAGACATAAGCTTCACTCCATTCAACACCATTAAATGGGTCAGGCGCGTTCTGATATGGATAGGGCACATACGAATATGAGTTGGGCGCGTACCTAAATAGGTTGGGCACGTACCAATAGGGGTCGGGCGTGCGCTTATAAAAACAATAATCAAAGCTCTTGAATTGATTAGGGTCATTAAAGTCTTGGACTAAGTGTATAAAATAAAGAGAAGGGTAACGCACTCTATAATTTACTTCTTTGGATCGTTTTATTTCCTTTGCTAATTAGTTTTCCTACATAGAGAACCAACAAAACCACCCGAATTTACTAAAACACGAATAGAACCTTCTGCTCTTCACATATTATGTGTACACCATAAAAACACCAGTGTTGGAAATAATGAACAAATCACCGCCCTAACCACAATTTTTAACAAACTCCAAATCCCTCAACCATACATACAAATTGCCCCGCCAACACAACTAAATACACAAGTTAACAAAAGCAAAGAATGGAACACACTCACATATCCAACAGACAACTTAGTCACAAACTACAATACAACAACAATTCCTAACTTCATAAATGATAAACAACCCAAATTCTTATCACAATACTGCTACTATACTGATGGTTCATTTCTCCCACCACAAGATATGGGCAATCACTGGACTCGTGAAACTGCAGGATATGGAATATACAATCAATCCAAAAATATAGAACTAGCCATAAGACTCCCAGGTTTACAAAACATATTTAGAGCTGAAATAATGGAAATATACACAACCCTACAAAATATTACCTCCAAATACCCTAATGAACCTGCACACACTTTCACAGACTGTTTAAATGGCCTGTACAATATCCAAACACAACTCAAACACCCCACCCAACATAATAACCACCCGGATAAAACCATTCTACAAGATATAGTAACACTTTTGCAACAAAGAACACAACCTACATCATTGTACAAAGTACGAGCTCACGCAAATATAGATGGCAACGAAAAAGCTGACGAACTAGCCAAACAAGGTAGAGACAAAGATTACCACAATGCAGCCCTACCACATGAATTTGCACATTCTACACCATATTACTTTCAGAGAGACTGGTGGCATTCTATGGACGAAACCCCAGATAAAGGCCCTATAAGATTCCTTGAAAAGCATATTATCAAATATGACAAAGAACATAACTTAACAGACATTACAACAAATTTCCCCAATATAAATAAATGGATAAGTAACACTGACATTGACGATAAACTATCCAATGAATTTTGGACTAATAAACACGTAACACACTCCCAAAAAACATGCCTCCTAAAACTAAGACATGGTCAATATATGGGCAATGCTAGAAAACAACTATTTTTTGGCAGAGAATTATATCCATCAATCACATGCTCAATATGCGACTCCCAAGATCCAGACACATGGTTACATGTACTGCTAAAATGCAAGCAATACCATATACATGCGCTTAGAACAAAAAGACACAATAAAGCAGTTTGGGAAATTAAAAAACTACTAGTCTCATAAAAAAATTCAAGATGTTATACCCTCATGAATGCGGGCACAAGTAATGATAAACCACCAGAGAATACAATCCCTCCATGGCTATTACCATGTACATGCGTACAACAAAGATGCCAATGTAATGCACGACTAAAACCAGACCTACTATGCATAAAAGGACTACCCTACCAATCAAACCTCCCTACATCTCCCAATATCAATTTAAAGGTACAATTTATAGAATTCACATACTGTAATGACAGATTCTCACCAGATACCATTGAGAGAAAGATAGAAAAATACCAACCTCTCATCAACGATATTATCAACAAAGGTTGGATAGTTGAACCACTAATAGTAATTACAGCAGGTGCCAGAGCATCTACATACATCCCTCCTATGAAAATCCTAAAAACCAAACTCAAAATACCAAAGAAACTTATAAAAAATACATTTAGAGAAATAAACACAATTGCTATACACCATGCCATGTCCATAATATTACACAAAAGAAAAATAGAAAGCGGAGAGCCACTACCAACAGACGTACAACCACCATAAATCCAACTATTCAAAAAAGTAGTGAAATATAACCATCTTTATTTATAATAGTAACCTTGTCACAATATAGGGGCCCAAGTTGATGGAATTTGCTGCCCTCTAGCTCGATAGCACCAGATGATCGTAACGATGCTCAAACGAGAACAACGGGAACCGAACCCGGACCACCGCTACAACACAACCATGTATTTTTCAAACAACCTCGCAATGTCAACAATGTGACGACCAACGAAACCAACCTTCTACTTTTATACAACAGAATACACCCCAAACAATCACTTTACAGTGTATTGGTTCTTGGTTTCTGTTATACAGTGTCCACCCTGAGAGGGGTTAGTAGTCCTATACCACTGTTGTTATGTCCTGTGGGCATATCATCAAGGGTAGGTCAAACGGACACTACATTCACGCCAACCCATAGGGGTCTGGTGTTCTTCTTCTTTTTCTACATAGGTAGCAAAATTAGATATAAGATTGTAAAGAACTCAAGCCATTTATAAACACAGTGCCGGTTACAAGATTTTCTAAGGCTATGATTTCAAAATGCTAAAAAATTAAAACGAAAGATCTCCCAGGGATCCTAAACCCTAAACCCTAAACCCTAAGACGCCTAAATCCTAAATGCTTTGTATTTCTAAACCCTAAATCCTAAATGCTTGATCACTAAGGGCCCTAGTTGAGCCACTTGGAGACCCCAAGTAGATCATAAATTACCAAAAAAATATTTAAAATAGACTAATTTCCATGAAATTCCTAAAGAAAAAATGTGTATAAATGTTCCATTAATCTTATATTTTTGTTTTGTGATGATCTCGCCTCAGATTAATAAGTACTCTATATATCATATGTATTGTCCCAAAAAATATATAATATATGAAATTAGTCAAAATGATGGAGTTTGTACATTTGAATTCTTCAAGAAATTTTTAGCTGCTTTGGGTTGGTGTAGAAGGGGCGGACATGCTTTTAGTGGTGTAAAGTTCATGTCCACAATGAACCCTAATCCAACCCGTATACGTACGCGACACTACAACGTGTGCGCCCGACCCCTATTGGTACGCGTCTGACCCATTTAGATATGCGTCCGACTCATATTCGTATGCGTCCTATCTATTTTGATATGCGCTTGACCCATTTTGTGGTATTAAATGGAGTAAAGCTTATGTCCACAATGAACCTAACTTCTAAGCCACGCGTGCGCTTAGCCCCCTGTGCGCGCCCGACCCATTTACGTATGCGCCTGATCCATTTAGTGGTGTTAGTGGTGTAAAGTTCATGTTAAAAAAGAACCCAACTTCCAATCCGCGCACACGCGCGACCGCACAAGCGTGTGGGCCTAGCCCCCTATGCGCGTGCGTGCCCGACCCCTATTGATACGTGCCCGACCCATTTAAATATGCGCCCGGTCCATTTTGTGGTGTTAGTGGTGTGAAGTTCATGTCCAAAGAAAACCCAACTTCCAAACCGTGCACACGCGCGACCCTATAAGCGTGTACGCCCAACCTTCTATGCGCGTGCACCTAACCCCTATTGTACGCGCCCAATCCCTTATGCGCGCGTGCCCCACCCCTATTGGTATGCGCCCAACCTCCTATGCGCACGCCCCCAACCCCTATTGGTATGCGCCCAGATCCTAACCGTATGCGCACGAGAAGCAGGTGCATGTGCGGCTCACAATGGTATGCGCGAGGCCGCTAGTGTTGCGCACCTGGACCCTAACGGTACGCGGCCGACCCTCAATGGTACGCAGCCAACTCTCAGTGGTACGCGCCCAACACTCAATGGTACGCGCCCGACCCTCAATGGTACCCGCCCGGCCCCCAATATTGCGCGCGTGGCTCGAAGGTGCGCGCTTGACCCGCTTGTGTACGCACCCAACCCTATGACGTGATATGATATGTCGTGTCAGTACACATGTTTCACCATGAGGTAAGTTGTAAATTTGATTTAGGATTTGTAAATTTTTTTTCACGCAGCTTTCCGCTAAAAAGTGTTGTCCGTGTGATCCGCTGTCTTTGGGGCCCTGTCCGTCTATGTAGACAATCCTATTACTTCCTAAAGGTTGATGCCCCCCGAGTTATTGTCTATTTGAACTTCCCACTACCTACATAACATGGGGATTATAATAAGAGTGTGATCAATCAAATCATAAGTATAGATTCCTGGGTTTATTTGAAAGAATACTTTGTCATATTGATGATAGAATTATCTACTTTGTGACCTTTGTGTGACATTTAGTTCTAAATACCCTAAACAAAAAGACCTTTTTCCAAACCAACTTTATGGAGTAGCTTGGGTTAGGTAATCCATTTTAATTTTTTACACTGCAAACATCTACGCAAAGGGTAAATTTCATCACAACCTCCATTCACAGAAATCATTGTCATTCACCGATGCTTGCACCAATTTTTGTGGCAATTGCCTCAATAGATGCCCATCTTCTTCCACTTCTTTTTCATAGTTCAAGTATTTCATAGAAGAGGCCTATAGCAGTTGCTATTGAGATTACTGTGCCAAAACGACCCAAAATGGATACTTGAGCCTTAAAAATTTAACTCTTAAACGTCAGTTGGAAACCATATATACAAATACATATTTTATTATATAAAATACAATTTTTTTATTGAAGCTTAGGAAGACTTACACCTTTGAATTGAAGATTCTTCAACTAACATCTTTCTTTAGGCGAGTTTGATATTTGAACCTTATTCTGTTCAAATATAATACCATACTGTGTACATGTAGGATTCTTGTAGTTTTTGGCATGCAATGATCTAACACAAGGTAGAACATAGATCCATAAGATTTATCCAATGAATAGTGGGAAATTATTCTATTATCTTGAGTCAAATTACGCTAACCCTATTTGTGCTGGGAAGAAAAAAATCATTTTGCATTCTTCAAATGCATGAATCTTACAATCTATGTTGAAAAAGTTTAGGAAACTTTTTGAATGTCTTCTTTTAGTATTTAACTTAAAAATCCTATGGTTTAAAATATGATTTTTTAAAATTTTATTCGTCGTGCAACGTCCCATCTTAGAGGGGCATATATGGAGAGGTTTTGATGAAACATAGTCTCTGTCTTTTAGAGGTTAACGGACTTGAATCCTACAAAATGCAACTTTTCCAGACCATTCTCAACTATTGAATGGCTGCCATTTTATCAATTGATAGCTTATTATTGAATTTTGAATGCTAGTTAAAAAGATAAAATCCTACTCTCTTACATCTTTTGCATTTTGCAGTGCTTAATCTTAAACCTCAAAAGGGCTATTGATGGCCTCATCATTCTACATGTATATTGTCATATTTGGACATGATAAGGTCCAGATACTGAAATGACCTCCAAATGAAAGATGTGGTTGAAGAACCTTCAATCCAAAGGTGTAAGGGTGAAAGTCCACTAAGGTGGTATATTTATAGTGTCACAAATGATTTTGAAGAGAGTCACAAACCGTTTTTTGCTGCATAGTGCAAATGTCGGACGGATCTTGGGATTCTATTGATGGAATGTGATAATTGCCTTGATTTAAAGTCTAGGAACCCCAAAAATGTTGAGTACTGACTTACGGTTTGGCCAATATAGGTATATCTTTCATCAGTATATACTTGTCACAAGTATATGACATTTGCCAAATATACTTATTTTGAGAGTTCTAGGAAGTTAAATACTTCAAAAGTTTTGGAACACATTCAGGCCATAATGTGTTCATATATTATAACTGAAGATTCTAGATCGAAAACTTATTTTCACTTTTATTGCTAAAAACAAGATTTTTCTTCAAGGCTCCTAAAATAGGAATTAGTATTGATTTTTGCTTTGATTTCTTATCCAATCACATACATCATGCATAGATCCATCTTGAAACATACTTTTTTCTGAAGAAAAACCTTTTTTTTCCATTAAATTGGGCAAAATCAAGTTTTTTTGTCCAAAATAATATACTTTGAGGTATATTTTTTTTGCCCAAAAGTGAGTAACCCTAGCTGACTTCTACCCGCAAGTGTTGCAAAATGTCCATACATTTTATGTATTCTATGGAGTAAAATGCTTGCTTGTATATACGGTTTCCAACAGACGTTTAAGGTTTAATCCCTAAGAGCCCAAGGCATTTTCCCTCAAGAAACACTTGAAAACTACGACTATCAACAAGGGGGAAGAAAACCTATATTTGAAGTACAACTTTGGACTTTAAACTGTAAGATCTTAAAAAATACTTCTATTCAAACTTAACATAATGTTTTGGCTCCAATCTACTCCACAGATATGAGAATTATTGCATTTGAAATCAAGAAAATGGTTTATTTTCTTTCCTACGTTGAGTGAATCAACAGACTTTGACTCCACTTACTGCCAAATTCTTGCACTATACAAGGTCTAAATCCCTTACCATTGTGTTAGGAATGATGTTATTTCCTCATATACCAATTTTTAGAGTTAGAGAAGGGGTGTAGCATATTCAAAACAAGTGTGCAAGAAGTGGAGGTTGAAAAATTGCCAATGCACGTTATATTTTATTGTGAACTTAATATGTTAAGAATGATCATCCAAACGGTTTATAAGAAGGCTTTCACCACATGTTGTTGTCAAAAATATAAAAGTGAAAAATATAAAGATCTCTAGGTTTTGTGTAGAAAAGAAGAAGTTTTTTGGGTACCTTACCCGATAGTGTGTGAAAATGTTTGACTTGGGTTAAATTGTTTATTAACATTAAAGACAAGATTTTTTTTGACATCTTCAAAGAAGGTAATATTGTCTATATGTATGAATCATCTCAATGTCAATAGAAACGTCTAGCAAAACTTTTGGAGCTGCCCAGATTTCCCAATTTGACTTTGAAGGCTAATAACTTTCATATATGAATCCAAAAAAATTAAAAATGTATTTCCACAAAGATCTTATCAAGGAAAATCTAGTGTAAATATTTCAAAGAGAAAAGATTTTTTGTCAAATTTTAGGAACGTGCGTGAAATGAAAAACGTCCCTTAAGGTTAAATGGGCCTCTAGGGGTTAAGTCGATGTATGAGGAGAAATGGCATCTAAGGAGAATTGAGAGCTAGTACAAGATGAGCCAATTAAATTTGGAGATATCCAGTTGCCTTTGAAAATTCTAGAACAACTACCAAATTTCCCATAATTCTACATTAAATTATCTAATTTAGTTTAGAATTTATAAAGTAACTAAGCAACAACCTTATAATTCCAATCAATGGTGCTAAAGATTCAACCGTTAACCCTTCAAGGCTTAACAACCATTTTGGGGTCATTTATAGCACATTTTCCTCTGAAAATTTGAGGAAAATTTAGACTTGGAGCAAGATGAGCATCTATTGGGAAGGAGGCCACCAAAATTAATGCAGACATTAGCAAGCTACAATGATTTTTGTGGAGTGGGGCCGTGATGAAATGTAAACTCTATATCAATGATGTTCTGCATAAACTACTACGCTTGAAGGCCTTGAAGGATTAAAGGATAAAGATATTTTAGAGGAAAATTCACTCCATTGACTAAAAATTGCCTAGATAAACTTTTTGAGAATGTAACTATATGATCTTTTTTTTTTAACTTGTATGAGATGATGTGGTAAAAATTCTATGAATTTTTTACCATACGGAGTGAAAGATAATTGCAACAAGAAAATTGATTATGGAGCAAAGATGGAGGCTCTCAAAGTGCCTCATTGCAACGATCCTAGGGTTTGCTGGAGCATATGGAGGGCCAACAATCTCACACAAGAATCTAACGTCTAATTGGTAGTGAGAGCTACACGTTTTTATCATCATGTCAAGTCAAGCACATCGGCGTTTTTGGAAGGGAGCTTTGTTTTTTAGTAAGGATTAGAATTAGTGTTGATCGCTGTTAGTGGGTAACGAGTGACTGATCTGGTTTGTAATGAATGGGTTCTACCTGGTGGCTTTATCCAAAGTAGGGTGGCTGGCTGCTATGCTCTGCGGGGGCGTTGTCCCTGCGTGCTAGGGTCACAAGGTTCTCCTGCTTTCACTTGTCGGCATCTCTCTACGTGGGGTTCAATTTGGGGCGCAACGAATTGCGATACCTCTGTAAAAGATCCGCTATGGCCGCTATGGCCTGTCCTAGGTGCTGCTTGTTTCCTATATGAAGATCCTTTAGCGCAACGGAGATAGGGTTACTTACGATCCTATGTTTGAAGAACATGCTCATAGACTCCCAGTAGTTGAGGCTCTACCGTAGCTAGGTGAGGCCAAAACCCTGATTGAACTAGACAATATGTTTTAGTCACAACAACTTTCAACTCACTGTCTTTACGTTACAAAGGCCATCCCAGGGGAGGAGCTTCGTGAGGATTACTCTTGCAACTACGGTGGACTTTTGCTGCGTAACCTCAAATGAGAGATTCAAGTCAATCAAAATATCATCAAAAGTAAATCTTAGCACCTTTTAGAATTTAGTCTCATTGTTTGCTTCCTAGGTGGGAAGCCGATCGAGCATTGTATGCAAGGATGGTGCGAGGCCTTCCAGCAGAAGATATGACGGAATGTGCAATTTGGGGGAACCTTAGCGAGGGATCCTTTCTTGTCAAGGTGGAGTTTGCCGATTTGGTTTGCAAGTTGCTGCAATTCAAGTCTAATTGCTCCGTTGAAGGGCACTACATCTTCTATCATTATGTGGCAAAATTCAACCATATGGACAATGACTACAACAAGAAAATACTACTTCAGCAATGCCATCCGAATGAAGATTCCTACATGGGTGACACTATGCTACAGACCTAAAAAGATTGTCCTAGTCGTTGATAAGATTGTTGCAAGTCTTGAAGAGGTCCTTGGAAAAGATGAGTTCCATGGCAATGTGGGTAAGCATTGTTATTGCCTTGCTCTGGACATTGGTATCGGTTGGGAGCCTGCCGTTGTCGTGTCAAATGGTTGCGCATGGACACAACATCCCATCATGATTGACTACAATTAACTTGCCCATTACGTGGTACTAGTGTCTTGATACCACACATTTTGAAAAAGACAGTCCCATGGGCCCGGGCGCCAAATAGCAGCCTCAAGACTCTGTGGTGACAAAGGCAAGGAGCTAGAAGTCGAAAAAGATAAAGGTGAATCTAGCAAGGCGGTAGAGCTTATGGAGTCCATAGGGGCAAAACAACAATTAGCGCCACCCAAGTAGAACGAGCCTGAGGCGCAAGTAACAAGTATGACAAGATGGCGGCTTTTTAGCACAACGCAAGAAAGGACACCCGCACTATAGAGAGACAAGGGAGCAAGGATGCGGTCAGAGCAAAGACAAAAGAGACGTGGGAGAGTGCAACATGGGAAGTAGCGACAAATCCAAGATATGACAAGGGCTGCAAGGAGGCAGAGGCGCTTTGAAGGGAAGCGCGGTGGGTGGTGGCAGGGAGACGTCTTGCGCGGAGCCTTCTGAAGGCAGCGGCCAGAGTTGACCAAAGCGGTACGGTGCTCACCGGATTTATGGTTCTCCCTCCCCTTCCGCCCCGAGAGCAGATGAGTGCCTTTTGGAGAATGGCGCCTCCTATGATGTAGAGGATATATTCACACCACCTCCAATGTGGATGCCGTGCTCACCACCCCTCCTTAGACAAGGAATAGCGTCACCTCTAGTGGGGGAATCCGAGTCATTAATGTTTGCGTGTCCTCCACGTCCCCACGGCCACTCCCCTCTCTCCCATAATCATGAATTTGCAACTTATGAGTCATAATGTGCAAGATCTTAACAACATAGACGATGTCAATAGACTTAGAAATTCCTTTGCCTCTTTCTTCATACCCTTGATATTTTATGTGTGCAAGAGCAGAAGCAAAAGGGATGAGGCTCTAGTTGAGGTAGGAGAGTAGTTGTAGAGACAAGCAACCGCTTTTAACTATGAAGCCATCAAAGCCAACCACGTAGTGGCTGGTTGTGGGGGTCTCACCATGCAAGTTTCACTTATGATTCTTCTCTTGGTTCATTCCACGGATTGTCAAGTGGAAGGATCGCTCATTGAATTATTTTGGAGGAGCCAAGGGGGATTGATGTTGGAGTCCTTAATGTGTAGGGGCCTTACACTTCCTATCAAAGGATCCTACGCTTCCTCCCTTGTGCAAGTGAGTGTTTGGGAGCAATTGGAATTTTGTTGAAAATGGCCGCAACAAGTGTTCAGCGTCAAAGCGCATGCCCTTTGACCGCTAGCTCTTCAAATTCACAACTCTAAAGCAGGGGCTGAATGTCCAGGATTTCTACAAGTTTGACGAGCCTATCAAGTTTACGTGGAATAATAGAAGGGTTGGCACGGGGCGGGTTCTTGCAAGACTCGATTGCTTCTATACTTTCTCCAACTCGGTGGGTGCTACAGACCAACACGTGAAATCCTACAAGATCTTTTGCGACGGGGGGCACTTTGACCACCTTCAAGTGTTGTCTACCTCAAAGACAAGAGGTTTGTCAGTAAATTGAAGGCTCTTTAGAAGGCTTGTTCCTTGCGGATGGGCTTCTTTGAGAAGATGGAGCGCATTTTCATGTGGTACCAAGACTTTTGCAAGGAGCGGGCAAAAGTGAGGAGAGCCACCAAGGTCAGCCTTTGCAACTATTTGAAGCGTGCTCGCACCCTTGCTGCACCGGAGCCCCATGGATTTGGTGGCTCAAAAGAATGGTGATTAGCCCTCTAAGGATTTTTTTCATAGCATTAAGCCTTGTTTGGCGGCTTCTAGCATCACCAAGTTTGCTTACACTCATGGGGTGAAGCACACGCACCAGTCAGAATTGGAAGAGGTGTGTTTTGACTTTTACTCAAAGTTGTACAAGCAGTGGCAGCAGTTGGCGGAAATCAAAGAGGTTTATAGTTTGATGCTAGATGGACCTTGCGCAAAGTTGAATGATGTCATAAACTTGACATTAAGCATGCCCATTTCTCTAGAAAAACTCGACATGGAGGTGCACGCTCTGGCACCATACAAGTCCCCAGGGCTCAACGAGATTGTTGCAGAACTGTACAAGGCCATGTGGCCTGTGATTGCGCCCAACTACTCTCCATGATCACTGAAGTGCTAGACGTTGGGGAGTTTAGGTAAGACAATACGGAGGGGTTGATTGCGCTAATCCACAAGGTTGGAGAAAGAGAAATTTTTAATAATTGGAGACCTATAACCCTCTTCAATGTATCATATAAGGTATTTGCCAAAGCGCTCCAACTTAGACTCTAGCCTATACTTATGGAGCTTATAGAGGTTGACCGGTCCGCCTTTTCTTCCATGGACTTTATCCTGGACAACATTTTCTTAACCGACAAGACAATCCACCATGCAAAGGAGTCAAATCAGTCCCTCTTCTTTCTCGAGTTGGACTTCTCAAAGGCCTACAATTGCGTGGATCTTCTCTTCCTCTTTTGGGCACTCAAAATGATGGAATTCCCCGTTGAGTTCTTGCAGATGTTTTCTTTATTGTTTATTGAGGCGCGAGCACGGGTTAATGTAAATGGGCGGATCACTGGGGCGTTTTTATTAAGTTGGGAGTGAGGTAAGGTTGCCGAGTGGCGCCTTATTTCTTTTTCATTATTGGAGAGGTCTTGAATAAGGGTACTAAGTAGGAGGTTGGGATGGAGCGTATCAAAGAGACTAATATCCCAGGGGCGGACGAGCAATAAATCATCCTTCAATTTGCAGACGATACCTCCATGACCTCGGCAACAGAGGAGCTAGTGGTACTCAATAACGCAGACATGCTTGGCCGCTTTGAAACATCCTCCGGGTTGGAGTCAAACCTTGATAAGCCTATTGCTTACAATTGGGGGCGAAGTGGGTGTCCGAGACCGGCGTGGGCTGACATGCTACCTTAACGGTGGGCTCCTCGACAAGAGGTTTTCAAGCTATTGACAATGCCATTTGGCTTGACCTCACTGCCACTAGTGTGGACCATTTTGTCCACGCTAAGCTGGACAAGAAGCTCCCGTTTTGGAGCTCTCTAAAGTCCAAGAGTTTAGCACACGTGGTGATTAGCAGCAGAATCCTCACATCCACCCTTTTGTTCGTCCTTGCAATTTTGGAGGCAGCTGTGTGGCTGTGAAGAAAGCGACTAGTAAGATCGACATTATCATTTGGGCTTGCAACCCACCAATGTACAAGCTGCTTAGCAGACTTGCTGCTAGAAGAAGGATGAGGGGAGGTTGAATCTTATCGACCTAGTCGAGGCCACCATCGCACTTGTGTGCAAGTGAGTGATGGTTGCTTTCACTCCAAGCAAATCTTACTTCTATGGAATGTTAAGGGCAAGCGTACCTAGAAGCCAACCGGCAGGAGATCACACGTGGCCGACAAGCCTCTGGTGGATCTCTTGCCCTAATTTATGTGCTACCAATGGCTTTATCGTTCAATTGTACCAAACGTTCTTGGCGCCAGATTTATAAGGAGGCGGAAGTCAAACCTCCTAATAATTTGGAGGAGTGGCTTGGCTATGCGATCTAGTGGTTAAGTGACATGTTGACATTCCAGACGGAATTTCCGAAGGCGAGAGCCGTGGCGCTTGCTAGGAAGAGGCTTTTCTTCTATTGTGATGTATAACTTCTTAGTGAGAGCTGTCTCTTTTTCTTCAAAGAGATTGTTGTCTGTGTGGGCCTTCCTGAGTGTGAACAGAGATAGTGGAGGAGGTTTCTTCTAGACTTGTGGGCCAACTCGCGTCTTTAGCTTCGTCTGCCAGGTCACGACTTGACCCGCATGAGTGGGTCGGAGTCTTTATGCTGTGGGCTAAGGACTCCTTCCTCTACGTACTTTAGAGTGTCGGGCTCTTGACCTAGGTTGTGGTAAGCTCCAAAAGACACTGGGTCTTTCGAGGCAGAACCTCTCTTTTCTATATTGCGAATATGTCTAAATCCATGGAGAGGCTACCAAATGGATCTTCCTCTTGGGCGCTGATGGTCAACTAGACAGGATTCGAGTGGTTGTTGCCTCTAAAAGCGGTAGGTAGGCCCCTCAGAAGACTCGCCTATTGTACTTTGCGTAGGTTTGCTCGCTACCGTGAGATCCCGAGAGAGTCCAATGGACAAATGGCACTTTGATTATGTCCTACTTCACTCAGATGGGATGCAAGATGTTAGAGAAGAGGCAGCCTTCTCTCAACTTTGCTAAGACCAAATGGCGCGACGTGTTGCTACCACGATTTAGTCAAGTGGGCTAATGGCTGGAATTCTGAGAGGTGTGGTAAAATGTCGGGCTCATTTGACAGGTGTGGCACCGTGCCGTGGTTGTCAACCAATGGCGGCAGCGTGCCTATACGGAGGTGGACTGGAGGTGCGAGGCCTATAGTTTGGGGGAAGGGGAGTCCATTTGCCACAGGTTCTGAAGTAGCCTACAGGCTAGTTGTGCTAGAGACTACATTGTGAGAATCCTCAACGCACTTGGGAACTCCTTTGGCAAGTTGTGGGAGAAGCCGAGCCTTAGACATGCCATTTTTGCCACCACATTGCCTTGGAAGTTTTGTAGAATGAGCTGCATTTCGCTCCTGCCGCACAAAATTACGGTATGGACCACTTGAATTGATAGGAACGATTGTGTTCTCAATGAGTAGCAATGGAACAAGCACATGATGCAAAGTGTCATTTGGCAAGACGTGACTGACTATGGCAAAATTTCGTGGGGGGGAATCGTGGCGGCGAACTCCAATCAAAGTAGGATCGCGGCCACCACCCGTTTCAACGCCAATTGGGGTTGTTTCGAGGATGTGTGTAGTAGACACAAGTCAAGGGTCTTTTGGGTTTGTGAGTTTTGTTAGCTGGTATGTTGTGTCTGTTACGTGGCTAGCCTTGGCCTGCTCTTTGTGTGGTTTCTGGTTTCTTCTTTGCAAGTAAATTTTGGTTTTCTTGTGCCAAAAAAAAAAAGAAGAAATGAAAGACACTGTGAAAATCTTTGTCCCCTGAACTGACACTTGGTCCTTAAGGATAAAGGACAGTGGCCGCTTTTTCTCAGAAATTTCCCAGGCCTATGTTTGAGCACACTTTTGTAGATAAAATGCATCGTAGGTATGCTTAGTTGTACAGAGGCTCCATGATGGTTCATGATTTAGTGGATGATGATGACAATGGTTTGGGAAAAGTTACACTGTGGGGTTGCACAAAACCGTGGCTTCTAGCACCAGTAACACGGAACTCTCTTAAAGGACAGGTCAACTAATTCAAGTTGCTGCACGGATCTAGGGTTTATCTGCCCCTATCATAGATTAGTAGTCTCTTAGTTGATCATATCACCATTCTCAAAGAGCCAATGCCTGCAAGAGACTTGTATTTGGTCCCGTGGGGCGGCTGCCCACCAAGCCTTGGGTTGGGTAGTCTATGTCAAAGACATAATACTAGCACAGTGGAGGATACATCACTGAAATCACGAAGAGTTGTCCGGAGTTGGCGGTGCAACATGCATAATTTGAGGGGATGTAGCTCAAACGGTGAGCCTACTAGGTAAATCCCCATGACCGACAAGTTAAGCAATGTGCATATATGGATAATAAATGATAGTGATAACCAATAGAATTACAATTTTAACCCAAGTGATTTTATATTTTTCCAATGAAATGTGAATTTGTTGTGAATTTTCAAAGTATGTTATCATGTTTAGCCAGTGGCCGTCAATATAAGTACCCCCATAAGCGCCAACCAAAAGTAAGAGGTCTTGATTGATAGAAAACCTCCTTTTGGAGCTAAATAGGTGATAATGGGTGGAAGTGGGTTGGATATACCCCAAATTTATAAGTGTTGGTTTTGGATTTTGGTTGGTTACCAAGGGGGTTACCTTAGCTTAGTTGGTAGGGGAGTGGTAGATCAAAGCGGTGCAAACCCTAGCATAGTTTTTTTTTAGCTATTTCAACTCAATTTCAACATACTTAGCTTCAATTTCTTGTGATTAGTTGCAATGATCAAGTCTACAAGGAGTTCAACAATATCTATCTTTCTTTCTTTCTTTCTTTCTTTCTTTCTTTCTTTCTTTCTTTCTTTCTTTCTTTCTTTCTTTCTTTCTTTCTTTCTTTCTTTCTTTCTTTCTTTCAGTAATGTCTTCTTAGTTTTTTTTCTAGTTAATCCCTAAGAGCCCAAGTGTACGAGGGGCGTACATTTTGGATTTTGGGCAGGTTCCTAAAATTTAAAAAAAAATCTATTTTTTCTTTAACTCTTATACTAGATTGTCCCTGATAAGAGCTCCATCTAGGATATTTTTATTATCATTTTTGGATTCATGGTTTGAAAGTTAGTACCACTCAAAGTTATAAATGGGGACTCTGGGCAGCTCCAAAATTGTGCTAGAAGTCTCTATTGACATTGAGATTTTCCATACATGTAGAGAATATTACGTTCTTCGACGATGTCAAAAAAAATTCTTGTCTTTAGTGTAAAAAACTTTTTAACACATTTTTATACATTTCCGGCGAGTGGTGGGAAAAAACCTCATCTTTTCTACATAAAACGTAGAGATCTTCATATTTTTCACTTTTTATTATTTCTACAACAATATGTGGTGTAAACCTTCTTATTGGCCATTTGAATCATCATTCTAAAACATATTAAATTCTCAAAAAAACAAACCGTGAATTGACAATTTTTGAACCTCCACTCCTTGCACACTTGTTCTGAATATGCTACACCCCTTCTCTAGCTCTTAAAATCGTTGCATACGATACTAACATCATGCTCAACACAATGGAAAGAGATTTAGACCTTGTGTGCTGCAAAATTTTAATACCAAGTGAAGTCAAAGTCTGTTGTTCCACTCAACGCAGGGAAAAAAATGAACCATCTTCTTGACTTCAAACACTATAATCTTTCAATTTGTGCGGTCAAAGTGTATGAAATTTTGTGAGTATGTTACTTAATAAGTCTTTATTGAGATCCTATGGTCAAAAGGATAAATATAAGGTTTTATTTCCTTCCTTACTCATTGCACTAGAATCAACAATTTTGAAGTGTTTTGGGTGTGAAATTGTCACGGGCTTTTAGGGGTTAACATGAATAGTTGTAGGAGGAAGGGTTATGGCAAATAGGCACTGTAATTGTCATATCCAAGAGGGAAGGCGGGAGAGGCAACAAAGCCAAAGTGTGTTGAAAGAGTCATAATTTATCATTTTTGGAGGAAGATACACATATATTGCAGACACACAGCTAGGCGACGTACAAGAGGACCGTTCTCGGCCATTTCCCTGTACCCAGTCCTGGTCACAAAGTGCTTGCAATATGGGCCTGAGTAAACCTACACACAACATGTGAGGACGTTTCACAGATTGGCAATAACTTGACCCCTACAGTAACCATAAACACTTCAAAACTGGTAGTTTTAGTGTAATGAGTAAGGAAGAATCAAAATACTTGTATTTCTAGTTTGACTGTAGGATCCTCATTAAGAATTATTTAGTAAGGTAGTCACAAGATTTCATAAGCTTTGACCGCATGGATAAAAAGATTATAGTGTTTGAAGTACAGAAAACTATTCATTTTCTTCCATATGTTTAGTGGATCAACAACCTTTGACTTTACTTAGTGTCAAATTTTTGAAATACACAAGGTGTGAATTCATTATTATCATGTAAAGCATGATTCTCGTTCCTTGTACACCAATTTTTCGAGGTAAAGAAAGGGTGTAGCATATTCCAAAGATTTGTGCAAGGGCTGAAGGTTCAAAAATTGTCAATTCATGTTGTGTTTTTTTGTAAACTGAATATGTTTTAGAATGAGAATCCGAATGGTCAATAAGGAGGTTTACACTACATAATGTTGTGGGGAAAATAAAATGTAGAAATTATGAAGATCTCTTAGTTTTATGTGGAAAAGAAGGATTTTTTTTGGTACCTTGCCGGACAATGTGCGACAATTTGTGAGAAAGTTTGACTTGGGTTAATGTGCTATTTTTTACTAAAGACAAGAGATTACTTTTGACAACACAAAAGGAAATAATATTACTTGCTAGTATTGAAAATCTCACATTCAATAGGATGTCCTAGCAAAAGTTTTTGGGGTTGCCCGATGTGCCCGCTTTCCCATTTGAAATTCAAAACCCTATAATTTTTTCATTAAATGTTGGATTAGGAAAAAGTGGACTCACACAAAGCATTTAGTAATGTCCATCTACATTAAATTTTTCAAAAATAATGTTTTAAATCGACACAATAGGAACCTACCCAAATCTTCAAGAGTTCCCTAATGGGACTCTTGGTAATTTAGGGGCTAACCCTTCAAGGCCTGAGAGCTCTTGAAGCCTGGAAAGAATCTTTGAGTATAATAGATCACAAAGAACATCAACTATGGAGGGGGTACATTTCATTGGAATCCCACTTCATAGAAATGAGGCTCACCACCGATTTTCGGCGCCGATTTGTACGCATATGGTCTAATCAGAATCATTGTAATCTGGTGCACATCGTTGTGAAGACTATTTCGGACTATGTTTCCTCAATTCACTGCTATGGTGTGATTATACCCCCATGGAGACCACATATGGGTCTTTCCGGCCTTTAAAGGTGAAGGTATACTAGCTTATGACCACTACAATAAGACATGTGCATATTTGGAGGGGACACATAGTCATCAAGTAATTTTTCAATGATAGTACTGAGAATTGCAATTTCAACCCAAGTGATTTCATATTTTCCAATAAAGTGTGAATTAATTATGAATTTTATAAGTGTTCGGCTATTTTTAGCCCATTATTGCCACTAGGTACCCTCCATTAGCACCAACAAAAAGTAAGGGGTCTTGACCAACAGCATGCCTTCATTTGAAATTGCAAAAGAGTGAATGGATTAAAAAAGTGTAAAATGTGGCGGAAGTAAGGTGGAAATGGGACTATTTCTAGAGTGACAGTAATAGGAAGATGGCGGTGATAGGATGGATAACCTTACATAAAGTATGGTTTTCTTCCAGGGAAGTAACAAAATACACATTGAAGAACACTTTTATCTACGAGGGCAAGGAGGTATTGTTCTCAGCATAGAGCGCAAATTTTTCCTTAACCCTTAAACGACGGAGCCTATGACCATGGCATCAATCTAAATTTTCAATCAACTGTATGCTCTAGTTTCTCATCAAATACAAGTGGATTTTTTTAAAAAAAATTCAAGAGATGAGATCATATGTTTCAATTACAGATTTTTTTGTGGAAATTTGAATTTATTGTGATTTTCTGAAGAAAAATTGAAGAAAAATCATATTAAATACAAATTATGCTAAAAAATTCTGAAAATTTTACCAAAGGTGGAAATTATTGTGCCAAAACTTGTGGTGTAAATTAAATTTCTGTATTTGGCTAAAATTAGAACCACAATTATAGTTCCAAGTTCAAATTGCAATAACTTATTCAATTTTACGTTTTTTTTTAATTTTTAAAATGGCATGGAAACTAGACATCATTAGCTTTGTTTCATTAGTTGGACTCAAATTCAAAAAATATCATTTTGATGGCTTGAATTCAGATCTACAGCTAAAGCTAGAAGTTTCTCAATTTCATTGTATTGAGATCCGTGTCACTAGCATTTTCTTTCTTAGATAAAACATGATTACCTCAATGAGGCAAGTTTCATCATCATCATCTAATGCTTGTACTGTACATACAAGAAACTCTCCTAAAAAGAAATTGGATGAAAAATAGTTGTTTACGTTGATTATCATCCAACAATGTCATCTGAGAAGCCAATTTCTGGCTGCTTCGGCGTTTAAGGGTTAAAGAAGGAGGAAACTTGCAATAACATGCAATATCCAATCTAGGGGCAATTCGTGGACCTTTCAGGATGGATGCGGAATAAGGACTGCCTCAAACTCCTGGCTTCTTGTTTGGGACGGATTCTCGCCATAGACGTCTCGAAGACTTACAAAGGCCAGATGGTCAGACCCGAAAAAGCTCGAGAGCTGGTTGTTGTTGTCCATTCTCCTCAGCGCATCCTCAATGCATTCATTGTAAATTAGGTCCTCAAGGGGCAATTAGAAAGCCTACAAAAATAGGTGGCCACTTGAAGGGTGTTGCACTTCAATCCTACCCTCTAAATAGGCCCTCAACCTCGCTCTCTAAACCTCTTTTGTGCCATGTGGCAACACCTCTTCATTTGATGGCATGAAGACCAAATGAATCAATGAACTCTGATTCAAAAGTGCCTCATGATTACTTTCAAGGGACATTTCTAGGGCTCTCTATACTCTACAAATTTGAAGGTTTGTGGTTTATCGGATGAGCTGCCATAAAACATAGATTCTATTTAATTTATCATCTGAAAAAAGGACTTGATCATATTGATATTTTGTTGATTTATTTGGGCCTAATATAATCAAATCACAACCCATAGAGGATAAAAAAAATCCTATGAAAAGAAGTCCTTACCAAACAGTGGGGAAAAATTACATGGGATTTTTACACTAGGTGGACATTTCAACATGAGCTCATGCAAGCGTCCATGGTGGCAGCATTCCCTCCACAACAGAGGAAAGTTTAGCTTGATTGTTTGCTTTTAACCCTTTACCACCCAGGAAGCCCGAAATGGGACTCCCGAGGTGCTAAAACTCAATTTGCATGAAATCCATGAGGAACTTGGCTTCAAGATACAAGGTTCCGATTTGCGCACACATTACATGAACACTCTCCAACAATCAGATCATGATTTGGACTTATAGAACTCTTGGAAAAGCTAGGAATACAACACGACATACATCAAATACACTAAAATACACTAAATACAGTGAATACCATGTCACATACTATGTTGTATTTCACACATGCACATTGATTTTGGTCTTAAATTTTGATTGAACTTTGTCTTTAAGACATTCTTCATTGTTTTGTGATTGTTGATCTCTCTCCTCACATACGAGATTTCCGTTTCGATTCATATGAGCTTGGACCATTTTTGTATACAATCAAGTAGGAAAAAGCAAAAAAATCACCAATAATTGTGTATAAATATTTTCTTCACATATGATATGTCAATGTGAAGCTATCAACCTAATGCACATGTGAACCGCTCTTATTCAAAGTACAAAAACTCTTGCAAGAATCTATTGATGGTTAAAATAGTACACCCTCCAAAATCCATAGTTTTTACTACCAGTATATAGTAACTTCAAACACTATAATCTATTCCATCAATTGTTGGATGTTGTGCAAAATTTCCCCAAAGTTCAAGTCATGGGTTAAGTTCAAATTTGTAAGGTTAGATATTAACATAAGGCATTGTATTTCCATCAAATCCGGTTCAAAGAAAAAAATCAGTACATATCTTGGTTTTTCTGAAGACATACCTGGGCGGTAAAGGGTTAAGGTGTAACCTTGGAGCCCATCTATGTGAAGCTATGCATGACCAACGTTGGAATGCCAAGTTAGAGAAAACCATCATGTTCTTCATCGAAGTAAGTTCAATCAATTTCAGCTACCCTAACCCACTAACCCTAGAACAACTGAGGAGCCCATGACCGTGGCATCAATCCCAATTTCCATTCTATTGTGTGCTCTAATTTTTCATTAAATATAAGTAGGAACTTTTTTATTTCATTTTTTATGGATAACATCTCATGGCTTGTTTATGTCACCAAAATCAAATATTTTTTTGTGATGTTTTGATATTATTGTGATTTTGTGAAGAAAAGTTGAAGAAAATTCATATCAAATACAAAGTATGCTTAAGAATTCTGAAAAGTTTCACCAAAGGTGTACATTATAGTGTCAAAACCTGTGGTGTAAATAAAACTTCCATGTTCAACTACAGTTAGAAAACTAGTCAACCACGGTTATAGGCCCAAAGTTCAATTGCAATGACTTATTCTATTTCATGTGTTTTCAAATTTTCAAATTGGAATGGAAACTAGACTTCATAAACTTTATCTCATTAGTTAAATTCAAATCCAAAAAAGATTATTTTAAAGGCTCAAATTCATATTTAGAGCTAAGGTTAGAAGTTTCTAAGATTCACTACGTTGAGATCCATGTCACAAACATTTTCTTCTTTTGATGAAACATGATTACCTCAATGAGGCAAGTTTTTTCATCATTTAATGCTTACACATTCAATGAACTCTCCACAAGAGAATTGGATAAAAAACAATTGCTTACATTGATTATCATCCTAGGAATGTCATCTGAGAATATGGCGTTCTAGGGTAAAATTGGGCAAACCATGCAATATTTCACATCTATTTCAGAGTTTGAAGTCCTCCATCTGGGTTTTTGCGTTTCAATCTGTTACAATGCAGTTTGACACCTTGTCACATAACAAGTACGCAAGTTATAAATAATATTATCCACAACAAACTTCAAAATTTCAATCACTTGATGGGCAGTAAAGTTTGACATTTCAAGAGCAAAAGTGGCCCAATTGCAAGGAGTCTTTTGCAATCACACTCCAACTGCTAATCAGAGCATCCGACCACCGTTATCCGATTCTTCAAAAGGAACGGACACCCGTATTTTGGTACAAGCATTTTTCGGAGAGTGGGCCCTTGTCTTAATGGCATGGGGGCCCATGAGGCTCATCTCTCTAACTCTTTTATTTTAGGGGGTCTAGAGGCTTACTTTGGAAATTTTTATGCTAAACTAGGGGCTTGTAGCTCCACTTAACCTTGGGCCACCACCATGGTGATTTAACCCCTAAAGGACCACGACCACTTTCGCTCTAAAACCAGTCCAAAACTGCCACTACCAAAAAAAGACATGAAAATCACATTTTAAAGTGAATTTTGGATTTCCAACCGTAAGATCTTAAAATAGACTTCTATGTTAACATGCCATAAATTTTGGTTGCAATCCACCGCACGGATTGATAGATTTTAGTGTTTAAAGTCAAAACAATGGTTCATTTTCTTCCTTGCGTTGAGTAGATCAGTAGACTTTGACTTCACTTTGTATCAAATTTTTGCATTCTACCTTACAAGGTCTAAATCTTCTACCATTGTCTTAAGCATCATGTTATTTCCCGGCACACCAATTTTTAGAGGTAAAAAAGGGGTGTAGCATATTCAAAACAAGTGTGCAAGGAGTGGAAGTTCAAAAATTGCCATTTTACGTTTTCTTTTGTTGTGAACTACGTATGTATTTGAATGATAATCCAAGCGGTCAATAAGAAGGTTTTCACCACATATTGTTGTTGAAAAAATAAAAAGTGAAAAATATGAAGATCTCTAGGTTTTATGTAGAAAAGATGAAGTTTTTTTCCCCTGTTGCCCGACAATGTGTGAAAATGTTTGACTTGGAATAAAATGCCTTTTTACACTAAAGACAAGATTTTTTTTGAAAATTTCCGAAAAAGGAAATATTCTTTACATGTGTGAAAAATCTCAATGTCAATAGAAACTTTTGTCAAAAATTTTGGAGGTGCCTGGTGTCCCCACTTTTGGCTTAAAGTGGTACTAACTTTCAAACCACAAATCCAAAATATAAAATAAGAATATGTCCACGAAGCTCTTATCAGAGGCAATCTAGAATAAAAATTTGAGAGAAAAAGGATTTATTTTTTTTGAATTTTAGGAACCAAAATCAGAAATCCCCCTGAAGGAGACTCTGGTCCTTTAGGAGTTAAACCCAATTTGGGGGTTTTGTTTTCTTAGCAGGGTCCAACCAAACAAAAGAACAGAGGCACATGTTGTCCACACCCCTCCCTCCGAAAAACGCTCGTTGCACCAAATATGCCCTTTCAAAAGAACCATGCCCTTAAATGAGCACTATATTCAACTAACACTTGCCCAAAATTTTGCCTTCAATTTTATTTTTTTTAAGACTATTCTCATTGCCCAAGATCATACTTTGAACACAAGAGTAGGGACACCCAGATGGAGGACTCCAAATAAAAGTCAAATTAAGCAACGAATCAAATATTCCTTGATGAATTTCAGACATCCACAAGGTTGCAAACTCTGAAGATTAGTGTCACAGAGATGGAATTCAATAATAAGGTCAATTTTCACAAAATATATAGCAGTGACCCAAACCATATCTGTAAACTTATATTGCAGTATTTGTCATTATTGCATTCAAGTAGAATATACTAAGGACAATACTAAGGGCCGCTTTACACCTAAAGGCCGGGCCAATTCATCTCCGAGCCGATTGCACAAAATTTCAACCCTTTTTAGGCTGGAGGCCAACCTTAAGTAGTCATTATAATAAGGGTTGGTAGATTGTTGGACGGAGAGTGATGACTGAGTAGAGCTCCGAGATTTGTGGTGAGGGGAGTGGAGGGACTCAGTCTCAGAAACCAAGCATTCGAACAGCAACAGGTGGCTGGAGTTGCTATGGAGCCCTCGTTTGTGGTGGAGCTCAGGCTAGTCTGGATGTTTGCAGAGTTGCGTGAGAGTTGGAGAAGTTGGAAAGGGCTCTTATTAAGATCTGTGTAGATATGTTTACAAAGAGTGGATAGTTGTGCTAGATCTGAGGTGGTAAGTTGCTGAAAGCGGGGATACCAATGTTGGAACTTAGATCTAAGCTACCAGCTATACCTCTAAGTGGCGAATCCCCCCAGATCTGATCTCCGCAAACTAGATCTGCATTCCTCCAGTAGTCGTTCTACCTCCCTAACCCACACAAGCAACACTCAACATTGAAGATCCACATCCTACACACAGGATAGAGCTGCCCTATGGCAGCTGCGGCACTTTTGCTTCAACAACAACACCAGCGATAAGCATCTCTCTCCCTCCCACTATTTGCACCAGATTCATTTACTCTCCATGCATCATATCCATTTGCTCTCATTTGCAACCATTCTTTAGAAGTTCCTTGCTTAGCAGATCCCTTAGGCAACACAACACATACAATAGATGCACATTACATCGTATTAGGTTAAAAATCTTGGCAATATCACATTATGTGCGGAAGGGCTGGAAAAATTCAGGTAGAATCAAATATATTGACAACCCCGAAAGGCGCGACTACAAGATTAATATAGGCGGAGGTATTACAAAGGTGCAAACAAGGCATGAACTTTAGACTGGACAACATCAAACCCAGAAGTATCAAAATCAACATAACGGCTATAATCGACACACCACCGGAGCCAAGACAACATCGACCCTCCCCGACTTGACCAGACCTAGACACCAAGACGACACGACCTGGACACAAGACACCCGACTAGAAGGACTCGAGCGCACACATGACAACACACATACAAGACCGGCACAAGAGCCACAAACAACAACGGACGCACAGATACACCTACAGGGATCCGCCTCCGAAAATTGCCGCAGACACCAACCTCTCTGGCTCAAGATCCATCCCTCCAAGAACCGGCGTTGGACAGCCCTTGCACCTCGTACACACTGTTGGACCAAGAATCGACACTGGACTGCCCTCGCCTCCCGAGCACACTGTTGGTCTACGCAAACCTGGGTTAAGATCCACCCTCTCAAGAACAGACGCTGGACAATCCTCGCCCCCCAAACACATTGATGGTCCTCACCAACAGGTGTAAACCACACCAGACCCTCGACCCTAAGAAGACAAACCCCAACCAAACTCTACCAACATAGGACCATGACCTTCTAACCACATATAGACTCCCTCAATCCTCCGCCATCAACGCCGAAACGTGATCCATCTCCACAGACCCACTGTCAACCTCCGCCATCAGCGCCGAAATGCGACAGCCACTACACTCCTCGATCCAAGCACTGCTTCAGACGAACGACGTTACACAAGGCGACTCAACACACACAGGAGGGAGCAACAACAAGACAAGACGTCCACAGACATAACCAAGACTACCACGACCCCACATGTAAGCCCACGACTCACACAACTCACTCAAAACTTCTGAATGTGCAGGACTTAACTTGGACACAACCGAGGAAGGACCAAGGAAGAAGGATAGCCTTAGCTGAGGACACGAATCACACTAGCAAAATCTTCCCCGAACACAAGACCATCTCGGAACCAGCAACAAGAAGCACCGTCCAGACACCCACAACTGAAAGAAGGACGACCAAGAGCAAGAGAAGGGAGCAGGCAAACAGGAGGAAAACGAAGAGTGGAAGAGCGAAAGAACAAACAGAGACATACAGGTTGCGGGCGAAGCCCAGAGGAGGAGCAAGAGTAGGGAGCAGGAGCGAGAGCAGCGAATAGGCAGACATACACACGCTGCATACGAAGCCCAGAGGAGGAGCAAGAGCAGGAAGCAAGAGCAGGGAGGCCAAGCCGAGTACACAATCCAGCAGAGCGCGCCAACTAGTAATGAGAAGGAGCGAGAGCAGGGAGGCCAAGCAACGGCTCCTCCAGAGAATCCGCCCCAAGAGCGCTGCCAAAAGAAGACAGATCCTACAATCATACCCAGCCGCCAGAGAAGAAGTGACCACTACGGGCGAAGACCACCACAAGCCACCACAAGTCTACATCAACGCTCCCCCCAGAGCCCATGTAAGTCCCTTCAAACCTCTCTTTCAAAAAATTTCACATCATAAGGGCTGCCTTGAAATGAGTAGTAGAAGGAGTATTATGTTCAATGAGGAGATGGATGTTGACAAGTTGGTTGTACAAAAAGTCACAGCTCCAAAAGAGAAAGGCTCAAGGAGAAACAAGGAAGAACCCGGGAGCAGCAAGAAGAGCAGAAATGCCCAAGATGACACGGGAAAAAAAGGTATGGCACTAATCACCACCCTTGACATCAGTTGCTTCAAGTTTTGGCTAGGTTTTCAAGTGATGGAAGACCTAGCTGTAAAGGAGGGATTAGACGAGCTCCTCAACAAGGAAACAATTGAGGACATGGTGACCAGAGGTCTTAAAGAAAATGAAGCCCGAGAAGTCAAACAAGCACAAATAGCCTTCCCACACATCCCACAGATTCACTATCCACACTCGCGAGAGGCAGGTGGCCTGGGCGGTCAACACTATAATCTTACACAAGTGCCAACCAGTATTCCCGTAGACGAAGGTATGGGTTTAGCTTTAGATTTTCAAGTTGCTATCCATTTTGAACTACCTACTAATCCCATTTTGCATGATGATGTCAAAATGATGGTTACTAACCGCCTCAAAGACATAGACATCCTTCTCGGTAAGAAGCTCATCGAACCAATCTCAATTCATTGCTTAAGTATCAAACAAGGAGGAGGGGAAAAAAGTGTATGGTGAGGATTAATCAAACTGCACCTTGCAAAACCGGCAATTAATGGCCTACTCCTCCTCAAAGGGATTAGACCCTTCATTCTCAAAATCAATGCGGTTAACGTGGTGGGGAAGGTATGTAAAACTTACCATAGCATTGCACACCATTCTAGCCTATCAGTCAAAATACAAAGCCCCTCTTTGCATAACATTACCGCTAACCACCTCTTCAAAGAGGTCCTTGAATCTAGCTTTAAACGTGGGCATGATTTTGAAGTGATTAGTGTGCAAAAGGCAAAAGGAGATGGATTTGCCTTCATTTTGACCACCACTCCGCAACAAGCCAAGAAAATCCAAGAGCTACAAGTAACCGCACGCCAAGAAGTCATGCAAACAAAGAAGCCCCTTGGGGGAACCCACATTACCAAGGAAATGAAGGCTAAGAAAATAGCCCTCACCCTAACACTCTCCCATCTCCCTATTTTTATGAATGCTATTGAGACCACTAATGCTATCTATAAAATTATGTGAGACCTTAACGTTTGCTCTATTTGGTTTCACAAGGACAATGGAGTTTGCCATAACGGAAGTGCAAATGTGGTATGTGCTAATCCAATTGTGTATAGGGCGTTTGCGGGGAAAACCATTCCCATAGGTGGCCTTCGTGGAGTTCGCTCCTCATAGGAGGAGCATCGACAGAATCGAGCCCCCTACCCAAACTCAACTCATAGAGTTTGGCTTTGAAGATATCAACAAAGCCATCATTAACACGGTGGAGACCTTCAAACTTCACACCCCGTCCCAAGCTATCACCAAGAAGGACCCAGTGGAGGCGTTTGAAGCAAACAACTAAATCTTGAGGCAAGAAGTCAAAGACCAAGCGGATGCAAAAGCCAAGGAACTCCAAGAAATCAAAGACCAAATGTTGAAGATCCAAGAATGTGTTGGTACCACCTCTGCAATGTTGCAAAACATTACGGGGTCCAAACCTCCTATCTCGATTGAAGAGACTTGTCAAAAATGTGAAGAACAACAACCTCAAGGCCAAAGGTTCAATACCCCACCCATATTGTATAAAATACGACCGCAGTAGAATATACCTAGACACTACCTATACATACTATAAAACCATATCAATACTAGCCACCATATACTTATACTATAAAATATTACTAATCCACTACAAAATACTACTAGTATTTTGTAGTATCTATATAGTATTATCCACCATACACATAGAGATATACACAGTAGAATACATGGTAGAATACATAAAAGCATACATATACATGTATCCCACAAAGTATATGATATACATTATACATATGGTATACCCATACTATATTTAAAAAAAATTTAAAAAAATACTATACCAAATATTGTATATACATTACATATATAAGTACAAATACATATACATATATTGTAAGGGAAAAAATACTGACCTCTATACAAATACTGATACAAGTAAAAACACCAGTATAGATACCAAAATACATACTAATACAAACATCAAAACAAACACTTGTATAAATCCCAACATATGTACTAGCACTACATATAAAAACGACCTAAATACCCCCTCAAATACCAACATAAACCCATATACAAATATTCTTAAACATAACATTCACATACACACATGGCCAAATACAAACACAAAAATAGACAAACAAACATACACACACCCATACATCATCAATAAAACAAAAACAACTACACAAATAAACACATGGACACATAAAAAGTTAATGACGAATACAATTACACCCACTATAAAAATGAATAACAAAAAATTCATTACCCACATACAAAATACAAACACCCACCTACCTCCAAACCAAAAAGACCATAATAACATAACAAAACCCCCAAAAAAAATATACAAAACAAAAATTTTAAAATACAACACTAAACATATATACCACAAACTCCTACTACTTCTAGAAGGAGACATAGAAACCAACCCGGGACCCATATACTAAAAAGACACCCCACTCTACATAAAACAAATGCCAAAAAATACTTCATACCTAATACCACAAAACTACAACCGAAATATGGACACATTGCAAAATCCTTCACACCTTTCTTAAAAAACACACATACACTACACCACACACATAACACTACACACCCAAACATTGCCCAATATATACAACAAAAAAATATGCATCCACCACCCCACGTTCTATATGAAATAATAGTCACTATTCATCCACACATAAATGAATGTAACCATCTCCTAAACCCAAAAAATTTGAACACAACTACATGGACCAATACACTTCTACAAATCTTACTAAACTTACAAAACCCACCGGAACGATACATTCACACTTTGCACCCTTATATAAAGTTTCACGAAGACATACTATCCAAAAAGCACAAAACAAAAAACCAAAGCCACATACAAAAACAAAAAATCATAAAACAAAACAAAAAATCCACCTACTACAAACTACTAATACTAATTGAAGGGGACATAGAGACTAACCCAGGACCCATGCCGAACGTGTTAAAAAGACACCCTGCCTCGTATAAAAAGAATGCCAAAACATATTTTATACCAAATACTATAAAACTACAACCCAAATACGAGCACATTGCCCAAAATTTTGCCCCCTTCTTCAAAACCACACATATATCACATCAACAACATAATCACACATACCCACACATAGTCATATATATAAACCAACATAATGAATACCCTCCATCCCACATTCTATATGCCCTAGCCATTACTATACACCCCAACATAGACCTCTGCAATCAACTCCTAAACACACAAAATCAAAACATAATCCAATGGACCAATACACTCCTACACACTCTACATAATCTACAAAACCCACCCAAAAGACACATTAGTACCTCACACCCTTACACAACATTTCTTGAAACTAATTTAAACATCATAAACCACAACACATCGATAAATAAGGAACTATATGACTTTATACACAACCAAAATACACCCCCAACAAATGACATATTAAAACAAAAATTCCCCTACCTCCCTAACACAATCACAAATGAGTCACTAAAATGTCTAAATCCCCTCCCGGAATACACACACCCACCTCCACCGCCGAACCACATCCCATCACAAAACCATAACCCACAAACGAATAACAACAACACAAGCATAAAAACATGGAACGCCTCATCCCTCAACACCGCGCTCCCGAACATACAAAACATAGTTACACACAATAACACACCACCGGCACTCATAGTCATACAAGAAACAAAAATATCGGCCACAAAATCCACAAAATACATACAAAGACTATTTCCCGACTACAGACTTATCTTCAATAATACACATGCCCTAACACGATGCATACAACAAAGAAGACTATATACACCGGGCCGAGGGGGCCTCCTCACTCTCATACACAAAAACTACGCCTTTCCAGGCAATGTCAAAAAAATTTCCACCTCGATGAACATATCCCCATACCTACAAATTATGGAAATCTCCAATCACCCACTACAATCATGGCTAATCCACCACATATACATGCCATTCCACCCCGAAGACATAAGACTCACCGAGGACATCAAAACTAACATTATCACCGATATTATAAACAACCCCAACCACAACCACATCTTATGTGGCGACTTCAACAGAGACATTGCCCTCATTGGTAGACAAAACAAAAACCAACACACACCACCACAAATCACAGACGTACAATGGACACAATTTACAGAAAACCTAAACTTTAATTATATTCCCACAAACACTACATACTTTAGACAAGGAGGATACAACTATAGCAACTGGAGCCTAATTGATGGATTCTACGTCCGTGCAACTAACCATACGGCATTTACTTCTACAACAAATAATAACATTCACCTAAACAACTCCACATCCCAAACAACACATTCATAAACCGTACACCAACCAGCACAAACGATGACCACATACGTATCCTCAACCCCATCCCCCAAAACAACATAGAATTATTCAACATAAAATTCTTCGAGGAAAACTCACTACGCATTGACTCCCTAATAAACGAATTAGAATCTAATAACCATCTTTCCCAAACGCAATGGCAAGAAGTCTGTCACACTCTAGATACACTCATCAACAACATATCCGATACAATTGAACAAACCTGCAAAGCCCAACCCATACCACAAATGACAAATCAAACATCACAACAAGGTGGATATTTACCCCGCAAATTATCAAAAAAATGGAAACAACATCTAACCATTTACCACACTATACAAAAAACCATAAGAACCGTAAATAACAACCCCCAATGGCGAAACCACCCCATCTTCAATGAACTCTAAAATCTTCAACAGACACAAATCCCTAATCCACCTCCCATACATCTACCTCACAACACATGGATAAATAATATAGCACTAGTTGCAAAAAACGCCAACATACCCAAGAAATCACCACCAAACATACCCAAGAAAACATTCGAAAAGCCATCTCAAAATACAGGCAACTATATGAAATTAGCCCCAAGAAAATAAACAGAAGAATATTCAAAACTATGGAGTGCCCACCATTAGACTGCATCATAGACCAATACAACAATATACTAACTAGCCCAGAAGACATTGCAAACAAAATATTTAACCAACAAACAAAAAACAACAAACCCACAGTAGAAACTTGCTACTATCAACCAGACCACCCCATAACATGCACATGCTCAGTACGACAATATCCATGGCACGACCTAGACGGATTCACATTAGAAAAAAAAGGAGACCCAAAAATCCCACTACACACACACTTTAATCAAGCTACATATAACACTTGCCTACGAAACCTAGGAAATAATAAGGCCCCTAGACCGGATCGGATACCGAACTCCATACTAAAAAAATATTCCCCTAAGGTTCCACAAACTATTAAATCTCTTCTTCTCCCACTGCTATAAACAAAAACAAATCCCTGCTTCATGGAAAACAAGTACAACAATTCTACTATACAAAAAAGGAGACCCATCCATGCTACCAAACCATAGACCCATTGCATTAGCCAACACCATCTATAAACTATTTACAAGCACATTCACATCAATACTATCATCATACGGCAAAAAACACAAAATACTCCACGATAGCCAGAAGGGGTTCCGCGTAGAAAGAAGTACCGCTAGACAAATCCAAACACTGATTGCTGCATTAGAAGATGCACGCTTCACAAATCAAGACATATTCATATAGAATACTGACTTTAAAAATGCCTTCGGATCTATTGATCACGCTAGGCTTTTAGCCATAATGACGGACCTAGGATACCCCAAAGATGCAACCGCACTAGTAGGGAATATCTACTCTGAATCCTCAACCTCCTACATAGGAGAATACTCTAAAAAAACTAAACCAATAGCCATCCAAAGGGGAACAATACAAGGAGATACTCTAAGCCCATACTTATTCATCATATTCCTAGAACCACTACTTAGATGGCTAGATAGAGGCAACAATGGATACACATTTTGAACATCACAAACTACCATTAATTCCACGGCATACGCGGATGACCCTGCGGCCATAACCAACAAAATCAAAGCTATACAAATACAACTCAATAAAATAGATAAGTACTGCAGATGGACAGGAATGGATGTGGGTGTCCCAAAATGTGCCATCACTAGATGCCCAAACAAATCAAAAACAAATCCCACCGCATTCAAAGCCCTAATACAAACCTCCAACATTAACTACCAAAACCAACCAATACCTGTACTACATCAAAACGAACCATATACATATTTAGGAATAAATATTGTCCCCTCCCTAAAATAGAAAATCCAAATCCATGCCACCACCAAAAAATTAATTAAACAATGCAAAGAACTAGTAGCTTGTCCGGCGATTTTGAAACAAAAAATAAAAATGATCGACACAGTTTTAAGACCAAGTGTGGCATACAGCTTCTATGCGGTACCATACTCAATGCCCGCCATAAAAAAACTCGACCAAAAAATAACTGCCACACAAAAAACTGTATGCGGCATGCCAAAATGTATGTCTAATACAATAACCCAACTACCACACAACCTCTTTGGACAAGAAGCCTTCTCGCTAAAAAATGCATACCATAGATGCATAGGAGAACAACTCCAGAACGCTCTAAATGATTGTGGCAGACTTGGAAAAATATACAGGGGCCTAACACATCACATCCTCGCCCAATATGGGCGGGCCGAAAACATACCTAGAATTAAAAAGACAAATTGCACAAGATCACCAATAACACGTACCTTCTTCTTACTAAAACACGTAGCAAAAGTCCACCTAAAAAGTACTCTCTCCAACTTTCTTATAGAACCAACAACACTAGAAAAAGTTTGGACTCTTGAAACACAAAGCCATAATACATTCAACACACAATTATCTCAAAAGTTATTACAAAAACTCTTATCAAAAAATATCTACAAACTAAAACAAATCTCCCTACCTAATGGAACACACATCATGAACAATGAAGAATTTAAAACCTACCACTTCACCCCATCAAAACTAATTAAAAGTGCCCTCAAAATCGCACGACAATTCTTTTGCCACCCAATATACCCCCCTCCACCCAATACCAATACACATATATACTCCCATACACTTAAAGACCCATTCATCACTATAAACAACGACATCATCCCAAGAAATACCCCCCCACAATCGATACACCTTCCCCACCCCCACTCCCACCCACACCACCCCCAACCCCCAAAACACATTCTTAAAAACCCCACCACATATCCCATTAACAACATCATACACCACGAATACAAGGAAAAATAGATAATAACCAAATTAAAAACAACTACACTAGATATCTATGCCAATGGACTCACAATAACTACACCTACAACAAATGGCTCCCTCAAAGAAACCTCTTCCCAAGACACAACCGAAACACCATTACACATAATACAAATAAATTATCACAATATTATCAAAGAATTCAACACAAATTCTACACCGAAATTATCCAAGCTCACCACCCACAAAATCAACCCCAGGACACAAGGTCCGTCACCCCACCCACAATAATCCCCCTACTAAACATTTACACAACAAAATGTAACCCTGAAAACGACATTCTCACCTCATCTAACACAATTAAAATTGACAAAGACCAAGCACAGTTATACGAAGAAGATGGACCACACCTCTTTTCCATCCCAATCACTAGGCTCACATGGTTATGGAATCAATACAATACTAAACTACAAACCCCTACAAACATTGAACCAACAACCCAACCATTTGAAACCGAAGTCATTTGGCTATACCAAAGATACAAATATAGAATACCAAAAAATAACCCCCTTAAATTTACACAATATACACTACCCACACCTATACTAAACTCATTAATCTCAACATTCAACATCCAACACTCATACTTCTCCTCCCCCATCACATGCCCCACCAAACTCAACAAATTTTACTCCCCCTTTGAAAGAGATAAAATATTCGGATCACTAGGTAAAACTTTTGACCACAAATGGATAGGCAATGGTATGGCCTACCCCCACAATGAAGAAGAAACACAACAAGCACTACATTAGGCCCGCCTCGCGGCCAAACATGACCCAAACCACACCTCCACCCTAATTATAACCCTCGACAAAAATTGGTATCAAAATCCTAATCCACACTTGGGCCCCTTCCCTGACGCACACATCATTGCACTATTCGAAGTGGACTCAATAACATACGAAGAATCCACTATCCCACCCGAACAAAATAAACCTAGGCTTGAACCAGCTACACTACAAATACGTGTCCATCACCAAAACAAAACAATGGGAACCTTAGAACAACTAACCACACTCACATCCATAGCCAAAAATTTGAACATAAACCGAATATACACGAACATTGCCTCGACCACACCCCCCCAAACTCCAGTAAACCGTAGCAAAAAATGGTCTAAACTAGAATACAATAACAACACACTGAACTACTCCGTGACAAATCCCCCTCTCCCTAATTACCACACACATACATACCCAAAATATGCAATCCACTCATAGCAGGGAAGAAAAAGAACAAATTTCTCTACTCAAACACTATAATCTTTCAATCCGTGTGGTCAAAGTTTATGAAATTTTGTGAGGACATTAAAAAATAAGTCTTAACTTAGATCTCATAGTTAGATATAGAAATAAAAGGTTTTGGTTACCTTAGTACTCATTGCACTAGAACGAGTAGTTTTGAAGTGATTTAGGTCCGAAAATGCCTTGGGCCTTTAGGGATTAAGAGTTAAGTGGATTTGTATACTTTGACTTCAAGAGTGAAACCCCTTCTAAAGCACATGACTCAAATTTAAACCAAATCCTTTACATTGAAGAGTGAACGAGTTTTTTCATTTCAATACTAAAATTTTTCAAAATTTGGCAATCATCCTCTATATGGCCATTTGTACAACAATTAACTATGAATATACACAACATGAACCTGTACACCTACAACTCTAACGTCTGCGCTCTACAACAACAATTTCACTCTTGAAGCATGCTCGAACCATTGTTGGCAACCATTCTTGTCGTTGCTTGATGCCGTTTGAACCATTGCTCCAAGCTCTGCGTTTGCACGAGCAATTGCTACGAGCTCCGCCTGAAGGCCCTTGATGAGGTGGTTGGCCGCCTTCAATTCTACCTTGGCCTGCCCCAACTTCGCCTGCGTTGGGCGAGGAATTATCGTCTTAAGGTGCGCTTGCTCAAATTCCGCCACAAGCTCGTTGATGATTTGGTTGCAATATTCTATATTTGCAGCCTCAAGCAATGCGCGCTTTCTGAAACTCTCGTCCATGCAGACCCTGACTTTTTAAAACACAGCCTTCCGCTTCAGCCGCAATTCCCGTGATTCAATATTATGGCCGCATTGTCATGACGCCCAACCTCTACGCTCTTATCCGCCCGTGACGACTCGCCAGCAAATGCCTCTAGTTCTTCCGCATTGCCGGTCGGATTTCATTGCTGAAGATTGCCAAACATGGCCATAATATTGTCCGCTAAGGCCGGAGACTACAGATCTTTGCATGGACTCTGTTCCGCGTCTTCTGCTGTTCTTTGGCGATCGTCATCGATGGCCCCTATAACGACTTTCGTTGGCACGTCGTCGGCGTTTGGTGTGGATTCAAGAAGGATGCCTTGGAGCCATGCTACGCTTGTTGGAATGTTTAGTTCCTTGCGTTGGACGGATCGCTTACTCTTAGTCCTCACCGACCGCCAATCCACGCGCCTCTCGAGTACCAATTCGGCATACACCATTTGCATTTGGGACTTGGTGCCAAATTTTGGTGGCCCGGTCGCATCCGGCCACATCCAAAAATAGACCTCCAAATGCCGCTTCCAAAAATCTTCAGATTGGATGCGATTGAGCAGAATTCGTTCCGCCCGTTCCACATTTCCTTCGTTGGCACATTTTCCATTAAATGGACAATATTTGACGTCGTGATGTAGTCGTTGCAGGTCTTGGCGGTCCAAAACCCATCACCCTCGCGTCCCAGCTTGTCCATCCATCCATCGATGGGGTGGTTACTTAGATCGTCGACGATCAAATCGTCGAGTGGCACTGACACGCCCTTACCGCTGCGTTTTCCCACTGCCGAGATCGTGCAGACTTTCTACGTGACTATGTTTTCAAAATACAAATCGTTGAAACATTAATGACATTTGTAACAAACTCTTACACACGTTCTCAAAATATTATTACTATTATACTTTATCAAATTCCTTGAATTTTTTAAAAATTATTTGAAATGCAATAATTTGTAGTTGTTACCTTTCAAATAAAAATTTCACAAGCCCTTGGTACGCAAATAGCACGACTCTTACTCTCCTCATAGAATTTGCACTCAAACTTCCTGAAATGGAAAATTCAAATGCATCAATTCAAAGGCGAGAAGAGAGGAGTTAATAAAAAAATGAGCGACCCTTCCTTATTAAGCAACTCCCTGGTTGCGCGATACCCTGTCCGGTCGCCTTAGGGACTCAACTAGGTATTAGGGGACCGACACGGTTGCCCTGGCCGGTCAAGGAGACACCTATAACTATCTCTTCCACCCCCCTTACTCTTCACTTTCAACTTTACCACAGTTGACAAATTGGATAATACTCGATTGTAAGAAAATTGGAGTTCCCAATCAAATCCTATGGTTAAGGTTCAGGGTCCTTCCAACTAGACCAGGGGAGAATTTTTTTTTCCCCATTTTGCAGGCCTCAAGAGATTAACCATGGAAGGCACTTCCAACAACCCCAAAAAGTCTCAAGGTAAACCAGGGTTGTCATACTGGACGGACGTCCGGTACGCCCGTCCGTCCGATTCGCCCGTCCGGTAGAGCTCTCACCCGTCGAATACAGTCAACTGAGGGTTGACTTATCCGCTAGGTAAAAAACATGCGACGTGGCAGCCATGTTGGCACCACATAGCTGCCACGTAGGAGAGGGTCAAGTTTGAGTAGGATCGGGGACTAATGGCAAGAGGGAGGTGGGGCGGAGACGTCTCTGCCGTACCCGTATGGGGCGGGGACGTCTCCGCCTCTTCATGAGTTAGTTAATAGTGTTTAACTATTAACACTATGTTGGTAAACTAAAATTTATGTTTACTGTAGTATACTCTAAATGTGAACCCATACACCAATTGCAAATGAGGCACTTAGTGTAGTGATATAACCGGACACTAAATGCCATTTACTACACTATGTATCAATTTTTGTAAAAACAATAAATTTATTTCTTTCACTTGTGCACATTTAGTGTATCAATAGTGTATCAATAATTATTTGTGCTTGAACAAATGCAAATCTCGGATTGAAAATTTAAGATTTGGACATATCCAATATTGATTAAAATATAACGTATGGCAATTGCCAAGTACACATATTCTTCTACGAAGATGCCGTGTAGCCTATTTAACCACCACATGCGAAACTAATGCAGCTATTTAACAAAAAACTATTGTCGGTAACAACATAGAGGCATAGTCCAGTTGTGGGGGGTTTCATTAATGTGTCTAAAACATTTGGCACAGAAGACCGTTCTTCGAGCAGTTGTTTTTGCAACGCTATAAATTTTAGCTTCAGGTTTACATATTGCTCCGTGTTTTTGCTGGTGAAATACGAAGTGTCCCAATCTTCTTTCCAAATTTTTTCACAAATCCAACCCGTTGCAAATGCATCTGCTGCCTTGGAGTGGAGGTGTGACCGTTGCATGACTTCAAGCGAGTTGGTCGAGTCGCGCGGCCCAAAAACATGGAACAGTTCTGGTGCCACAAACCGTCGCCGCTCTCTCTCTTGTTGAAGCTCCTCCTTGAACTGATAACCATATCTTGATGGCTCATTCTCCACAACCCGACTAGAAAGCCCCCAATCGCAAATTCCGATTTACACCGTATCAGGTTTCAACTCATCAAAGTGGAGCAAAACATTCGATGGAGAGATGTCATTGTGTATATAATTCGCGTCGTGGCATTTGCCCACAATGACAAGCAATGATAGCGCGAGGTTCACTCTATTTTGGCGGTAAGTTTTTACCCATCGAAGCTCTTGGATCGACAACCCGGTATTTGGATGCATCTCAATCCGTTCAAACGGCAATGCTTCGTCCACTTTCGAGTCAAACTTGGACCAAAAACTCTGGAGAGATCCCCCATTCCACCAAAGCGTGTATCCTTCTATAGTTTTCGGGTGGATGTACGCAAGTCTAATGATCCTTGGATGCACTACTGGACATCCTCCAGCCTCGTTGATGATGTCTCGGCGCTTCTCCCTCTCGTTGGTGTTGGTCAGAGTCTTTCCGGCGAAGTAAATCCAACTTGGAATGTTTTCCAATTTGGTTATCATCACCTTCCGTACAACCCCATAGCCACCCACCGCTTTCTGTCTTGGCATTGGAATCACCTAAGCGCAATTTTCAAGCCACTTGAAAGTTCCACCAACGTAGTGAGCCAAAATTTGCTCCTCAATAGTCGCTTTCCAAGGAGCTAGTTTCTTCTTACAGGAAGAAGAGTACTCTTGAACGAAGCCCTGGATCATCCTCAACTTCGCCACTGGTGCGTGCTCCTCCAGGTTCCAGATGCTTTCATCCTCCTTCTTCCCCGTGACGTAACACCAGTTCGCAACAATATTGGTGGTCAGTGCGGTCACTTGTGTGTCCAACCACTCCGAATGCAACCAATAATCTGAGAAATTATTAAATTTCTCAGATTTATCAAGGTTTGACATTAATTCGTGTCGCATGTCAACCGTCAACTTGTGGTATCCCTCTTCGTTGTGCGCCAAATAGCTCCTCGTCAACGCCCCTCTCGTCCGGCGGTTGTAAAACTCGACGGCAATCCCTCTACATTCAACCATATATTCGTGCAGGGGCATGTCCGGATTTGGTGACTTCTTCCGCCTCTTCCCGCTCGATGACGACGGATTCAATAATCCCGAAGTCAACTCCGTGTTGGTGGACGGAAGCACCGTGTCATCAACATCATCCAAGTCCATAAATACTGGGCGCTTCTCCATCGACCTACTTCCTTCTCCCGCCATATGTGATAGTCAACTCCCTACCGTGGTCGAAATTCCAAGTTGATGGTTTTAAAAAAAACCGCAAAGAGTCTGGGTACAATAAATGGGCCAAGCCCAATCACCCACCAAACTCACTTTCAGGCTGCAAAGCGAACTGACACGTGAGGCTTAGGGAGTGGACTTGGCAGAGAATAAGGACAAAATGTCTCCTATTTATATGGTGTAGGGTTCTTTTTGCGAAGACGTCCCGGCCTTACCTTGGCAGGACAGGGACGTCTCCGCCCCTGCCCGGGGACCCTAGACCAGTGCTTCATCTATCGGCTATATAATATCGTGCACACCCCTAATTGTCCCCGCCTCACATACTCCCTCTTCATCCACCTCTTAATTGAGTTGGTTGTGGGCGTCGTGTGAGGACTTCATCCATTCACATCACATACATTATTCAGATTTCCCCACCCATGGCCACGCCGATAAAAATGAATAAAGAAGATCGAGACAAGAGTCGACTACGATCGGGAAACAAACACTAGAAGAGGTTGCATGTGCTTCGGAATCCTGTTAAATTGGCTTTTAAAGGTTGGAAAAAAGTTCCGGAGCCATGGAGTTTCGAGGATTGCGCAAACTTCATCGAGTGGTACCATATCGACAAGGCTTTCCCGGAGGAGCGACACAATTATCACCGACGCTTTCACAAGGCAAATTTATGGAAGTGCACCAACGAGGCGTTCAAAAACCGGTGCATTGAAGTATACCAGGTCTTGTACGACATCCCTTATATCAAACGCAATGAAGTAAATCTCTTCCTTGCGCGAGGTGTCCACGCGGAGGTAAAGTTGGGCAAGAGGGTGGATTGGTCCACCTTGAAAGCCATAGGAGATAGCATAAGAGTTCCTTTTCCGGCGAATGGATTGATTCCAATGGGGACACGGAGGTATCCAGAAGGCGGATTGGGCAAATTGATGGCGAAGACTGAACCGGTCGACATGTACGAGATTGATCCCTCAAACACGGATACAGACTCTGACGGATCCCACGTTCCAATCACAAGGAGTCAAACGACACAAGCGCGCACCAAACGAAGGAGGGCGGAACAGACGGTTAACGTAGTCGTTAATGATACCGTTAATGAAGTTGGGGCTCATGTACAATCCCCCGCGGTTGTTGATCGAACATTAGAAACCTCTACTGGTGCTATTTTTGCCAACACTATCCAAACCTTGCTGAATCAATTGGAAGGGAAGACAACAAAACTATTGCCATTGCGCGATGAGGTTCGCAAGTTGAGAGTTGAAGTCAATGATAAAAACATTGTTATTGACTAGCAACGACGTGATATGGAGGAGCTCCGACTTGCCCTACAAGCTAGTACAATGACCACAGAAGATCGGAATCCACGACGGGAGGAGGAAGGGCTTGTACACGTGTCAATCCAAGACGATTCATTGTCGTTTGATGAGGCCCCTATCAACGCACACAAAGCTATGGTCAATAAAGAAGAGGGTGCGGGGGGTGACGGCGGCAAAGAGCTCGCTAATGCGCTTGAAGAGAATTCAAGACTACAAAGTCGCTTGGATGTATTGGTAGAACATTACTATCAATGGAAGTTGGCCTACGTCTTCATGGTCGATCGGTCCCGACAATTGGTGGCGGAATTCCAAAAAATCGACAACAACTATACCGAAAACAACCAGGAGAGGGTGTTTGGTTTGACATCGTGGGCCCTCGTAGATGATCTTTTCAAGATGGATGAAATGGCGATGGTGAAAACCGCTGGTGGACAAACAACCATCGATTGGTCCCGTTACAAATGGGATTTCGAAAAGGAGGTTTCATCCACCCTCGATCATCGGGGCAAACTCGTGTTATTGTCGCCACAACCTTCGAGCTTCGTATCCGACGGTACGACTTGCTCAATTTGTCTAAACCCATTTGGTCCAGAAGGTAGGATGCATCTAGGCACTTGTGAGCACTTGTACCATCCATTTTGCTTGATTAGCTTGATGGTTGTACACCGGCGGTGCTAATTGTGCAAGGCCCCTTTTCACGAGCGATTGTACAAACTTTTTGGATTAGTTCCATACATGCCCCCGCATTGGAAGTTCAATGTGACAAACGCTCCTGATCAATTACATATGTGGAAAACAGATTTGGTGTGGAGCTGGAAACTGAAGATGCACTCGTTGGATAAGATGCACCTCTCAAACGAGTGGGGTTGGAAAAGGGACCCGGAGCATATTGTCCGGGTGTGCAAGAATTTGATCCCGTTAAAGGACAAATACGGTTAAGGAAAACGAAATTTCTTCTACCAATGCTTTAATGGCCATTGGGACGAGAACGGGGAACAATTTTGTTTTGGACCTCATCCACGACAATGGTTGTCGGCCATTGACGGAGTTCGCATCACAGACGACAACGGGGATCGCATTTCTCACGACGTTGACCAACCGGATCCGCAAGAACTAAGACAATTATCGGAATCAGAGTGGAAAGAAATTTTCCGAAATGACGGAATCGACTTCTTGCTCGATGTGCACAGTCCAGGGACACGGCAAGCGCTCGACCAGCTCATGCAATCCCAAATCCTAAGGGCCGTGTTGGATGAAGATGGACCAGCGAGGAGAACACAATCGACGTCTCGTAGACTTGTATTGGGCTCAGATGAAGACCTCCCTATGCACGTAGGGGCACACGACAACGAGGCAGTGGTGAGGGGCACTACTAATAGCCCGATAAATATTGACTAGGTGTATTTTTTTTTTTTGCGGTACCAAGAGACAATTTTCTTACAATGCTTCATCTTTTAGTGTTTAATATATTTTCCCATTTTCGTATTACATTATGGATACTAAAAAAAAATATGAATAGTACTGTCTACATTCTACTTGATAATAGTGGTGTGAATCCGTGTGATTATGGATGTACTTAAGCCTCATAAGGATTTGTGCGTTTGTATAAAAAAAATGGTGTGGACCAAGTTTTAAACCTCCAAACATGGGCAATTAACGTTTTAGTTTTTAGATACTTGATATGTTTTAGATTGATGATCCAAATGGTCAATATGAAGGTCTACACCACATATTGTTGTGGAAAAAATCAAGTATAAAAAGTTAAAATCTCTAAGTTTTATGTGGTAAGACGTTTTTGTTTTTGGTACCTTGCCCGTTATATTTTTGGCAATATGTGAAAATCTTTGACTTGAGTTGAAGCATTATCTTCCACTAAAGATAAGGAATTTTTTTTAAAATTTGGAAGGAAATAATTTTCTACACTCTTATGTTTGCTCCAAAACTAATAGGGAGCTAATAAAGGTGTTCCTTATTGGAGAGCATGCCGTCAAAGTACAAAAGTTGTACTTTCCATTTCGCCTTCCTCCCTAGAACTAGGGAAAGACATAATCTGCATGTTATTTTAAGTGCATTAGGATCTTGTCGGAACCAAAAATAAATCACCTCATATTTAATTGTGCACCCGCCTCATGGAGATGAGGAGTGCCTCGGCCAAGCAAGAGTGGCCTCAAACGCCTCCTTGGAAAGTTTTGTGGGGACGAATCCCCCTCCTAATTTACAAGCAAACGTCCCCGCCCCTGCCCTGGTGGGGCGGAGTCGTCTCCACCCCTGCCTTGATAGGGGCGTGGACGTCCCCGCCCCTGCCTCGGTAGGGGCGGAGACGTCCCCGCCCCCACTGGATTACTATTTTAATGGAGGGGGACCTCATTTGTCCCCGCCTCGCATACTCCTATCCACCATCTCTTTATTGAGTTGGATGTGGGCGTTGTGCGAGGTCTCATTCATCCATCCATGCCAGAATTTTGCATTCACACGTGCACACCATGTCTTCATCCGGAAAATTGGCCAAAGAGGAGCGAGACAAGACCCGTGCATGAGCGGGAAACGCCCATCAGAAGCGGTTGCACGTTCTTCGTAATCCCGAGAAGTTGGCTTTTCGAGGTTGGGAGGACGTAGTGGAGCCATGGAGTTTTGATGATTGCGCGAACTACATCGAGTGGTGCCACATCGACAAGGCTTTCTCAGAGGCACGACACAACTATCTCCGGCGCTTCCACAAGGCAAACTTGAAACATTGCATCGACGAGGCCTTTAAAAACCGATGCATCAAAGTTTACCAAGTGTTGTATGACGTACCATTGTCAAACGCAACGAAGTAAATCTCTTCATTGCGTGGGGTGTTCATGCGGAGGTGAAGTTGGGCAAGATAGTGGATTGGTCCACTTTGAAGTCGATGCCGGGGAAGGTAAAAATTCCTCGCCCTGAAAATGGAATAATTCCAATGGGATGGCGCAAGCATCCGGAAGGTGGATTGGGCAAGTTCATGACTGTGATGGACGACACACCTAGCTATGATACTGACACGTGAAGTTCAGATGCTGACTCCGACGGAACCCACGTCCAAGTCGCGAGCGAAAAGGCACAAGCACGTGGTAGGCTGAGGAGGACCGAACGAGCCCTTCACCAACGTTACTACTGACTAGGAGTATTTAAAGGTTTAGGACGTAGCAAATCAATTTTGTGAACAATACTTTTGCTCTAAACATTATATGATTTTAAATATCCTTTTTGTTTGTAATGGTACAATTTATTTAGAGAACTTGCACATTACATTCTACTAGAGGCTTATACTACCCGTTATGGATGTGGACTTGCATAGCTCCCATGTTATTCACTACTTGATCTAAAAGGGAGCTAATAAAGGAGTTCATTATTGGAGAGCATGCGGTCAAAGGACAAAAGTAGTACTTTCCCAAAAGCCTTCCTTCGTAGACATAATCTGCTTCTTATTTTAAGTGCGTCGCAATCTTGTTGGAACCAAAAATAAGGCACCCTATATTAAAACCTCCACCCTCCTCATGGAGAGGAGTGCCTAAGCACCCAAAATGCCCCAAAGGCCTCCTTCTCTTGGGTTGGGGAGACGTCCCAGCCCGTGCCCAAGTAAGGGCGGGGACGTCTCCGCCCTGCCCTGGTGGGGCGGAGACGTCCCCGCCCTTACCCGAGTAGGGGCGAAGACCTCCCCGCCCTTACCTAGGTAGGGGCGGAGACGTCCCCGCCCTTGGCACATCAGGTCCCACCCGTTCTTGGCTCGTGTATAAAAGGTTCGGGGAGGGCCGATTGTCCTCACGCTTGTCACCTTGGCCTCTATCTCTTGGACCTCAATTTAGTTTGAGGTCCTTGCGAGTCTACTTGGGTGGCAGGCGGCACTGGTGTGCGGTTGAGGTGATGTAAAAATTGGTTCAAGCAGTGCACCAGCGCTATCAGACCTCACATTTTCACCCGATTCTATACTATAACTAGCCCCGTATTTTGGCTTAGACGGGACTTGCACATTATGTGGCATAAACCATGAATGCAATGGGAAGTCAAAGGAAGCAAACAAAATAATGGGAACCTTGGTACAATTTTGGTGACAACGGGGGCAAAGTGAGTTGTGTTTTCTGTAACTATACTTTTAGCTACAAACGTGAGCGTGCGTTCGCTCACTTTGGATATGGCACCAAGTCAGAGAGGTCGATTTGTCGTAGCCTACCTCCCTATGTGCGAAGTCAATTTGCCAATTGTGGAAACATTGTTCCGCAACGAATGACGGGCGGGGACATGTATGGCGGAGATTCAGGCCCGAGTGGTCCATCAAGGGCACCAACTATTGACACTTCAAGCCAATCCGACGCTCAAAATAATGTGGCGGGTGGGGTAACAAGTGGGCCTCAGGAAGGAGTGCCTAATCTCTCTGAAGGAAACAACCGCGAACATGTGTCGGGTGGTCTTACCGCCTCGAATTCCACTAGATCTGGGCAACTACATCAACAACGGATGCTTGATGCTTTTAACATTGCAAAGAGGAAGGAACTTGATGAGAAGTGGGCGACTTTTTTCTATCAAGCGAATGTGCCTTTTAATGTGGCGCGAATACAAGCGTTCATCGATGCAGTGAGGGCGACATCCGTGGCAAAGTTTGAGTACACTCCTCCTACATATCACCAGTTGAGGACTAGATTGATTGAACCTAAGAGGTTTCAAATTGAGAAAGAGATTGAAGCCAAAGTTGGTTTTGCAATCAAGAATTATGGGGTGTCGATATGCACAGATGGTTGGGATGATGTCCATCGGAGGCCCCTCATGAATTTAATGATGTCGTGCTCCACTGGTGACATATTCTTGGGGAGCATAGACACCAGTGGTGAGAAGAAGTCTATGCGGTACATAGCGGACCAAGTGAAAGTTTACATTGAGAAGGTGGGTTCCAAGAATGTAACACAGATTTGTACAGACAATGCTCCCAACATGCTTGGAGCGATGGATGATATTATTCTCACATACCCGCACATTCACAAGCAGGGGTCATGCCACATGCATTGGATCTAATGTTGGAAGATTGGGCGAAGGTCCAAGAATTTAAAGATTTAATAGAGAGGGCAAAGAAATTGTGCAAATATATTAGAAACCATCATGCGACAATGGGGACACTTCGTGAGTTGAGTCCAAACCTGCATATTGTAGTGCCCACTGAAACCGGCTTTGCTTGTAATTTCCTTATGTTGGATCGATTGGTGAGACTCAAAGGAGTGTTGGAGCAGTTGAAAGACCACCACAGTGTTGTAAACTACTTTGCAACCCTACGGAATAAACAAAATGGAGAGCAAGCAGCAACCGCAACGCGTAATGTGGTGCTCATCATCGAAGATGTGGCCTTTTGGAAGCGATGTTAGAATTACGTGCACATGACTGGAGATGTTTTGAAGGCATTGCGTGTGTTTGATGGCCGCGAACCAGCCATGGGTCGTGCGTGGCTCGTGATGCATAATTTGCGAGAACACGTGTATTCTTTGAGAGAGTCACCCTTTACTCTACGAGCTGACATAGCATCCACTCTTGAGCAATCTTTTGATGCCCGGTGGCAAATGGTTTTTACCGATGTTCACTACGCCGGGGCTCTTTTGAATCCGTACCTCAAGGATAATGTGGCGCTTAGGGCTGACGGAATCGCACAAAGAGCATTGAATCGGGTTGTTTGCAAAATGATGGAGGTATTGGAAGTCTCATATGACGACGTCCAATATGAGTTAACACAGTACGAGGAGGGCACAAGACCATATGGCATCTGACATCCACCAGACAAAGCTTCAACTCCACCAATGGTGGGCCAGGATTGCAGACAAGGCATTGTCTAAAATAGCTGTTTGTATTCTAGCCCTTACGTGTTCAGCTAGCTCTTGCGAACGAAATTGGAGTATGTACTCGTTTGTCCACAACAAAAGCCGAAATCGATTAGCGGCGGAAAAGGCTGCGTCATTGGTGTATATTTATACCAATAGCCGATGCCTTCAGGCTTCAACAAAGACCAGGGGCCGATCCCCTTCGATGGTACGATGCGAATATACACTCGGAGGATTCCGGCCCAGATGCCCTGGGGCCGGTCCCGGTGGGTGAACCTAATCGTGAATTTGATGTGTTGATAGCCAAGGAAGAGGAGGAGCACAATATGGCAGCTTTCCACTCTCCGCTGGAGTACCATGGACACCCTAATCTTTGGGCGGAAGGCGCCGATCATCTTGAGGAAACGAGAAACTATTACGGAGATGATGACGATGTGGAAGAAGAATTGGCTCAAGGTCGTTGGGGACCTTGGAATCAAAGTCCTCGCCGCAGTCCTTTGCCTCATCTTCCTCAAAATGAGGGCATTCATGAAGTGCAACCTTTGTCTACTTCCTCAGAGAGCGACATCCCAAATGTGACTAACCTAGAAGCAGGGTTGTTCGGCCGTCCGTCCGTCCGGTAGTGTCCGTCCGTCCGATAGAGGCTGCTGTCTGTCCGATAAGGGTCAACCCTAGTCTGACCATGACTCGAGGTAAATCAATTTATCCAGTGCCACGAAGGCGACTACGTGGCTCACACGTCGTCAACAGGGTCGCGCGCTTGTAGACAGGGGGGCGGGGATGTGAAGAGGGCGGGCGCGTACGGAGATGGGCCGGGCGCATACTAAAGGGGCCAGGCGCGTGCGGAGATGGGCCGGGCGCGCACTGAAGGGGCCGGGCGCATACAAGGGAGGACCGGGCGCGTACCGTGTTGGGCCGGGCGCGTACAGGGGTGGATCGGGCGCGTACTGTGAGGGGCTGGGCGCGTGCAGGGAGGACCACGCGCATAACGCAAGTGGCTAGGCGCGCGCGGTGAAGGGCCGGGCGCATACTTGGAGGGGCTGGCGCGTCCGGCCAAGGTCGCGCGCGTTCGTGGGGGAGGACTGGGCGCGTTCATGGAGGGGGCTGGGCCTGGCGCGTGGCCTTTGGGGTCGCGCGCGTACGGGTATTGAATTTAGGGGTCGCGCGCGCTCTCTTGTTTCTTAACATGCATGAGCTTCATATCGCAATGTGTATGAAAAATATTAATCTTTTATTAATCACGAGATGGGCAAAAAGCACCGTTACATCACAATGCTAGTACGTATTGCAAAATTATCAACAATTGAAACCTTCAATATCAATACGCTATGTCAAAATATCTATGTCTCATAGCAGAAGCAAGCGTCCGGAACTTCAAAGTTGAATGGTTTAGCCATTAGCTCGTCAACCACTTTGCATAGTGTTGGACGTTTGAGGGGATCTCGCTCCAGTAATTTCTCGATCTTCACTTGAAAAGCTGCGTAGTTGACGGTTGATTTGAAGAAAGTTGAGTCAGATTCTTTCTCCCGAATCGCTCTAGCCATCCACCCAACGGAGTACGAATCGGCGAGCTGAGTGTATTGGTGACGCCGCTGCATCACATCCAATGCCGTTTCCGAATCTAGTGGGCCGAATTTGTAAAACAACTCTGGAGCTACCCAATGTCGTCTACGGCGTTGATTTTCCAGTTCCGTGTCTGTTCGAAATCCATATTTTGATGGCTCTTCGTGTGATACTCGGCTCGCAATTCCCCAATCACAAACGCCTATGAAGACGTATCCTGGTTTCTCTGGAGGAAAGTGGAGAAGCACGTTTGTGGGAGCGATGTCATTGTGAATGACATTTGCCTTGTGGACTTGGGCCATGGTGCACATCAAAGCCCAGGCAAGTCTTGCTCTATTCTTCCGGAAGGCTAAGATTTGTGTTGTATCCTCCGCCGAAATATATGGAGCTAAAAGGATTGAGTTGCTCGAAGCCGCCGGATTTGCCTTTGAATCGACGGTTTTAAAATGGGCCCAACTACCACCATTCCACCACAATGTGTATGCCTCCATATTCTTTGTATTCACCGCCCAAAACTTTATAACTCTTGGGTGTGCAACATGACATATCATGGCCTCGTGAGACCGTTGTCTAAATTTCTCCTTCGGATGAGACGCCGTTGGCATTTTCCCGGCAAACTCCATGTATGCCGAAATGGCTCGCACACCCACGATGCGGACCTTCTGAACCTTTCCGTATCCACCAATGGCGTCATATCCGGAAAGTCCATAAACTCCGATATCTTCTGGAAGAAATTGCACGCTGTGCAACATATGCGCCTCCATGGTGACTTCATCGCTTGTTCATTCCAAGGCATACCTCTCGAACGAGAGCTTGAAAACCTGCCAATGGTGGTCTTTACACCTTCGAGGAACTTGCGGAGTTCCAAGTCTCGTGGCAGATGCTGGCCCCCGCGAGATTTTTTCACCTCACAATCAAATACATGCGATGCATTACTCGTACATTGAGTGATTACTCTCTCCATGAATGAGGCATAGTGATACATGCCATATGCATCCTTGAACGATTCAGAACTCTCCAGAGCGCGCTCGAATTTCGACTGGAGGTCGGCCTGTAAGCACATGATTCCTGGCTCTCCCTTCTCCAAATAAACTTGATGGAATCGCACCACGTTAATTTCACACCATCGACGGTAGTAATGTATTGCCACACCTCGAAGAAATGCGATATACTCCTTTGGTGGATAACCGGCATCCTTCTCGTGCGCAGACATTTTTTGCTTTGCCCTCTTCGACGGTGCCTTCGGTGCATCGGAAGGATTGCGGCTCGACTCCGCAACGCTAGTAGGTGGAAGCTCCGATGCATCTGGAGCATCTAAATCAACATACGCGGGCCGCTTCCCAATATTACGATCATTGGCCATTGCAATAATCACAACCCTACACAAACTATAATTTTATAAAAAAAATCAAAACCTCCCCCGGACCCAATGTGTGGTGGCCCCCCTCTTAGTTCCTAGCAAAGTACGAATAGTACTAGGACAAGGAGCCACTTGAGAGGAGCCTATGTGATTGATATTAGAATCTGTTCCATTTATAGTGAAATGGAAAACCTTGGCCGCGCGTGCGAGTCTGCATGTGCCTGACCAAGACGCCATGCGCCCGGCCCTCCAGCGTACGCGCCCGGCCCGTAACCGAATAGAGCCTGTTCCCCACAAATAGAGCCTGTTCCCCCACGAATAGAGCATGTTCCCGCACGGATAAAGCCCGTTCCCGCACGCGCCCAATCCGTTCCCGTTCGCGCCTGGCCTGTTCCCGCACGCGCTCGACCTCAATGTCCACGCGCCCGACTGTGGATCTTACGCGCGAGGCCCCAAACCCTACGCCCGAGACCCCGAAACGTACGCGCGAGACCCCAGCGTATGCGCCCGGTCCCCATACGACATATGAGCGTTCCCCATGTGGCGTGCGCGCCCGGCCTACTAGTATAAATAGTCGCGCCCGCCCAGCTCATCTCACAATCTCCAATTGGAAATCGTGGCCTTCAACTATCTTTTTAAGGTGGCTGATTGCATGATCTTCGATTGGGGCTCCAGATTTGCACACATCCATACAACGTATTGCGTCACCGCATCGATCACCGTTCTAATTAATTAACATTGCTACCTTGGATTATTTTGAAATCCAAGGTGGTAATTTTTGTTAGTTTTTTTTTCCGATAGAGCTTAGCGTAGTTAACGAACATTTTGGTAGATTTTTTTTACAGTGTTCGGCTATGGAGAGTGAGAGTGAGCCGGATGCCCAACAACAGCCACCAATGTCGACCGCACAGAGGAAGAGGGAGAAAGATAGAGATAGGGCGAGGCACGGGAAGCTCCAGAAGAAGCGGATGCACGTGTTCAACAATCCAGCGAAGATTGCATTCGTGGATTGGCAAGATGAGCCATCGCCGTGGTCGTCTGTCACTTGCGAGGATTACATCGAGTGGTGCCATTTGTCGAAGATGTTTCCTCCACATCGCCATTTAATAAATCGTCACGCAAACAAGGCGAATTTGAAGTATTGCATCGATGAGGCGTTTCGAGCTCGTGCCCTCCAAGTGCACCAATACTTATACGGGCTCGAATTCATGCCCCGCAATGATTGTCCCCTCTATCTCGCTCGCATGGTATATGCGGAGGTCGTTCTCAATAAGTGAGTGGATTGGAGGACTATGCGGAAAACTCCCAAAATGCCGAGGGTGTGGATGCATGCCGATGTGCCTAGGGAGCAACATCCAGTGTTTCCTTTTACGGCACTAGGGCCACAGAAAACGGATGGACCAGAAGAAGTAGCTCCAGTAGAGTCAGATTCATTACCGGATTCGGACTCAGATGGACGTGTAGGTCGACGTTCATCGACTTCTCTAGTGGTGTGTGCGTCACGGAAAAAGTGCCAACGAGTGAAGCTCCATCAAGCAGGACGTCTACTGGTTCAAGGAGGTGGCCAGGTAGATTTACCAATCGTAAATCTTGCTGGCGATGATGAACCCCCCGCGAGGCTCGAGGGTGTTGGAGATGAAGAACCCATCCATGTTGTGGATGAAATGCCAATGATGGATGTCGTAGTCACCACTTCCAACACCAGGCATGTTGCATCAAGGTTCGGAAGTACAACCGTCGATGCTCACTAGGAGTTATTGGACACTATCAGCTTGAAGGATGAGATGATTCAACGTCTCCAAGAAGAGATTGAAAACCTCAAGCTGCAATCCAGTGAAAAGGGTGATATTATCACTAAGCAAGCAGCCGAAATAGAAGAGTTGCGTCGAGAACGTGTTGCCAGCCAGGCTGATATTGGCGAAGTTGCTCGAGGTGTGGACGAGACAATGATTGCCAATGTTATTGGCAACATTACTAGCTGCTTGCTAGAGACCCCGACAAGACCACCGCGTCACCGCTTCGCTAGTCGTCCGTTGGTTTTTCTACCGCGGCCGACTGTAGCAATACAACCATTCGTAGATTCCATCGGCATCGAGGATTCTCTGTCATTTTCCCCATCTAATCCAAGCACGGAACTTGTTCAGCTTCGCACTGCAAACGACATCCTTCGAAAAATGATTAGATCGGTGGGCGAGTAGTACTATCAATGGAAGGTGGCATGCATCTTGAATGTTGACCGTACGAGGCAAATGGCAATAGAATTCAAGAAGATTGACAACGAATATCTGACGAATAATACGCGCCGTGACTTTGGACTCACATCTTGGGCTCACATCGACGAGATGTTTCCAAGTGAATTGCCTCTGTTGCCAGATGGTAAATCTATTGACTGGGCAAAGTTGG
>OZ020519.1:23379267-23566340 GCA_963971425.1 Bryoerythrophyllum caledonicum | reverse complement strand
GACAATGTTACTCGTCGCCCTCTCATGAATATCATGCTCGTATGTCCAATGGGTGATATCTTCTTGGGGTCTATAGACACCACGGGTATGAAGAAATCTACGGCATATATAGGGGACCAATTGAAAAGTTTCATCCGTAAGGTTGGACCATTGAATGTGGTCCAAGTGTGCACCGATAATGCTTCAAACATGTTGGGGGCAATGAAGAAGGTCAACGATGAGTACCCGCACATATATACTCAAAGGTGTTGTGCACATATTTTGGACGTCCTCCTCGAGGACTGGGGGAAGGAAGGCATGTTTGCAGACCTCGTACAGAAGGCAAAACAGATTGCATTGTATATCCGGAACCACCATGTGCCCATGGCCCTTTTTCGTCGATTTTCGCCACAATTGTCTCTGTTGTGGCCAACAGCAACAAGATATGCATGCAATTACATAATGATCCATCGTCTATTGGAAGTGAAGAATGCCCTGGAGATGGTTGTGATAGACCCAACATGGATATCCTACGTATCCTCTCTTTTCGATAGGCAAAACGGGCATCGTGCCCATGCGAAGGCATCGCAGGTGCGAGCCACCGTTCTAGACGAGACTTTCTGGCATCGGTGCAGTAACTTTGAATTTGTAGTGGCACCAGTACTAAAGGCATTGCGGACTTTTGATGGTGACACTCCGGCAATGGGAATTGCTTGGGTGACCATGAACAAGCTAAAGGAGCACGTGTTCAAGCTGCGCAATGCGCCATTCAACATGCTTGACGGTATTGCAACTCGCCTTGAAGGATCATTCCTACGGCGTTGGGAGATGATGACAACAAATCTCCATTATGCAGGGGCTTTATTGAATCCTTATCTAGCCAATAACTTGTAAATTAAAAACAATGGTGAGGCCAAAAGGGCCCTAAACAAGGTTGTTATGACGCTCTCTGGTCCACTCGGAGTGTCTTTTTCGGCAGTAATGCTCGAAATCACAGAGTATGAAGAATTGCGAGGCCCATATTCATCGGAGGAAGCTGGGGAAATTGAAAACAACAACCTCTTGCCTCACCAATGGTGGAACCGCGTGGGCGGGCAATCATTGCCTATCATTGCGAAGCGTATACTAGCACAAACTTGCTCGGCCTCGTCATGTGAGCGTGATTGGAGCATGTATTCGTTCGTGCATAGTAAGAGCCGAAATTGCTTGGGAGTGTAGAAAGCGGAAGATTTGGTTTACATCTACACGAATAGTCGATTGCTCCGAGAACGTGCTCGTCCAGACCCGATTCGATGGTATGAGGAGAATGTGCATTTGGAGGAGTCTGATCCAGATGGGGGACTTCCTTCAAACATAGAGGACGAGGGCTTGGAGTCAGATGATGAGGGTTACAACTCGATGGGCGGCGATTGGGAAGACCTTGCCGGTGACAACAACCCCGTCTCTGATCATAGCCCACCTAGAGGCAACTCTGCAAACAACGAGCACGGTGGAGATGCACTACATGACCATTTTCACAACGTCCATGGTGACCCATTGGATCCTTTTGTGTTTGATGATGTCGACGCAACGGCAGTCCATACTATAGTAGAATTATCGGGTGAAGACCGTGCCCAAGAAGCTAGGGCAGACGAAGATGGGTCGGCATTGGGGGGCAATCTTGATGGAGATGACAACATCTCGGAGAATCAGTCTATGAACTCAAACAGCTCTAGCGCCTCGGGCCCTTCTAGTGGCGATGGCCCTGAACTCGACGGTCATGGCATTGGCATTGCAGCAAACAATACATTTCCTCACGATGGAAACGAAGTGAGCAGTGGTGGAAACGATAATGAATCCCATGAGCCAATGGCCACCACGGGGTCCATTGAAGTTGTGAGAAGCTCTCCGGTTTTGCCTCAAGCAATAGAACCGGACTCAGAGGAAGACATGCCACTACAAGATTTGTTTCGGCGGCTCTGTGATCAAAGTACCGCATCGATCAGAAGAACTCTTTTACGTGTAAAGAAAAAGACCTCTTCAACAATAGTTCGGCCACCCGTCCACCGTAGCGCACTCGGCCCAAATGGTGGTGTGGAGCGTGCAATATTAACCCCACAACTTCCCTCCGCGAGGGTTGGGTCCTCTACTATGAGCAGCCCTTTAGGGACACGGAGGGGCGAGAACAATGGTACTCTCCCTTTCTTCACGGGACCTTGGCGAGGTGGAACCTCGGAGAGAGTCATTGGGGCCAAAGGCAACTGCTCCAAAAACATGGATGGAGTAACAGACAAAAGGAAGAATATCCGAGTAAAACGACTTGTGAACGCCGCATCAACTACTGGAGCCGAGCTACAATTATGAAACTTGGCCTCGGAGATTGAGGAGTACGTGGCACCAATCTTGGAAAATTCAGCGGAGAACTTCTCATCATCGGACGATGATGCAGACGATGAGGATTGCGATGAGGTACCTGGCGACAATACGGTGGTGCTTCGCGGGCTTTCTCTTCCCCAAAATGTTCGCCGATCAAAACGAAAGCGAAAACACAATGAAAAATCCTCAAGCTCAGATGATTAAAAGATGACGGACATGAGGGTACTACAAGTTAAAAGTGACTTTAGTGGTGTGGTGATAGCATGGTACAATAGCACCGCGGTTTTAAAATATGTACTTGGTGTTGAGAGTGCCCATTCATGAAAGCACCACATTGAAATAAATAATTTTAATGTTAGAGCACCCTGGTACAATTGAATTCTTTCAAATTCTCTAAACCTCAGCCCTTTTGAGGGGCAGACGCAGTGTTCGATCGCGTGCGCCCGGCCCCTAATCGCGCGCGCCCGATAGGCAGGTGCACGCGCAATCCACAATAGAACGCGCCAGGCCCGTGACGCTGCGCGCCCGGCCCCTAACGGTACGTGCCCGACCTTGACGGTACGCGCCCGGCCCTGAGTGCAACGCGCCCGGCCCTGAAATGCACGCGCGAGGCCCTTAGGGGTACGCGCCCGGCCCTGTATGCACGCGCCCGACCCTTAATCGTACGCGCCCGGCCCTAATTGGAACGCGCCCGGCCCTATATGAACGCACCCGGTCCAGATTGGTACGCGCCCGGCCCCAAATGCTGCGCGCGCGGTCCGAAGGCACACACCCGCCCCTTGATGTGACGTGGAATGCCGTCTGACGTGTCGTGCACACGTGTTTTACTAGGGGGTAAGTTGAAAATTAGATTTAGGGTTTGTAAATTTTTTTTACACGCAACTGTCCGCCAAAAAATGTTGTCCGTCCTGTCCGTCCGTCCTACTGTCCGTCCGTCCGCTGTCTTTGGGGCCCTGTCCGTCTATTTAGACAACGCTTCCTTGAAGAGCCTGAAACGGGGGGGGCAATGTCGGGAATGTTCGCGACGAGGACAATTCCCCATCAGACTATGGTGGTGGAAATGGAGATGGCGACAACAACGGAGCGGGAGAGAACGCAGTAAATACTGCGACTCGAAACAACCAAGGATCGGTTGAAAATCGGTATGGCGAAGAGAGCCCTATTGAAATGGGTGCATCATTTCATAGCACTGGAGTCGTTCAAGAAGACTCTAACGCAAATGTTGTAAACACAACAATTGTAGGGACGGCTCGAAGAAATGAAAGGGTTGTTAATCAGCGTCGGCATTTTGACCCGGAATATGTAGACTCCGATGATGCTTTTGCATTCACAGAGGACCTTGAGCCACAACCATCTCCGGTTGTGGTGTTGCCTACGGTTATCAATGACCAGAATGTACCAACGCCGCCTTCCCGGAATTCCTCTTCTCCTAGAATGGCGAATGCCATGTATGGACCTTTCCAACAAACTGTAGGTGTTGAGGGGATGGGTCTAAACACTTCCGCTACTACTACCAGAAATGGCAGATCCCTTTGGCCGCTACAAGGACGCCTCTTCATCCAATGGGTCAATATATACAACCGAGTGCAAGGACTAATGCTCGTGGAGGGTCTAAAGGCCGTGGAGCGGCTAGAGGCCGTGAAGGAAGAAACAACGGCGAAGCATCCTCCTCAAGGCATCGTAGACGTCCCCTCCTTGGAATAGGGGCACGAGATCCGAACGTGGTTGTACAACCGTTTTTGGACACGTATGTTCCAGGATGCTCTTCAACAACTCCGGCATTTGTTGTTCCAAATCGAGCAATTCGTCCTACCAGCGGCCCAACCATAAATTCCGACGGCGATGATCCTCACGCACATCGACAAAAGAGATTCAGACGCTCGCGTTGCGATGGTGAAACAGTCGTAGAGCTTCGCAATGACAACTCTGAAATAGAGGGCTTTTGGACTACGGATGGTAGCAATGGAGAATTCTCAGATGAGAGCGGTGAAGGAGCTGATGATGACAACCGTCCAGATTGCGATGAGGCGCCAGATGATGATGATATCGTCCTTCGAGATGCGGTTATGGGTGGCCCATCCACCGAAGGAGTGCGCACATCGGGCCGTTTGAATAATTAAAGGACAAGAAAAGTAACTACATATATGTATGCGAAATCAAGAGAGTTGTGATAATTCATAGAAGAAGCTAGGAGAGAAAAAGGTTTCTTAGATAACTAAAAGATATTACTTTGTTTGGAAATATGAGATTAGGGAATTGTTGTTTTATCGTGAAACTTTTTAATGTAATAAACATATTTTGCTTCCAGACATTAAGGTCTCTCCGCTCAATGATGTAGGGGCGTGGACGCCTACATGAGGGGCGGGGACGTCCCCGCCCCAGGGGAGGCGTCTCCGCCCCTGGGGCGGAGACGTCTTCGCCCCTCATGGTGACGTCCCCGCCCTAGTGCCACGGTGGCATGACACATCCGTATGTGACGTGGCGATCATAGTAAAAATTTCTTACTTGCAAAAAATTACTGGGCGCTCTTCGAGCAATCCGTCCGAATCGTCCGTCCGTGCCGTCCGGACCGCCTATCCGGTTGTCCCGTCCGATCACTTCAACCCATCCGTTATGACAACCGTGAGGTAAACGTAAGAAGAACAATCATGGACAGAAGAGGAAAAATGAGCCTCTGAGGTATGGAGGGTTGAACTCAAGGGTTACCGCTAGTGATGCTGATGAGCTCGATATGCCGAGTGACGAAAGCAAGATTGTCATCACAAGGTGTATTTACGATTATTACAAGCAGACCTCGTTGACAAGGTTGAATCTCAGCTATCTCCTGCACGGTCATGAGAACAGGAAAAATGCGCTCTTGGCCGACATGAGGGTGAGGTTCATGCGAGCACTCGAGGATGACAAGTGATTTGAGGACAAGCGCAAGAGCGACTTTGAGAAGTGGATGGAACACTGATTGGAGGATTTTATGTGCAATCCGGCGCAACTACTCGAGAAGTACCCATGCCTCGAAGGAACAAAAGACTCCGTCGAGTACACAGAGTGCAAGGCTAGATTGGTCAATGTCGTAGTATGTGTTGGCAACTATCCACATCTAAACACAAAGATACCCTTAAGGTAATCGTTCCCACAGAGAATCACTGAGAACTACAACGACTAACAACTAGTTTATATGTACACAATGTTACCTATATCACAATAATTACATCAAAGGAAAGAAAGGAAATGGGTTAGATTACAATGCCTGAGCGTTATCTACATCCACCACCCCGCTCCCCGTACGAGTGTATTCCCCCGGGTAGGTGCCTACTTTGCTCGGAAGGTAGGGACCTTCGAGTAGGAACCTACTTGGCTCGGAAGGTAGGGACCTTCGGGTAGGAGCCTACTTTACTCGGAAGGTAGGGACCTTCGGGTAGGAACCTACTTGGCTCGGAAGGTAGGGACCTTCGGGTAGGAGCCTACTTGGCTCGGAAGGTAGGGACCTTCGGGTAGGAGCCTACTTCGTCCGGAGTCCCAGTTAAAACAGGGGGGGTTTATCTTTACAAGTATGCACACTATAGACGTCCGGAGTACACGAGTACCCAGATAAAGATTATATCACCACGGACGGTAGTTCGTGGACTCACAGAGATTCTGGCGTTTGACACAAGTAACAGCTACTCTTCCTCCCATTCTCTCCTTCTAACTCTACTCACTCACTTGGATGGTTATGGTGTCATTGGGATACCCCCAAAGGGATGTTAGGCCCGGGTGTCCGAGGCTACGAGTGGCGTAATGTAAGTGAGCAAGGGACCTACCCGCCCACTATTCCGTCCTCCTTCTAGATTCCCTCCACATCCTATGCGGCTAGAGGTGGGATATTTCAGAGATCGACCCGAGCCCTCACAACCGACACCTATCTGACGTCGGCAGGTCACTCAAGACTCGCTAGGACCCTTATACATCCGTCACTCCCCCCTCGTCCTTCCCTAGACACGTACAATCTCACCTATTATTCTCATCCACCCCAACTAATCTACTTGATGGAACAAGGAAACAATTGTAACGGTTAGAGTTGGAGTCACGCCTCTACTAGCTATCTTCTCACCTCACATGTTATTCCCATCCACCCGGACTAATCTACTTGATGGAGCAAGGAAACAGTGATTAGACAATTAGTATAGACTTGAGGAGTGGACTACTTGAAATGGCACTGACAATCATGTATGCAATCCGAGCTCTCCAACCGTCGAAGGTTTTCTCAGAGCGTAGGTTTAGAATTAAACTGAAAGCAAATACACACATCAAACAGTGAACAGAGAGGCCACGAGACTCCTCTCTTATACTGCAAAGGATTCACACAAGATTCCAAACTCAAACGATACCTTCTAACTAAAAACAGTGACATTAACTACTCTTGGCGGTGGTGCTGCCACTCCACACGACGTGCACCGTCAAAGGTCACTTATTATACAAAACCCAAGGCAAAACCAAGTCAAAACCAAAGTCAACCGGGGGCCAAATCCCGGACTGAACAGTGACCTATGAATCAAGATCCTAGCCTACTTCCGGGCCAGCTCCTCGAGTCTCTTCCGCTCCTCTCTTCACTTGCGCTTCCGAGAACTCCGGCTTGAAGTCGGAGAAGCTGCGGCCGCCGCAAATGTCACCAATGGTGCAAACACATCCGTGGAAGGCGTGGATTGGGCCGTCAGTGCTCTTAGCAAGGTTTCCCTTGAGGGCAATGCGGTATCCGGGCCATCCGGGGTGGGTGGCATGATAGTCATGCTCGAATGGAGCCCGCATTGTGTCTGGAGAACCGATACCTGACTCGGAGTCTCCATGATGCCCTCTTGGCCGGATGTCGGTCTTGGGGTGTACAAGTAAGAAGAACTCTCACTTGCAGTCTTCCCATGGTGAGGTCTTCTCTGCAAAGGAGCCACAATCGGTGTGGTACGAGAAGGATCACTACGTGGCAGCTGGTGAGGAGGCACGGGGGGTGGTGGCTCCATCGCCACCCCCGGGCGTTCCTTCCCACCACTCTACATCTGGGTAGTGACTTCCGAAGGAGGTGGTCCTGTCAGGACCCTCGAACTTGGGCACTAAGGGGGCAAATCCGGGCTATCAAGGTCCACCACTTCCTTCCCCTTCCGTGGACCGGGCTCACCTAAGCCTCGCTCCTCCGGATTGGTCTCCGAACCCGAGTCTTCGTCCTTATCGGAGCTGTCAGAGTCTTCCACAAACTTGGGTAGGATGTGAGTAAGATTGCTCACCAATAACCTCATGTTCGCATAAGCCGTTTCAACCTTCACGGTTTGCTCCATCATGAAGGCAATCACTCTCTTGCTTGAAATGTGGTCATCCCTCTCCAATCGCGCATCGAACATCTTGGCCTTCAATACTACATCTGCGGAAAAGTGTAAGGCCTCGTCGACCTGCTGTAATGCTGCCGCCGAGGCATTGGCTTGAAAAAGAACTCCCTTGCAACTCCTTCTCGCCTCCGATGCCCGGCTCTTCACCTTTGCCATGTCGAGTGTGAGTCGGTTGACCTTCTGCTCCATGGTGCGGAGATCCCCAGCTCCTCCGACCTTCTCCTTGATCGCCGCTATCAACCCTTCACGCGGAGGGTTGCTGTAGAGTGATTTTTCACCACTCTAATAAAACACCCAAGTGTACCCACACCTCATAGGATTCGTTACGGGGATGATCATACGCCTAGTTTTAAGTAATTGGAGATTAATTGTGTCGTTAAAGCTATCTTTTTGGTTAATTCTTAAGGTTATCTATCTATTTATAGGAAATTAGGGCTGTTAGCATTACTCTTAAAGGATCCACAAACAAAGTCTAAACCCCAAGGATCTCTCGTGCCTTAAGACGGAACATTAGTCCTTTTAAGATTGTGCTTATGCCACTAATCCTTAAACACTTGCCACACTGGGCTAATGGAAGTTTCCATTAAGTCTCATTGCATTGGTTCTTTAATTACAATCTTTAAGAATTCACATTCTTACCTCATGCAAAAACGCTCCACTTTTCACGTCCGTCCACTCGGTCCACGTGATCACATTCTTAAGACAATGGTTAGTCTCAAAAAATCCCATACACAAGTTAACTTAAGTCTTAAAGAGTTCACCTCTTAAGTCTCCACTTAAGTTCACTTACCCACAATTATTCCTTAAAGACCACGGTGTTCCACACTTACTCATACCACTTTGTCTTTAAGATGTCTGAATTTTACTTAAGGCTTCTCTCTTGGTCGGGTCCATGTTCTTAAGAACACAGTTTCTGTCCTTGAATTCTTAAGCACTCACTTTCTCACTTAGGACTGATTCTTAAGAACCTGCACTATCTAGACCAATTCGGTCCTACAGTGTTCTTAAATTTCTGTCTTTAAGACTTCCAGAACCGGGAGTGCATCTCACTGAATGCAAATGTTGTCCCGTATTCTCAATTATATGAACCTTTAAGTCCAAGCCCTTAAACTTAAGGGTCTCATGGTACTTAAGGTCTCACTCTTCATAAGCTTATGTATCCAAACTTGGACTTAAGATTCTTAAGTTTCTATGTTTTCTTCTTAAGTCTTTCTTCGGGATTTGTTCCTTATTTTCTCTCTTATGATAGATTCTTAAATACTCACAACTTAGCCTACCTTAGAGAATCCCTTCTATTAAGGCTAGACTTAATGCCAATTTTTTGTATGCATAATATGACACTCTTGCCATGCATCAAGGTATGCCACTCTTGATGTTTATTGCATAAATTGCATTAACACGAATAAGATTTCCACTCTTATTTTTATGATACTCAAGTTATGCTTACTCACACTTGAGATCTTATTAAGTACTTATGCATCACACATCTCGTGCACTAAGTCACTTAATTTCACATTATCTCCATTAATCTTCAAACTCATGATTAATGCTCCAACACACACACACATAAGGTCACACCCACGACCTTAGTAGTTAGGGTATTTCCCTATCTTATTCCATGAAGAATAAATATACAATGCATTCGTGCATAGGAATTTTATCCACAATTAATACCTAATGCATGCAATTGCATTTACAACACACAATGTCAAATTTATGCAATGAAGTTCACATAATATTGCAATTATACATATGACTCAAGTCACAAGACTCTACATATGCAAATTCAATAATAATTATATATTCATATATAAAATTAAATACTCTTACAACATTAAGAGTCATCAACTAGCTCTTACACCTAAAGCTAGGGCTCACTCCAATCTTCCTCCAAGGAATTTCTATGGTAATGGCCAAGAATGCTAAAAATTCAAGCTAGTCATTCTACTCAACATCCAAGAGGTACAACTCTTGGAAAGAGGTTTTCCCTAGTATTAACCATTAAGATTAATTCCACAAAATCTTCACATCTCTTCATATCCATTCATGAAAAGGTACAACCTATCCAAAGGGTGCGAGTTCAACCCTTTTCCCATTATTTCCTATTTCTTGGATATGAATAGGTACTTTCCAATTAATTAAGTACTTAGTGTAACTTAATCATTAATTTTTAATTCTCCATATATCTACAACCCTTTTTACACTTAATTTTCGGAAAAAAACTATTTTTGTCATTTTGGCTCTACAGTTGCCCACCAAGCTGCTCACTTGTTCCAATGTCCGATCTGTGTCTTCGACATATACGTGAAGGGCTTCTATTAGCTCTAAGGCGGGATAAGACTTGCCTCCGAGTTGTGCCAATCCGGTGGGTGCGACACGGATGGCTACACGGGTGCGGGTGGAGGGTGCTCCATCCAGTTTCTGTCTCTTGCGCTTGGGGGGTGGTAGAACATCCTCCTTGGACGGTGAAGAGCTGCTCCCTCCTTCCGATCCCGTCTCAAACTCCGACTCCGTCCCATCAAACTTCTTCATCATGAGGTGAGTCCCAAAGGCCATGGCTTCCTCTGCGGTAGTCTCCTTGAAATGAATCATGATGATAGAGGTGGACCAAGAACGGAGCAAGAGGGGAACATTTTGTGCTGTGGATACTCTTGATCAAACGAAGAACTACATCCTTCACAACGATCGCCCAATTCACCACTCGTTCTCCAAGATAAGAGCCATACACCGTATTAGCGAGGGTGATGGTGATCCGGGTAGGTTTCTCTGGATGCAGGATTGGTACGAGGAAAGAGAAGACCCATCTGGCTTGTAAGTCTAGGCAATCACTTACCGCATACCCATTCTTGGTGTCCTTGGTGCCGAAACGTCCCTTCGCATATTCTTCCTTCTTCAAACTTGTCCAACCCACTCCCTATCGTGGGAATCCGTACACCTCTTGCCACCTTCCCATTGTCCATCGGTCCGGGCAAGCGCGGATGCTATTACCTTCCGGTATCGGCAAAGGGTTTTGCCGTAACTCCTGTATAGTGGATTCTACACGAAAACTCCAAGAGAAATCTAGAAGGGATAGACAACCCATACGAAGGAGGTCTTCTTGGAGTTTGGCTAACTCCTGAGGGTCCTTGAGAATCGCCGGGGAGATGTCCTTGGCCATGGAGCCTGTTGGATGGGCAGTCGCCATTCCTCTAGGTCGGGGGATTCTTCTTTACCCACGGTTTTCACACGGTTAGCTCAGCTAGCACAGGTCTGGTTCCTTCAGTCTCCCTGGGTTCCTCACGAGTTCACTCCAGGTCCCCTTAGCTTGGACAGTCTTGCTCGGATGATGCTCTCCCTGCTCGTCTTGGTCTTGCTCGGATGACGCTCTCCCTCCTCGTCTTGCCTAGGCTCGGATGATGCTCTCCCTGCTCGTCTTGCCTGGGCTCAGATAATGCTCTCCCTACTCGTCTTGCCTAGGCTCGGATGATGCTCTCCCTGCTCGTCTTGCCTGGGCTCAGATGATGCTCTCCCTGCTCGCCTTGGTCTTGCTCGGATGATGCTCTCCCTGCTCGGCTTGGCCTGGCTCGGATGATGCTCTCCCTGCTCGTCTTGTCTTGCTCGGATGATGCTCTCCCTGCTCGTCTTGGTCTTGCTCGGATGATGCTCTCCCTGCTCGCCTTGGCTGGGCTCGGATGATGCTCTCCCTACTCGCCTGGTCTTGCTCTTGTAGTTACGGCAAGGCTAGCTGGTTCCTTCTCAGTTCCTTCGTGGACTCCTTCCTCGTCCTTCCCTTCATGGTGCCGAGCTCCCTTAATCCGAGCTAGCCTATCCGAGCTCCCTTAATCCGAGCAAGCCTATCCAAGCTCCCCTTAATCCGAGCTAGCCTTTCCGAGCTACCTTATCCGAGCTAGCCTATCCGAGCTCCCTTAATCGAGCTAGCCTATCCGAGCTCCCTTATCCGAGCTAGCCTATCCAAGCTCCCTTATCCGAGCTATCCTATGCAAATTTGGGAGGTCGAGTCTCGGGTCGAGCTCTTGCTTGGCTTGGGACTTGAGTCTAAGACTCGGATTTAAAGCCCCCCCTTATGTTGTTTAAGGGGGCCACTTAGTTCTTTTATTCCAGTTGCTTTAATTCCTACTACATGCTAATTCTAGTTTGGATTAGATCACAATCTTAACCTGCTTGTCTAATTTATCACTTCCTACTACCTAACTAAAAAAATTTAAAATTCATGGCACGATAGACAACTGGAAGGAGGCGCTGATTACATGGCACGCCAACCACACCAACAAGCGGTGCTATTGGAACAACAACGGGGACAAAAACATGTATCATGATTCATCTCCACGGAGAACACCTTGTGTTTCTGCAACACGACGTTCGGGTGGACTATGTTGGAGGCAGACGTCGAGGTCCGAAAAAGCTATTTTCAGGGAAATGAGAGAAATCTCTTGCGCTAAGCTTTGGCGAGCAAGAGGCTGAATCATACCACCATGGCCATCAAGGTCCGTCAATTCCAAGCCGAGGCCCTTGCCAAACAATTTCCGCACTGCGGTTGCATGAAATGGCTAGCCGTCCATAACAAATGCTCCGAGGGCTTCAACTTGTGGTGGGAGGGCGGTATGTTGCTATAGATGCTTAATTTGGAAGCCGCTTTTGGATCAAATGTCAACGAGACAATCCAAGCCGCAATGCGAAGGCACGAATTCCGCATTGAAGAAGGGCACGGTGTCGAGGTCTTCAGAGAAAAATGCATTGATCTTGTGAGGACCTTTCTCCACATCATGCACCACATTCAAGAGGCCCATGATCTCCACAATGATCTGTCATTGAACAACATACTCCTCCACTTTCCACCAGCTCTTTTGGAAAAGGTGTACATTGGAGTGTGTGATTGGATACTCTTGGGCACAATCTCCAATCCGAAGGCCATGTTGTCCTGATGTAAATATCTACAGTATGTATAATATTTACTTGTTTACCTTTTTTGCAAAGATCTTTGATTAGGAGGACGAAACTTATTGGTGACGCTTCCAGTAGCTTCAAGGTGACGCTTATTGCTCGTGGAATTGTTTAAAAGGCGAAAGCCGTAAATAATATTCACCAATTCGAAGTATTCCTTTACGTTCTTAAAGTTTGTGTTTGGATTTGAAATTCGAACTAATATGTCGAACTGGAGGGTTTTTATGGAGTCACAAGAGCTGGAGTCTGAACCGGAGATAAATTTACAGCTTTCCTTGTCTCAGTTGCCAATTCAACCATCCCAACCGGCGGTTTCTACACCATTGCCATTTCACCCGCAAGATAAAGCTGGATCTTCTCGTCCGCTGAAGCAGCCTCGTGTTGAGCAGCGTTGGCATGGTAATCTCCAAAAGGACGCTCGTGTTTTAATAATCTTACTTCAAACTGGATGTGTTGAACCGGGCACACGTGAAGCGACATTTGAAAGCAGTTTCGAGGGCCTGAACGAAGACCATTATTTCTGTATACCTAGGTCAATCAAGCTAAGCACTGGCCACCATCGTTGGTTAGAAGGGCCAGTGAATCCTTTGACAAAGACTCAACGTGTAGATTACATCGCAATTACTATCAAATGCATCCTCAAGTTCTTGCAGATGGAGTAGTACTGTTCTTTGACTTTAGTTTTTACCTCTATTTGATTTTGATTGAAGCTTTGTACTAAATTTAAGTGTTTTGTGTTTCATTTGAATATTAGAAGTTAAAAGATGGTAGATAGAGGATAGTTTACCTCCTAGTTAAAACTCTAAAGGTTTGTTGACCTTTAAAGATAAGTAGATACTTATCTTTTGAGTTTTCCTAGGGCCAATGGGTGTTTTGAGGCCCATGTGATATGCACATGGGCTGATCTTATCCACCTTAGGGGTCTAGAGGATAAGTAAGCATCTTCTCTCTCCCTCTTAGTTGGGTTTTGGGGGAAAAAGTAATTAGTGTGCTTTGAGAGTGAAGTGTGTGTGTGAATAGAGAGCCGAGAGTTTGATGGGCGAGAACTCTGATTGTAAGAAATATTTTTGAATGAAATTTTGAGGATTTCTTTTTCTTTGAGATGCGCTTTCAGAGAGATTATTTTCGCTTGATTTGGAATTGTGGGCAAAAAGTTACAAGCGTGTGAGTGGAGGAGGGTCTGTTGCCACCCAACGAAGAGGAGCAGAGATTTGGGCAGCCACCAAAGTTTGTAGTTTTTGCTTCTTTCTTTGAAAATTTCAGGAATTATAGAACTTTTGTTTAGCTTTGGATAAACTTATCATTCAAGTTGATTGGAGATGAATTGCAAAAGTTATGAAGGTTTGAAATTGTGAAAACCCGAGGCCATCCATTGAGAGGGCAGAGGTTTCAACAAGCCATAACTTTTGGACAGTAGTTTAGAATGGTTTGAGAGTTGAAAGGACTGTGCACCATTGTTATAGCTCTCCAAAAAGCTATTACAATTAAGATTTGGAGTTTTGAAGAAGAAGTTATGCGCGATTGAATTTCTAGAAGGGCAGAACTTTGAACTCACATAACTTTTGGACAATAGTTTAGAATGATTTGAAATTTGGAGGAGTGTTAGTTATTTGTATTAGCTTTCCAGAAAGTTATTACACTTAGTAGTTGGAATTTTGAGTCATCTGTGGCACTTGTTTGAAGGTTACAGCCTTGATGAAAAAATTTCCATTGTGTTTTTGAACACTTCTTTAGAGTTTCTTTGTGTTTTTGAACACATGAAGATTTGAAGACTTGAAGACAAGAAGACATGAAGACTCGTGTGTTGTGGCTTGTGGCTTGTTATTCCTAGCCGGATTTGGAGGCTCGTTGTTTTTATTTTGTTATTCCCAGCCGGATTTGGAGGCTAGTTCTTTTCAATTCTGCTTCGTAAATTTTATTGCGGCGAAGTGGGGTTGATCACCCACATGGTCGTATTTATGTTGTTCCCATCGATGAGGTGCGATTGCTGGTCACTATGGGTTTGAATTTTAGGAGCCAATCTTTCGAACGGTTTCAGCTTGTGGTCTGGCCGTCCCGTTTTACCCGTCCGAGGCCGTGGGTTCTTATCACCTTACCTTTACCCTTAACCCGTTTAGAGCGACCATAGGATAGGCCAACGGGGAGCTGTTTGAAGAGCTGAAGAGATGAAGATATGAAGATTTGAAGAACAGAAGTATTGAAGACCTGACTGGACTCTCCTGCCATCTATTCCGGTTGCAGCCAGATTCCCCGTGAATTCTCAAAGCGCTCCCCTCTCTACACGACAACGTTCTACATCTACAAGACCGCGAGGGCGAGAGACGAGGACCGCGTTCGTCGCTGGTGATTCGCTCCGGAAATCGCGTACATCTTGCCTCCGCCGTTGACCGAGTAGCAATTCAAGATTTGACCAAAAATGGATTTGTCAAGCGAGACGTACACCGTGGAGAATGTAGCCTGATGGATTTTAGGCGGTCATGTTGCGGATGACTTCTATCAGCGCCAGATTGAGGATCCAGACTTCAATTGAGGTCGTACTTACAATCGGATGATGATGGGGTTAGCCTTTGAAGCAAGTCTGGACTAGCTAGCAAATGAAGATCCGGATCGACAAGCCATACTGACGAAAGTCATGAATTGCTTTACGTTGCCTTCGTTCAACTGGTCGCTTCCGGAGGAAACGTTGTGTCCAAATGGCGATGGCGAGAGTTTTTGATAGATGCCTTGTTTTCTGATAGAGTAGCATAGGCGAAGTAGTGATAAAGGCCATTTTCCTCATTGTATCATTGGATTTCTATTAATACATTTTACTTTGCATTATCACATGTATATGACTAGTATTTTTTGCTCCATACAACATTTTATTTGCAACTAAGTAACAAGATATTCGTTGAAATCTTTTTTGCTACTAAATAATATGTTATGAATTGTTTTGAATATGCTACTCTCTTTTTACACCTTCAAATATTGGTGTACAAGGAACTAATATTATACTTGATTTTGGGTACGTACCTAAAATTTGAAGAGGAAACTTTGTTCTTCCAAATTTTTATATTACATTATTTGGGGTCCCTTATAAGAGCTTAGTGGAGATTTTTTTAATTTTTTGGATTCACGGTTTGAAAGTGAGTACCATAATACCATTCAACTTTTAAGTAAGAAATGGGGACTTTGGGCAACTCCTGAAGTTTTCTTGAAAGTTTCTATTAACTTTGAGATTTTTCATACATATAGAGAATATTACCTTCCTTGAAGATGTCAAAAGCGTTTGGATAATCATTCTAAAGCCTATTGAATTCACAGAAAAAGAAGACATGAAATGGCAAATTCTGAACATTCATACCTTGCACAATTGTGTTGAATATGCTACACCCCTTCTCTAATCTCTATTGCTAAAAAATTGTATACAGCAAATTAAAGTCATGCTCCACAAAGGTAAAAGGTTAGGAATTTTTATAGTGCAAAAACTCGATACCAATTGAGGTCAAAGTCAAATAATCCACTCAACACGGGGAATCAAATGAACCATTTTCTTGACTTCATACACTATAATATTTTATTCTATGCAATGGATTGCAGCCCCAAAACTACGGTGAGTTTAAATAGAATTACATTGAAATATATTAAATTTAAAAGTCCAAAATTACACCTAAGAATTATTATTTTTGCCATTTATTCATAGTGGCACTCTTGTAGTCTTTCACTTGGGAAAATGGTGTGGGTCTTATGGGTTAAAACAACATCATTGATTGAATTTCATCTGAAGATAGAATTTATTATTCCAATTTAAGATGCATGTATTATATATTAACATTTACTTCCAGTTGAAATCATTTTGGATTAAGTTCGATGTCAAGTAATGAACCTTCATAATCACTAATTTTATAACATGCTATGTGTAAGTTTTGTATTATAATTGACGCTTACTTTAATATATACTAATTCATTTCTAATTACATGAATTTAGTATCATGAATCATGATTCACACCTATACTTAGTTTCATGAATTATAATTGAACGTAGTGTTACACGTATAATTATTCAACAATCCATTTGAAGTAATCCAAAATTCAAAAGATGAAGTTAGTTTCATAAGTCACCTCCTTCTTGATATCCATCTACTATTGTAAATTATAATACAACAAAAGTTTCATTATGTAATGTAAAATTGATTAATACAGTTGTTGTTTTATGTAAAAGAAATTAACATTTACTTTTATTATTATTAAAAACTCTATATTCATGACAAGAACATAACAGCCGTGAAACTCTTAATTTGGAATATGTTGTAGAGTACGTTACAATTAATAGAGGCTATTCTAATAATAACTTAGGGTATATGGAATATTGATTCCTAGTTCACTATGCATAAAATGTTGACCTTCGTATGTTAGTTTCTTGGAATCAAAAAAAGTAATCAAATTAGTTTGAAGGAGTATTATAATAATTGAAACAAAATTGGTGTAACCGGTTTTGTTTCAATTATTATAATACTTCTTCAAACTAATTTGACCAGACAAATTCAACCGGACAAATTTGAGGTCATAGACTTATAGGTGATGTAATTGATTTAAAATTAAAAACTTGAGACTCTACATATATTATATAGTGTATATACAAACTTTGAATATAATTTGGATGATATAACATGATAAATTTTGAACATATATGATACTTATTTATAACGCTACATTGAAGAGTATGTCAAATCATAATGTGGATAATATTTTCTTGTTGATTTTATCTTGTCCTATGAAAACATACCAATGAAGAGTTCATGTTATTATGATACGGTTGTAAACATTCATTTTTTTCCCATTCAACATTTTATTTACAACTAAATATCATGGTATTCATTAAGATTTTTCTTGCAATTAACCCCTAAAGGATCAAGTGTCAAAAATGGGCTTTTTGAAAGTTTGGTCAAGTTCCTATGGTGTCAATTTTCAGCTTTTAAGCGAAAAATTGTTAATGTAGAAGGACATTACTAGGACCTCAGTGGGAGAACAACTTTTTCTTAAATTTTATCTGACATATAATGAAAAATTTATAGGACACTCTATTGAATGTGAGATTTTTAATACTAGCAAGTAATATTTGTTTCCTTCATTTTGTAAAAAAAATCTTCTCTTTAGTTAAAAATAGCATATTAACCCAAGTCAAACATTTTTACATATTGTCACTCATTGTCACTCTTTACACGGTTGTAATGAATATTCTACACCCTCCTCGACCTCTACAATTTGGTGTATAAGGAACTAACATCATCACCCAACCTCAGGTCCGCTGCACCAACCGGCCTTTAAAAGGCGCTTTTGCCGCATGTTTTTATCACTTCCACTATCCCCCTTTGGATTGAACATTCAAGGTTTGTCTCTTTGGACGCCTTGGCACAATCTTGGTTGAGGAATTTAGGGGTCACAAGCATTTGATGGGGCTGATTTTTGTGCCTTCTCTTTGTAGAACGGTAGCAAGGAGGGCTTCCCAACACATGCTTGCACCATTTTACTAATACACCTTGCCTCTTGCAAGGAGCATCAATTTTAGATGCTTAGAGAGTGAAAGGACTATTGCGGACTACACGTGTCTCGTTTACCATGGTTTCATTTGTTGCACAGGTTCCCAACAACGCCAAGAGAGAAAACAAGGAAAGGTTGACTCAGGTAGACATTGAAGGCGCCATATTCATTAAATTGAGACATTTCAGAGTCTGAAATGAGTGATTTTGAACTTGACAGTAATAGGGATGGAAGTCTCAAATTTTGTGAAATGTCTTAATTTAACGAATATGGCCATTGGAGGTCTAGGAGGAAGTTGAAAGAGAAGCCTTAACATGTTTTGACGGAGTTACACTAAACAATGCTATAAAGGCGCAGTCGGGTTGGGAGGAGGCGAGGAAGACGTGGACCTTAACTACGGCAAAGAAGTTCATAAAGATGTGTTACATTGATAACGTATTCAACAAGGATTGGTGGCCACATAATCACAAGCAAAATAAGATAAGCGTCAACTATTGAATTGATCCTCACTTTGTTCAATGTGCTTATGAGGTGCAGAAAACGTTGTTCCTCGGGCAGGCATTTCCAAAGGGCAAGATGAGCTACGGATTCGCCACCATGGTCTACACGGTGTCGTGTAGAGAGGGGAGCGCTTTGAGAATTCACGGGGAATCTGGTTGCAACCGGAATAGAAGGCAAGAGAGTCCAGTCGTGTCTTCAATTCTTTTGTTCTTCAAATCTTCATATCTTCATCTCTTCAGCTCTTCAAACAACTCCCCATTGGCCTATCATGTGGTGGCTCTAAACGGGTTAAGGGTAAAGGTAAGGTGATAAGAACCCACGGCCTCGGACGGGTAAAACGGGACGGCCAGACCACAAGCTGAAACCGTCTGAAAGATTGGCTCCTAAAATTCAAACCCACGGTGACTAGTAATCGCGCCTCACCGGTGGGAACAACATAAATACGACCGTGTGGGTGATCAACCCCACTTCGCCGCAACAAAATTTACAAAGCAGAATTGAAAAGAACTAGCCTCCAAATCCGGCTGGGAATAACATAATAAAGACAACAAGCCTCCAAATTTGGCTAAGAATAACAAGCCACAAGCCACAACACACGAGTCTTCATGTCTTCTTGTCTTCAATTCTTCAAGTCTTCAAAAACACTAAGAAATTCAAAAGACGTGTTCAAAAACACAATGTAAAAGTTTCACCAAGGCTGTAACCTTCAAATAGGTACCACAGATGACTCAAAACTCCAAATACTAAGTGTAATAGCTTTCTAGAAAGCTAATATATACAACTAATATTCCTTCAAATTTCAAGTCATTCTAAACTATTGTCCGAAAGTTATACGAGTTCAAAGTTTTGCCCCTCGAGATATTCAATCGCTCATAACTTCTTCTTCAAAACTCCAAATCTCAATTCTAATAACTTTATGAACAGCTATGACCATGATTTGCGCACCTTTTAATTCTCAAACAATGCTAAACTACTGTTCAAAAGTTATGGCTTATTGAAACCTCTGCCCTCTCAATAGATGGCCTCGGATTTTTACAATTTCAAACCTTCATAACTTTTTCAATACTACTCCAATTAACTTCAATGATAAGTTTCTGGAAAGCTAAGAAAAATCTTTACAACTCCTGAAATTCTCAAAGAGGGACACAAAAACTACAAACTTTGGTAGTCGCCCGAATCTCTGCTCCTCTTCGTTGGGTGGCATCAGACCCTCCTTTACTCACACGTTTGTAACTTCTTGTTCAGAACTCCAAATCAAGCAAAAACAATCTCTCTGAAAGAGCATCTCAAAGAAGAAGAAACCCTCAAAATTTCATTTCAAATTGTTTCTTACAACCCGAGGTATCACCCATCAAACTCTCGGCTTTCTACACACACACACACACTCCAAAAAGCCCACTAACCCTTTTTTCCCCCAAAATCCAATTAAGAGGGAGAGAGAATATGCCTACCTACTGTCTAGACCTCTAAGGTGGATAAGATCAGCCCATGTGCATATCACATGGGCCTCAAATCACCCATTGGCCCTAGGAAAACTCAAAAGATAAGTATCTACTTATCTTTAAAGGTCAACAAACCTTTAGAGTTCTAACTAAGAGGTAAACTACCCTCTATCTATCATCTTTTAACTTCTAACATTCAAATGAAACACAAAACACTTAAATTTAGTACAAAACTTCAATCGAAATCAAGTAGAGGTAAAACTAAAGTAAAAGAACAGTGCTACTCCATCTGCAAGAACTTGAGGATGCCCTTGATAGTAATTGCGATGTAATCTACACGTTGAGTCTTTGTCAAAGGATTCACTCGCCCATCTAACCAACGATGGTGGTCAGCGCTTAGCTCGATTGGCCTAGGTTTACAGAAACAATGGTCTTCGCTCAGGCCCTCGAAGCTTCCTTCAAATGTCACTTCACGGGTGCCCGGTTCAACACATCCAATTTGAAGTAAGATTACTAAAATACGAGCGTCCTTTTGGAGATTACCATGCCAACGCTGCTCAACACGAGGCTGCTTCAGCGGACGAGAAGACCCAACTTCATCTTATAGGTGAATTGACAATGGTGTAGAAACCGCCGGTTGGGATGGTTGAATTGGCAACTGAGACAAGGAAAGCTGTATATCTACCTCCGGTTCAAACTCTACATCTTGTGACTCCATAAAAACCCTCTAGTTCGACATATTAGTTCGAATTTCAAATCCAAACACAAACTCTAAGAACGTAAAGGAATACTTCGAATTGGTGAATATTGTTTACAGCTTTCGCCTTTTAAACAATTCCATGAGCAATAAGCGTCACCTTGAAGCTACTGGAAGCGTCACCAATAAGTTTCGTCCTCCTAATCAAAGATCTTTCCAAAAAAGATAAACAAGTAAATATTTTATACACTATAGATATTTACATCAGGACAACGGAGTTGGAGTTGGGTAGGAAGGTGGATTGAAAGACCCTACCTCGTGCAAAGGACTCCTCTCATGAGGGAAGTGACATCCCTGATATGTACGTACCAAAAATAGAGGCAGTGATTACACCAGTGACCGCACGTGCTTCTCAAGGTTTGTCATGATGACGTGCACCTTGGCCATGCAAGGGTTTTTCCCGTCAAACTCCTTCAACGTGAAGATGGTCGATTTGACGAGCTCACAAAGTTTGTCACATGCTCCCTAGAATTGCTCACATTACACGGCTTTCTTTGTATTCCTCGCCTTTTCACGCTGGTTGAACTTCTTCTAATATCCTAATGTACTCGTCCCTCTTTGCGTCAATAACCGTGAGCTCAAGCCCCTTCCGGACCTTCAACAAGCAATCAATTATGACATAGTTTGTAGAAAAGAGCATGGCACATGGTCTAATGAGAGAGAGGTTCTTCTTGTGGAAGCAGAAGACCGCCAAAGGTTTATGCTGCTTCTTCACAAAGTCCACGATGGTCTTTGCTTCGCTCACAATTTTCTTGGCCTAGGCCTGCTTTCTCCAATCACGTTTAAGTAGGTTCATAATATGGACCCCACACCCTTGAAAATATGTGTGGGGGTACTTCTCTTGCACCTTCTTTCCTCACCGCAGTGCTGTTGATGCAGATTTGTACGACGTTGGTAGGATCCACAACCTCCACGTACTTTGTCATGATGCTCGCCACATACTTGTCGTCCTTAAATTCCCAGGAGGTGTCGACAGACGCGAGGAATTCTTTTCCAGTGGGACACACCTGCATGATATTTATCAACAGCCGGTTGGTCACAAAGCTCCATCCATCTACAAAGATGGTGCAATCGAAGCTGTAGATGAACGACTCTCTAAAAATTTGCAGACTGGGCCACGGCAAACGAATTATTCTGCTCGTAGATGAACGAAGTCCATGTGTTGCCCACCTTCTTTTTCTTGGCCTCAGCAAAGCCATGTTTCAATGTGGCCTGTTGTAGGAACCAGTTCCCAACACTTGAGGGTTTGCTACAAAAAGGGTCCGATTTGGAAAGCATTGGGATCGCTTTCTCATATTAATAAAGATAAGCTCCAAAAAAATCTACTTTAGCAGATGACGGCGTGCCAAAGCAAGTGGAATTTGATAGGGAGGCGTTGCATTCTGGCGCTTCAAGTTGCAAAACCTCCAACGAAACGGCAAGTCGATGCGGCACCTTTCCCCAGCAGTAGATGAGCACATTGACAACCAAAATTTTGCAAGTGGCAACACCAACAATTGTGTTGTTGGAGATATATCCAAGGTGGCCAAAACATCATCGCCAGCTTGTCCGCAAAGACATGATCACAGAGCTTGCAACAAACTCTTGACTCATCCAGTTCAATGTACCATGTCTTCCACTCCGCCCTCATTTCTTTGATTGCCTCAAGAGTCCCGTGCACGGTGCAAGGGTGGTGGACACGAGCTCGCAGCTCAATCAGAGTACACTTTCGACACTCCCACAACACCAACAAGAAAAATGGGATATCCCAAACCCAACACGAGTGTCACGTGCCAATGTAGAGACGTGGGAGAAATCAATGAACACTCACACATGGACGGCCGGGCCAACCGGGCCAAGACTGAGCCAAGACCGCCGCGACCAGCGGTAAAAGAGGTAAAAAAAGTTTTAAATTTTTTTTCCTCCCAGTTACAAACGTCCCAAGGAGCTCCTGGACGGGCATCCCATCCTGTCCCGTTCGTCCGAACAACCTACCCAAGGACCAAGTGTCTCCTCTGGGGACAAATGTTTTCAAATATTTTCACTTTTACTGCAATTATCTTTCAATCCCTACAGTCAAAAGTCATAATACTTTTACCACGACATCTCATATAATTACAGAAGAAGATCCAACGATTACATTCCCAAAAAGTTCATCTTGGCATTTTTTAATCAATGGAGTAGTCTATAGAGATTTCTCTAAAATGCCTTGTTGCTTTAGGGGTTAAAATGTGACCCTTGGAAGGCTAACACTTTATTAGTAATGAACAGGCTCCTAAATTTTGTCAATGTTACGATGTGCCACCTAAAGACTAAGGTATAACCCCCATGACTGACAAATTAAGAAATGTCCACAAAAGGAGAATCCAAATAATAATACATTTATTTTTAATCATAGCCATAGAATTACAATCTCAATCCAAGTGATTTCATATTTTTTGGATGCGATAGGATTTAGTTATGAATTCAAAGCGGTTAGCCATGTCTAGCCTATTTTTGCCACTAAGTACCCCCAATTAGCGCCAACCAAATTAGGGGTCTTGACCAATAGTAAGCCTGAACCCTTTAAGGCCAATGATGTATTGTGGTTGGAGAGAATTTACAATTGTTTTAGGTCACGCATAATGGCATCTATGCACTCGGTACATTTGAGCACAAAAATCTACGATTCCACTTCACGGGAATCACTGTAACTTGTTGATGCTTGCACCGATTATTGTGGCAATGGTCTCCATAGATGCTCCTCCACCTCGCAGTTACGGTGTAAATTTTTTCTTTGAGGTAGCCTGTAGCGCTTGCTACAAAGGATCTTGTGCCAAAACGACGCATATATGGTCACTAGGCCTTAAAGGATTAATTTAGAGTTGACAAAGAGTGAATGGGTGGAAATGGGATGGATATGGGGTGGAATTGGGACCAAATGTACAGCTAATACACATCACACCCAAACGAGGTCATATGGAAGCAGATATGGTCCCAAAAGTCCGGGATGTGCTCCACAGGACCAAACAAGATTCTTGGTAAAATCTAATTTGGTTCCTAACCAAACCATTTAGTTACCCTCTTTTTATGTATCTTTTCAACCATAAACATGCAATTAAGCAATTATGCACTTAGCCAAGTGCATAAACGGCGCTAAAAAACAACAAAATTTTCCTGTAAATTTTAATTTTTTAAAAAATAAAATAAAAAATTAGTATCACTTTTGTACTAAACTTACATGTCTGTAGCGTTAAATCTTGGCTTCTACATATACATGAAAGAGATATACATTCTTTATTAGCTGGAACTTTTAAAGAATACATGATTATTAATCTAATTTTTGTCCCTTTTAAGATTGTAACAATGATGTATGTACTTACATTTTGTAGATACACGTTTGAATAATTATAAAATTTTAGAATACATCTCACTACAATACAATTTTTTTTAAATGCAATAATAAAAGACACAATTCAGTGAGAAAGTGTGAGGCATCTCACTGTTTATTATATGCAAAAACATACTAAGTTAATCAAACAATTTAAAACTTTTGTAAAGAAATATTGAAATCAAACATATCATATTAAACTTAAACATATCAAATGTATCATACTGATCTATCTGCCACAAAAACATCACTTGCTCTACTATGCTATAGCAGAAAGGCTCTCATCATCCTCTGGCGACTCAACTTCCTCTACGTGTCCTACGGCATTCGCTACCATAGCGGACAATTCATGAGCCTGCACCGGATGATCTATCGTATCTCCAAGACTTATGGACGCAGACTCAACATATTCGTAACTGCCTGGCTCACCGTGCCGCGTGTGTCTTACACCATCATCATTGTAGTAGAAGCCATCCTTAAACAACATCTCTCGGTCTGATGAGAAAGCCCCCTGAAAGGCACTAACGTCCTCTGATACGTCAGATCTTGGAACAGAAGTCAATATCGGTCGCGTATCACTTCCAGTACCTACAACCCTCTCTTGTGTCTCTGATTCAATTTGTGCTTGAGAAGACCTTGACGGCTGCCAAACCCTCATCTGCACGGAGAAAAATTCAAGCGAATCGGACAATTCTTGCTCTACCTCAAGTCTTTGAGAAGCTAATGTATTTGCCTCTCTTCCCATTGCCACCAAACTATCCACTACACCAATCTCTTCCATCCTCTCCACAGGTGTCCCTGACATCTCTCCCAAAGTGTCTCCCACTATTGGCTGCGTTGATGGAATCCTCTCCCTTGCAGGAGACTTATCCACTTCTTCTTCATCGGTGCTTGAGTCCTCATCGGTGGAGCTATTGTCAGACGAATAATATTCTGGTCCAGGTGAACGTGGCAATCTCTCATTCAAAGTTCCTTCCTCGACGTCGTTGTTCTCTTGCCTATCTCCACCAATCGCCTCTTCGGTCTCTTGTGCGGTATTAGGAGCCACATTTGTTCCACTTGTCGTTTGAGTGATCAACATTTGTCCTTGGAAATTATTGCACAATTCATTGTCTAGGAATCTAGCCCTCTCCGTGCAATCGTCAATGACAATGATCTCAGATCCCTGGAAATTCCCTTGAAGGATCCTAGGAATGGCCGTGGAAATACCACATGCCACTAAACCCCAACCTTGAGGCAAGTACGGACCCACGAGCCTAGACAACTCCGTTGGAGATCTCTCCAGATGATCAGCTTCAGAAGGCTTGCATGCATCACTCCATAAATCCTGAAATACAAGTGGAAGTGGACAATCCCCTGAAACATAGTTGGGGCCAGGGGAAGTACCAATAGGATGTTGCATGCAAATCACAACAGCTCCAATCGGTTGTACCATTTGCTGCAAGCGCCCACTCTCTGTAAAATCGAGAGCATATGGATCAACTGAGTTGGGATCAAATGCCCAAATTCCATGCCGCATAGAACAACCCTCAGGAAGCTTTAACTTCGCGAACAACTCTTCGTTGGCGTACACGGCCGATGGTAATAAAAAGATGACGTTTCATCGTTCAATGTTTGCCATCCATAATGCAAGTTGTGTAAACGCTCTAGATAATTGTTCATCATCCCATGGACCATCTCCATGCCTCCGACCGCCACGCCGACAATCAATCACCCACAAGCATGGTTTTCCCAATCGTACATGATCTGAATGAAATAACCCTCTTCTAAACCGAACCATAAGAGAGTTATGTGGATCATCAGGACCTGGCTTCTGAACTTGCATTTGCCATTCCCAACTAGAAGTGCTCAAATCTCCCACATCCACAGATAAACCATTGTATCTACGCCCCCCTGCTGCAACATTATGATAATGATATTTGATGGAAGGAGGGATGAGATGGACTATGTCTTCCAGCTTAGACACCTTCTCTCGTACAGGAGCAATCCATACCGTTTTCGTAGGAGCATCCAAATGTTTTGCCAAGGTATAAAGTTGTCCCTTGCCCCTTGGAAAATACTTCAGTACGGATATACAAAAGAACTCCTCCATAGAACTTGGTGCAAATTCTTTGTTGTCCACCATCAACCAACGGATGATATTCATCACCACTTCTCCCCTCTGAAACCGATCAACCGCAAAGGCAATGGTACGGCGTTGTGGAATCTTGTCGTCTACAACATTGAAGTAATATGCTTGGCGAGGTCTACGCCCGTTTATCCCCAACGGCTTAGCTGCACATGATCGTATCAGCTGTAGATAATGTGAATCTGGAATCCAACTGAGCGGCCTCAACCAATTCTGAGTCATCACCTTTCGTTTCGGTCCCACATCCACATTGGAATCCAACTCTTTTTTATGTGCATATTGCTTCCACTTTGTCTCTTCCTTCTTGCTGTAAAATAGAAGTCCATCTTCGTAGTCTTTGCAAACGCGAATGATAGCATCAAAACAATCATCGCTCGGATTCCACGCATGACGGGTCAGGTCCTGCATGTTCTTGGCCAACTTCTTAATCATAACTTCATTACCGTCAGCCATCTTGTGCAACTTATGCACTGCGCTTGCGGCACTCACCAAAGCAATGCCTCTACGTGCATCATCTCCACGGACCAAGCTATTGGGCCTCCCATATAGAACCCAAATCTGGCGGAGCTTCCTTAAATCCTCTTCCACGGTGGAATATGATGTTCTCTCCCACTCCGCTACGTTGATCCGCACCGACTTATCAATGTAAAAACGGCGATCATCATATACCACGAAGGTTGCCTCCCGCCGCTCAAAAAACTCGAGGTACTCAGTTGTCGGGATCTTATCATTCCTCCACTGTTCCTGTGCAAATTTGCAAGCTGCGACTATATGTTGCCCATCCACTGCCTCCCAAATAATATGGTCTTCAAGCCAAGCCAACTGAGATCCTACACCACCATTTATAGAAGCACTCCCGTGTGTAAGGAAAACGCGCTCAAACTCTCGTGCTGCCCCTTCATTCGGAAACGGCACCTCTTCCTGTGAAATTGTACCGTCGTCGGTAGTAGTATGCAAAATGTATCTGATCGGTCGAAGTACCAATCTACTCACCTGGTTCCTGAACTCTGGATCTCTTAAGCGGCTATATACATCTGTAGCCCTCTTCTGTGATAAAACTCGATGGTTCGTTTCTGGATTTTCCACTGAGACAATGCGATCTACATGTGCGTTAAACACAATGTTCCTCCACAACGATCCTTTCAAAATCTCCTCCATTGTAGGCACTGGAACTTTGTATGTATGTGAAGTTGGAGCATAATTTGGCATTTGTCTTTCCTCCTCTGAATCCTCTACGGGGTCGTTTTCGAGATTCTGGAACTCTTCATCCTCCTGCGTTACGGGCAACAAATTTACAGTACCTTCCGGGGTAGATGTAGGGATCCTACGATGAGATGTAGACGCTCTGAGTCTCGACCTTGGAACCCTGCCACCCGATCCTGAAGCTCTCCCTATCAACGTTGTACCTCTCGCATCCAAACCTAAAGAGCCTCCACCAGAACCAGAACTTATATCCCTTTGATCCCGTCGTGGCCGCTTTGAAGGACATTCCCTTCGTACTGGAGGACGAGATGATGTAGGCATATCAATGGATGCGGTGGACTGTTGGTCCCCACGCATACGCCTCTCCCCTGCAGGTTGCCAATCCAATTGCGGTCGACGTGCAATAGCACGATAAAGTGGTTTTGTCTCTTCTGGTTCTTCTGGTAGAGCTTGAGCTACTGCACTTGTTGGATCCGCCGTCCGTATTGCCTCATATCTAATATGCTCATTCATAATCTTCTTTGCCTGTAGCACCATCTCCGGCGATAATGCCAAACAAGCCAAAACATTATTGTGTCTAGCAGTACGTACCGTAGGATGTATGCTGACCCAAAATGTCTGCAGTGATTTGAGTAATTTCACTTGTCCTGGATTTTGGATGAGACTTGCAGGAACAGGTGCTAGAAGCAACTTCTTAGAAAGAGAAAACTTCACCGTTGTTGTATCAGGATCCGATACTAACGTCACATATACCATATCATCAGGTCGGCCAGAGATTGCTTGGATTTCGCCGCAACATCTCCCCAATCCTGATGAACGCTTTGTTAGCTCAAAGGAATAGATTGTCACCCACAAGAATGGCTTAAATGGCTTCACTTCCGCAATCCACCAGCCGTGGCTCTCCCAGTCCTTGTCAATATTAGGTGCCATAACGCCACACTCTAAAAACCTGAATGACATTACCATACAATAGTACTTGTTAGTATGGTGTAAAATTTATTGTTGTTTCTATAGTTTTTAAATGTAAAAGATAATAAGAAATTAGCATGTTAATTCAAGTCAAACATTTTGACACATTGTCGCACATTGTCGAGCAAGGTACCAAAAATTGTTCTTCCTTTCTACATAAAACTTTATGATATTCATATTGTTTACTTTTCATTTTTCCCACGGCATTATGTGGTGTAAACCTTGTTATTGACCATTCGGATGATCATTCTAAAACATATTAGGTTCACAAAAAATTAAAATGTGAATTAACAATTTTTGAACCTCCAATCCTTGCACAATTTTTTTGAATACGCTACACCTTTTATTTTCCTCTAAAAATTGGTGTACAAGGTACTCATATCATTATTAACATGGTGGTAATGAATTTAGACCTTGTGTAGTGCAAAAATTGAACACCAAGTGAAGTCAAAGTCTGCTGATCCACTTAACGCAGTGAAGAAAATGAACCCTTTCCTGTACTTCAAACACTATAATCTTTCAATCCGTGCGGTCAAAGTATTTGAAAATTTGAGTCTATGGTAGTTAATAGGTCTTAATTGAGATCCTACGGTTGAAACTAGAAATATAACCTCTGATTTTCTTCCTTACTCATTGGACTGAGACAATAGTTTTGAAGTGTTTTTGGTTTGAAAATGGCTTGGTAATTTAAGGGTTAAACTTCAATTTTTTGTAACCGTACAATTTTCTAACTCTACAAGTTGGTGTATATGCCCATCAAGTGAACTGATATATAAATGAAATAACCTCAAAGTGAAATGACCTCCAAATGAAATTACCTCAAATGAAATTACCTCCAAATAAAAGATGACCTCCAAATAAAATTACCTCCAAATGAAAGATGGCTTCTAGATGAAATGACCTCAAAATCAAAGATGACCTCCAGATGAAATGACCTCCAGATGAAATGACCTCCAAATGAAATGACCTCCAAATGAAAGATGACCTCCACAAAAAATGACCTGTAAATGAAAGATCTTAGTTGATAAATCTTCACTCCAAAGGTGTGAAAACACACAAATACAAATATTGTAGGTTAATCCTTACACCACAGAAGGTGCCACTGGTGACCATATTATTGACCATATATGATGTAATATGATAAGGTTCACATATTAAAATGACCTTCAAATAAAAGCTCTTAGTAAATGAATCTTCAATACGAAGGTGTTAGTCTTGCTAAACCATAATCAAAATTTTGTATTCTAGAAAGGAAATATGGGCCTGTATATACAATTTAAGTTAACAAGTTCAAACTTACGTGAAAAGATACTCAAGCAGCCGGCTACCATTGAGTCGAGCACTAAACTACACAAATCGAGTCGTCAGTTGCTCCACCGCCATCCACAAAGTGCTGCAACTTGTCTACTACACAAATCGTCAACTTGTCAACTTGAACAAATTTGTGCACTAGACTACACAAATCGAGTCGTTAGTTGGTCGCAAAAGCCGCCACCAATGACATCATCGAGTGGCAGAAAGCGTTGTGAGCTTGTGAGGAGTCCAATGTGCGGTTCTCGGATGATATCTATCTGATACCTCGATGACAATTTAGTGATACCATGATGTTACTGGGGGTTGGTGTAGGGTAGGGTATTTGAAGGATATCAAGGGGTGATATCAGGATCTTGGGCGGTCATTGCAAAGTGACTCCCTGGAGGTCCACGGCCGCACACCCCAAACGAAGAGAGCAAACTCTGTTCGAAGCAACTCCTGTTTGAAGCGACTGGAGGAGGTGCTCGGCGCTAGGGTTGCGCAGGTGTTCTAGGAGGTGTTTGGCGCAAGTGTTGCGCAGGTGTCGGCTCAAGTGTTGCTCGGCAAGGATCAGCTCCGCTAGGGTCTCCTCAACGTCGTAGGTGAGCGATGCACGTGAGCGCCGCAGGTGAGCGGAGTGTCGGGCCCGCAGGTGTGGTCGCAGGTGAGCGGAGTGTCGGGTTGCGCAGGTGTGCTCGTAGGTGAGCGGAGTGTCGGGTCGCACAGGTGAGGAGGTGCTCAGCGCTAGAGTCCCCTCAACGCCGCAGATGAGTGTCGGGTCGCGCAGGTGAGTGCCGCAGGTAAGTAGAGTGTCGGGTCGCGCAGGTTCTAGAATCACGAGGTGATCAATGTGTAAGGTCGCGCAAGTTCAAGAATCATTGTGTCGGGTCGCGCAAGTTTCACACGTAATAAGGTTATACTTCACTCCCCTCACCTGCTCAGTGCTCAAAATTCACGTGTGAATACGTTTATATCTCACTCCGCTCACCTGCTCAGTGCTTGAACTTACAATCTGCTCAGTGCTCAAACTTCACGTTTTACTTCACTCCGCTCACCTGCTCAGTGCTCGGTCGCGGAGGTGTGCTCGGTCGCGCAGGTGTGCTTGGTGCTCGGTGCTCGGTTTCGTGGAAGCTTCACTCCGGGTGGCACACGGTTACGGTTCTTGGACGGTCGTTGAATTTTTATGTCACGAGGTGTGCGGCCGCACACCTCTGTACGGCTAGAGGTTCTAGAGCGCGATGGAGGCGGCGCTAGGGTTTCTACAGCAGCGGCGCTAGGGTTTCCTGCGGCGCTAGGATCTCCTCAACGTCCATTTTTTTATTTCAGGTGATTGAGTCTCCGATTTAGAGCTGACCACGGCGCAGTTTTGCGCAGTCAAAACCAATGGTGTTTATTAACACCTCCTATTTTACAAATTTGGTGTCAACCTCCTGGATCTTGGCACAACACTCATATTTCTTTGGTATGATTATTTGTTCGGTATGATTTCTGGTGAGAAACCTCCTGAGTCTAGGGTTGGCAGCGAGCTATGCTACTCAGGTGATATGCTGCATGATTTCCTTTCTGTTTGTGGAGACGTCCACGTTGAAGTTTTTTGTGGAACAAATGATTTTTGAGGGACATGTGTCCACAATTGTATGAGATTTTCTGTGGAAGCGGTTTTTGTGTGGAAGTTGTGGTGATCCACGAAGTCCAGTTGAATGTGCATACTGTCGTGATAGTTGCCTATAAATCACAATGGTGATTGTGGCATAGGCGCAGACGTGATGGTGATTCGCAACATTGATGGATATGCGCATTGAACTGCGCCACAACTTGAATCCTCCGACATACGCAGTTGATGGTGATTCGCCGATTGATGGATATGCGCAGTGAACTGCGCCACAACTTGAATCCTCCGACATACGCAATTGATGATGATTCGCCGATTGATGGATATGCGCAGTTCACAGTTCATGACACGACACGATTCAAGTTGATGATTCATAGGCACAGTTCACGACACAACTCGTGATTCAGTCATATGCCACAATCAAGTGATGGTGATTCAAGTTGGCCTCGTGATTCAGTCGTGATTCATGGTGATTCCAGTTGGCCTTATAATCACTCCACTGTGGGTGATTCATGGTGATTCATGGTGATTCCAGTTGGAGTGGTACAACTTATAATCACTCCAACTTATAATCACTCCAATTTTAGTGTACAACTTATTCAAAGCTGTGGTGATTCTTCAAACTTGATCGGTTGCAAACTTGATCCAGTGATTATAAGTTGTGATTCTTCAAACAGTTGGAGTGATTATAAGCTGTAGTGATTCTTCAAGCATGAAAAACCACAGTTGGAGTGATTATAAGTTGTACACTAAAATTGGTATTTAGTGTTATGCACGGTAAATGACTTGTAAATGCTATAAGTTTTTACTCGTGATAAATATTTTTACCAACTATGTTTACATTGATCCTCTTCTTTGGATAGTACATATTGGTGTGCTCTCAGTAAAAAAATTATCAAGTGTAAAAATTTATAGCATTTATAAGTCATTTACCGTGCATAACACTAAATACCAATTTTAGTGTAGTGATTCTTCAAACATGATCGGTTGCAAACCAGAATCGTACAAACATTATTGGTAACACGCTAACTGAAACCAGAACCGTGCAAACATCATCGGTGAAATGTCCAACGTTCCTAGATGATCTGCGGAATGTCTAGGTGCCTTGGTTTGCACATGTTCTGAGTTTTTCTTCTTCTTTCATGTGTGAAAATGGCAAAGAGAAAAGGCTGGTTGAGCGGGTGGGGAGTCGCCTTGGCGCTTCATTCCTACAGTCAAGTGGAATATTAACTCTTACATTGGTCTAGTGTCTAATTTCAGTCTGGTGGGATGTAAGAATTGCATGAGCTTGGAGGTTGTGGAATGGTAGATCTAGAAATCTAGAATACACAAAATAAATAGTGATGAAGATAATATTCCACTACCTATACGATAAGTTTACTTGGAATGTTAGTAACAATTTTTATTTTTTTTCATATCCAAGGAAGGAAGAGCTTCGTGGTTTCTAGAATCAAATGTGAAGTATTTTGACTTGCAATGTAAATGAAAGAGAGGTCATGAATCTTGGCCACCTTTTGCCTATACATGCCAATCATAGATATTTAGTTATGGATTGTTTGGGCAGGGCTTTTCACATAAGTCATGTGCCTTATGTACCTTTTAGTCTTCATAAAACAATTGCGAGTTTTTTTCCTTGATTTGGCAGACACTCAGCTAGGCTTGTTTTGGGTTTGATGTTGTTGATCTGTGTGTATGGCATTTGTGGAAGTCTAATGAAGCTGGACATAAAATATTGCTTATTCTTTGTACATATGAGCACTACGGATGTCACCTTTTGAAGGCGAATTGTTGTTTCTTGTTTCTAAATTTTGTGTCTATTTCCAGGCTATTATCAAGTTGTGGCTTGTAAGGAACTCCATGACTAAGGAGGAAAGGAAGGCATTTTAGGCGCGTCCTTGTTAGAAGGTTGGTGATACCAAAATGATGGAGGGTCACGTTGTACATCCTTCATATTTTTGTAGAAGATCGACAAGCATGGTTCTTTTTTGCATTTTTTAGCTCTGGTAAAGATTTTTTAAAAGATCAACAAGCATGGTCAATTTTGCTACTTTGGAAAGAAATATATTGATGGCGACCTTGATGGTGGTCGAAAAACTTTTCAATCAATGTCTTTGGCAGAGCTCCAATTGAATTTTTAACAATTTGTGTAGGTTTTTGGCAGAAGCTGAAGTTCATGACTACCACTAGCGCCGACACAAGCATCAAACGTTCAACGCCATCTAATTCTAGTGATTGCCCAACAAAGACCTGCAACATACCTTAGGTGAGAAATATCTCCGTATTGTTTTCAAAAATAGTACTGTAGAGTTCAATAATGATTTTTTTGAGGTGGGGAGAAATTAAAGAGTTTATTCTACTTCAAAATATATTGTTAACCCACTATAAGCAAGAATCATGATTCTATCCACTGTTTGTACAAGACAAACTACTATGGTTTATTTGTTATAAAACTAAATTGTTTTCCTAAGGAAATGAGTAATTTCTATAGACCTAGTCATTGCAATTCTACTTCTTATATCTTAACCCCTAAAGGCCCAAGGCATTTTCACACCAAAAACACTCCAAATATGCTCGTTCTAGTGCAATGAGTAATGAGGTAATCAAAACCTTTTATTTCTACATCTAACCATAGGATCTAAACTAAGACTTATTTCATTAACGTCCTCACAAAATTTCATAAACTTTGACCACACGGATTGAAATATTATATTGTTTGAAGTAGAGAATACTTTTATTTTTTCCTTGCTTAAAGCATATCAACAACCTTTGACTACACTTGGTGTCAAATTTTTGCACTACACAAGGTCTGAGAACGTTACCATCATGTTCATCATGATGTTATTTCCTTGTACACCAATTTTTAGAGGTAGAGAAGGAGTGTAGCATATTCTATGCAAATGTGGAAGGAGTGGAGGTTCAAAAATTGCCAGCTCACGTTTCATTTTTTTGTGAACTAAACATGTTTTAGAATGATAATCCGAATGGTCAATAAGAAGGTTTAGGCCACATCTTGTTGTAGAAAAAATCAAATGTAAGAAATATGAAGGTCTCTAAGTTTTATGTGGAAAAGAAGAAGTTTTTTTGGTACCTTTATCTGACAAAGTGTGACAATGTGTGAAAATGTTTGACTTAGATTATTATGCTATTTTCCACTTAAGAGAAGAGATTTTTTTTGACAATATGAAAGGAAATAATATTATTATATAATTTTGAAAATCTTACATTCAATAGATTGTCCTAACAATAGTTTTTGGAGTTGCCCAACGTGCCTGATCTCCCCATTCGGAATTCAAAACCCTATAGGTTTTTCGTAAAATGTCGAATTTAGGAAAAAATTTGACTCACACAAAGCTTCCAAATGTCCATCTACAGTAGAAATTTCAAAAAGAAATGTTATAAATTAACACCATAGGAACCTGCCCAGACCTTGAAGAGTCCCTTGAGGAGAACTCTTGGGCCTTTAGGGGTTAAACACCTCTATTAGTTGTGACTTTTTTTGTTTGCAATGACCTAATACAAGTTAGAATATACACTTGGCATAAAATTTAGGCATTGATTATTGATTGTAAATATGTCATTAATTTTATTCAAAATACCCTGACAATTTCCATGTAGGGAATAATAAAACCAGAATGCACTATTCAAAGCATAAACCTTATGATCTGTGCAGTTAAAGTTTACTAAAATATATGAGTGTATTCATATAGTAGTTAATTTAAATTCCCTATGATTGAAAATTATAGTAAAAATTTGTTGAATCTATCATAGAACGTCTCATCTGAAAGAGACATTTTTTGATACATTGATTTAACAAACTACTAGGAATTTGAGGTTATTGTATTGTTTTAGCTAAATGATCTGGAGGACGCTAATGATTATCACCATACAATGTTTGAAAGATAGGCATAGAACTACAAAGTAAACCAGGACTACTAAGACATACTGCAAAAGAGATAAAGGTCCACGAATTAGATATTGTGGATTTGGCCAAGGTGAACGTGGGGCAAACTTATAACAATCTATCATAGATCATTTTGGGCACAATGAAGTAACATTTGTCCTTTGCAAGAGAACATGTGAAGTAGAAAGGCACAACTTATGAGGTAAACATTGAAATATTATTTGTAGTTTATGTTTATTTGTTGTTAAATAACCCCAAATCGTACTGAAGCCTTCATTAAACTGTGAGGTGAAATGATAATATCAAAACAAAAAAAACTTCAATAAAATTGGTGCATTTAAATCCAAGTCAAACAATTTCACACATTAACAAATAAGGTTACATATTTGTTTCCTGAACAATTTCAAATACAAAAGAAAATAAACTATATCATGTTTTCTAATTTAAAATTAGTTCTATTTTAATATTTATTTTATTTTATTTTTATATTGTGGTATATACCTTCTTGTTGACCCTGAATTAATTTTTTAGAGGTTAATGTCTACATATATGTTGACCAATTTGCAACCGCTATGTTTTTTTTGTACCGATAGCAACAATGGAGACCAACACATATCAAACGTCTTTGGCACCTCCAAACACCCGTAGAAATAATATCCTTTCCAATAGCTCTGTAGGGGCCCGATTAGTACGAGCACCACGTGCAAGGCAAAGTCAAAGAAGATCTGTTGGGATTAGTACATCTGAATTGGAAAGGACTGTAGAACTGCTTTCAGAAAGTGGAGATGTTGTGGGTTTGGGAACAAGGGAGCATGCATTCGAAAGTGGCATGGAATTGAATGGGTCAAAGCTGTTCCCATTTGAGGTGGCAGTGCGTATCATTAGGGCAGACAATGCATTGCATTGGACCGGAGAGGTTGTAGGAGAGCGTCTTGGCATGTGTAATGGCTTGATCATTCGTTGGCACCGGTCTTTGCTACGTGTCTTGGCTGTAGAACCTAATATTAGAAATGCCCATGGTGAAGATGGATCTCAAACAACACCTACACGAATGATGGCTCCAGAATTTGATTTCCATGATCGGTTTAACACACCAAGATCCACGGAAAGGTCTCGGCGCACCAGTCAAGCTTCAAACCCCGTAGATGAGAATTTGCCATTTTCTCAATGTACTGCCTCTAATATCCGAGATCTCCCCAATGTAGATGGGTTAGCTTACGTTAGACCAACGCGTCGTCCATATTCTATGCAGAATAGGAGAAGGAGAGTCTCAAGCGAGGCATCCTTGACAGAAACTACAGCAACTAAGGTATCTCTTATAAACGTGCAAAGTGCAATAGCACAAGGAGGTTGCAAACGTAATTGTTTGAGGGACGTTCAAGCAAGGTATCTATTGGACATGCGATATAATGCATGGGCTTCCAAGTTTTCTGTACGAAGTACGTGGATGAGACAAATGTTGGTTTCTTTTTACACACGAACGGAATGAACTCGTCAGGATAAATTTGTAACGAAGTTAGATGGCAAACAAATTTGCAATGCCTGCTATGCCCTTGGGGTTGGCTATTCGCAGAGGCGCTTTAAGCAATTGAAGAAAGATTGTTTAATATATGAAAGAGTGACGGCAATTCACGGCAACACCCTTTCAGACCCGGTTAGAGAGAGCACTAGAATGTCCGCGGCAGAGGCTTGCTTTAAATCATTCGTGGATGAAGCTGGTTGTCCTCAACCACATCGTTCTATCCGCCGTAAGAGTGACAACGAAGTGGTGCCTCTTATTCTCCTTCCCATGAATACAGTAAAGTTTGATGTATTCAATTACGTGAACGAGGAGGTCAAGAGAATTTGTAATGGGGATACCATTTCGATCAGCTCGTTCCGGAGGATGTGGCGCATCAAGTATCCTCACGTCCAGGTACCTCCATTCTCAAGATTCTCAAAGTGTTATTATTGTTGGGAGTATAAATGTGCCATGGAGGGAACCACCAATGCGGATGCAAGGATAAAGATAAAAGAGTTGTTTATGTTGCATCTGTGCAACCAGATGGAGGAACGTAGGCATTATTGGATATTCAAGAGGTCTTGTTATATTAGCCCTGAGTTGTACATGTGCATCATTGTGGATGGCATGGACCAAAACACAACTATGGTACCAAGGATGCGTCAAACTGTGAAGAACATTGAGCACCGGTTTGTGAAGACCCACTTGTGTGGGGCCCTTGTACATGGGATTGGTTTATATTGCGATGTGTGATTTGGGGCTCACCACAAACATGATAGCAACCAGGTTGTGAGCACATTGTTGTACGTGATAGGAGATGTGTTGCGGAGGAAGGGATTTTTGCCACCAACATTGCGCATCCAAGCGGACAACTGCACACGCGAGAATAAAAACATTTATATGTTTGCTCTCTATACTACATTGGTGGGATTGGGCTTTTTCCACGAGGTGGAACTCTCTTTTCTTATAGTGGGCCATACGCATGAAGATATTGATCAACGCTTCAGTTGTATATCAAGTACATTGAAGAGGTCGGACGTGGACTCGTTGAAGGAGATGCTTAGTCTTATAGAAAGAGGAACATCCCCTATGGAAGCATTTGTTAGCGCCCGACTGTTAGAGAATGTGTGGGATTGGAAATTGTTTATAACTCCTCACTTACTAACAGGTCCGGATGCATTGGTTGGCATAACATTTCCGCACCACATGCGATTTTATATGGATAATCGAAAGGGGATTCGTGAGGTTCGAGTACAATATAAGCATTATTGCAAGGATCCATGGGGACCAGAGGGAGGAACAAAGACTTTGAGGTCGTTTCCAAGTAGAGATGAGCGACCAGCTTTTGCGAAAGTATTTGAAGCAGACGAGCGGGAGCTAAAGGCGTTGGATGACTTCATTGCATATAAACAAAGGTGCATTCAAAGATTGCAGCATGAGGACAGGAATCGTGATGCAAAAGAGGAGGCGGAAAAGTTGAAACTCTATCTAGCTGAATTTCCACACAAAAATCGCAACAACGACCATTGTTCTTCATCATTTTGGCCTTCAGAGGTCTCCAACACCGCACCTGCAGAACGTGCAGCCTTGGATGTAATGGACGGTCCAAGTGAAGATAATCGCGAGATAACTGCGGTGGACCAGATAGTGGCTATGCTACCAAATGCCGAGGCTCGAAGATATTTTGGTCCTCGTAGAGAAAGACCATCAAATCAAGCAGTGCGTAGGGCACAAAGAACGGAATGCAACCATGTTGAGGAACAAGCCGAAGGAGCAGTTCATGAAGATAACCACGACCCGTTTCCACCATTTAATCCACAATCTGATATTGGTTGTGGACAATTTGTAGCCTTGAGTGTTGATCGAGCAGAAGTAGAAGGTGGTGTATCATTCTATGTAGGGAAGGTGATTGAAGACGGAAAAGGTCGATGGAGATTGAAGATGAAGGTTTGTTGGTACTGGCCCATCATTCGAGGGGTCGTTGTTGATGGAGTGGGGTCATCTGCACAACGGTATGCAAATTGCATGGATTCATTGTGGGAGCCATCTGGTGAGAGCCATAGTTGGGTAGAGAAAGAGACATGCATTTTTTCATGGGTAGATGAACCGGAAAGAATCATGAGTGGTGCTTGTCGGTGGAGAAAGCGCAATGTATTTGGAATGCAGGTTGAAAGTAGGATTCGCATTCTTCAATCGGCTAAGGCTCACATACTAGAATATATTGCAATGCAAACCGAAGCTATCGACGACAACCGCTTGCAAGCAACCTTAAATGCTACATAGTAGATAGTGAAAGTATTATGAATATATTGTGTATGATAATTGCTATATAGTGTATGTGCAAGGGTAGTATATTGAAAGGGTTATGTAGGACATTGTGGAGCAATTCTATGGATTAAAGAGATTTTTACTATTGCTAAATAACATCTTTATGTCCATGTATAGATGCATTTATATTGATTTTCATTGATTTGTATATCATGTACTATTTAGAATATCCAGTTATGATTTGGCAATTGTTGCTTATCGTATCATTATTGGTGATTGCGTATTTTTGTACAGTACAATCCTTTTGATATTTCTTTGAAATTTTATTGAAACTTTGTTGAAAATTCCATTACATAGCTTCTTATATCAACGATTTTGATGATACACAATATGTTTGCTCAAACTTCATTTTCTTCTTTTTTAAAATTTAAAATTTTGCAATTTTGACAATTTTGCGCACAATGGCCGCGTTTTTACTCAAGTGCACTTTTAAATGGTGAGGGCAAAATTGCTTAATTGCATGTTCATATTAGTAATTCATCCTTGATCCATTGCTCACATTGAGTTCTCAATGAGTTCCCATTGCATTCCCATATTGTTCCCATGTCATTCACGGAGCGTTTCCATAGAAATCCTAGCCTATTCCCATATAGTTCCCAATGTGTTCCCAATGATTTCCCGTTACGTTCCCAAGTGCTCTCAAGAGTGTTCTCCACCGTTCTCCCATTCCCATAGAGTTCCCAATACGTTGACATTGGGATCCAATTTATACTTTTCAAATTACATCCAAATTTACTTTTTGTTTAGTGGGGCCTACCACTAGTTGTTGAGGCCCCAACGTAGCGGCACAGCCCCATCGGCACTCATGAGGCAATGATGCAAAGGTGGTGGTGATGGGCTGGACTACCTTAAACATTCTCAACCGTAACAAAAGGATTAACCCTTAATCGTTAAACGTCAAAAGGTGCCGCTGGTGGCCACCGCATTCTACATGTACGGTGTTGTATTTGAACATGATAAGGTTCATATATTGAAAGATTCCCAAATGAAAGATGTTAAGGTTGGATGACCTATAACCACCACGAACCCCAGAACGGACAAGCTAAAGTGGACCAAAACCACCACAGACCCACCCCATTTCCGAAATTTTAGGAAGTCACATATGATTGGGTGTCACTTCATGATTGGTTCAAAGCTGCCGGTTTTTAGTCAATGCAGAAGTGGTTATTAGTACAACTTAGTGTGGAAATAGAGAGTTGTGTATGTCGAGGAATGGGTCACGGCTTACTATCCACTCTGAAAATTTGTAGCAATTTCAATATGAAGAAATAAATGGTCACGACAATTGCAATATTCATGAAATCCTATTTTGAATTCCCAAAAAATGTCTTACCACGTATACAAACGCTATAAATAGGTCAGCAAGCTTAAGTTGGTGGTTATAGGTCATCCAACCTTAGTTGATGATTCTTCACTCCAAAGGTGTAAGTCTTGCTAAAAATTTAATACATTTTATGTATTCTACAAAGTAAAATACGGTCATGTTTATATGGATCCCGACTCACGTTTAAGGGTTAAACGTCAGAAGGTGCCACTGGTGGTCACAGTATTCTACATATGTAATGTCATATTTGAACATGATAAGATTAAGATATTGAAATGATCTCCAAATGAAAGTTATTAGTTGAAGAATCTACAATCTGTAGTTGAAATTCTTGCTAAACTTGAATCAATTTTATGTATTCTACAGAGTAAAATTCATGCCTGTATATATGATTCCCTACTGACGTTTAAGGGTTAATGAAGCAAGTTTGATAACAATAATCAACGTGTTTGCAGAAATATTCATAGATGGGTGGTCAATCCCAGGGTTGTGTGTAAGTGTGTGATTGGCGCCATGACACCACTCCATGCACAAACCAAACAAAAGCTAATGCACACAAATTAAAAAGGGCATTCCAACACAGATCCCCAAACACACCATTGTCCCCATGACTCCTCTTCATCCCCAGAACAAAGATTTTGTGAATTTATCAGCATACATACCAGAATCAATGGGTCCCCCTTCATCGGATCTCCCTATTTACCCTGGTCTAGCGTTGCACCAAGTCTTGGAGTGGGTCCATTTTTTCTAGCCTCTTAACTTTCGGGGCTCTAGAGGCTATTTTTGGAAAATAAATTTCCAAATTTGGGGTCTGCGACTTCAAATTATCCTTAGGGCCTCCCCAATGATCAAATAGGGCCCCCTCCATCATAAAAATAGGGGCCGGTATTTTACCTACCCTTCCCCACCCTTCCAAGCCTTAGGCTTCGTGCAACACTCGACCAAGGTATTTAGGCAAATCCCCCTTCATCCACACTTGCACTTCTATCACATGCAAAACATACAATAAATCATCATCATAGTGGAAAGTGAGAGACTTGACAAACCCTTGAACATCAATAGAGAGGCACGTATTTTACTCTATAGAATACAAAAAATGTACTAAAATTTTGCAAGCACCTCACACCTTTGGATTGGCGATTCTTCAACCATCATCTTTCAGTTGGAGGCCATTTCAATTGATCTAAACCTTATCATGTTCAAATACAACATCATATATGTAGAATATTGTGGCCACCAGTGGGTTGTTATGTTGTTTAACCCCAACATTTCTTTGACAATTTCACACCAAAAACACTCCAAAACTTTTTGTTCCACTATATTGAGTAAGGAAGAATCAAAATACTTGTATTTCTAGTTTTGACTGTAGGATCTCAATTAAGACTTATTAAGTAACATACTTACAATCTTTTATAAACTTTGAACACAGAGATTGAAAGATTATAGTGTTTGAAGCAAAGAAAAGGGTTCATCTTCTTCCCTGCGTTTAGTGGACCAACATTACTTTGACTTTACTTGGTGTCCAATTTTTACACTACACAAGGTCTAAATCCATTACCATCATTATGAGCATGATATTAGTTCTTTGTACACCAATTTTTAGAGGTAGAGAAAGGATGAGGCATATTCAAATAAATTGTGCAAGGAATGGAGGTTCAAAAATTGTCAATTCACGTTATATTTTTTAGTGAATCTAATATGTTTTAGAATTTGAATCCAATTGGTCAATGAGAAATTTTACGCTACATAATTTTATGGGAAAAATTAAAAGTGAGAAATATGAAGATCCCTAAGTTTTATGTGGAAAGGAAGAAGTTTTTTTGGTACCTTGCCCGACAATGTGCGACAATGTGTGAGAAAGTTTCACTTGGGTTAATGTGCATTTTTTCACAAAAGACAAGAGAAATTTTGACAGTATGAAAGGAAATGATATTATTTCTTAGTATGGAAATCTCACATTCAATAGAGCATCTTAGCAAAAGTTTTTGAAGTTGCCCAATGTGCCTGCTCTCTCCATTTGAACTTCAAAACCCTATTACTTTTTCATTGAATGTTGGATTTAGAAGAAAAATTGAACTCACACATAGCTTTTAGTAATGTCCATCTATAGTAAAAATCTAAGGAAAAATGTTATGAATTGACACCGTAAGAACCTGCCCAAATCTGTAAAAGTCCTCCGTAGGGACTCTTGAAAATTTAGGGGTTTAAAAGTTCATCCTTAAACATCAAAAGGTGCCATTGTTGGCAACAATATTCTACATATATGGTGTTGTATTTGAACATGATCAAGTTTGGATTAATTGAATGACCTCCAAATGATAGATGTAAATTGAAGAATCTTCAATTCAAAGGTGTACGGTGCTTGTTAAACTTAAATATATTTTTAGAACTCTACAAAGTAAAATATGTGCTCATACATACGTCTTTGATTGATGTTGATGGATTAAACCAAATTGCATTATTCAACTCTAGCCCACAGACATGATCATTCAAATGTCTTCCCTTGTTTTAACCCCTTCAGTTCCTCGACAAATTCCCTCAAATACTAATCCAAAACAACCAATGTAAAAAAAAAGGCACAAAAATCACATTTTTGAGTGAAATTTTGGACTATTAACCGTAAGATCATAAAACAGACTCTTGTAGAAATATACCACATTTTTTTGGTTGCAATCCAGGTCACAGATATGAAGATTATAGCATTTGAAGTGCAAGAAATAGTTTTATCCTCCCCTTGCCCAACAAGGTCAGCCCACTTTAACTTAGCATATCTTGTAACTTTTAGTCTAATAACTAAAGGACCATGACAATTTCACACCAAAAACACTTCAAAATTGCTGATTCTAGTGCAATGTGTAAGAAAGGAAACAAAACCTTATATTTATAGTTTTGGGTGTAGGATCCCAATTAAGACTTACTAAATATCATATTCACAAAGTTTCAAAATCTTTGATGGCATAGATAGAAACATTATAGTGTTTGAAGTCAAAAAAATGGTTCATTCTCTTCCTTGTGTTTAGTGGATCAACAAACTTTGACTTCACTTGGTATCAAATTTTTGCACTACACAAGGTCTAAATCTTTTTCCATTGTGTTAAGTATGATGTTAGTTCCCTGTACACCAATTTTTAGAGGTGAAGAAGGGGTGTAACATATTCAAAACAAGTGTGCAAGAAGTGTAGGTTCAAAAATTGTCAATTCACGTTATATTTTTTTGTGAGCTCAATATGCTTTAGAATGATATTCCAAACGGTCAATAAGAAGGTTCTCACCACATATAGTTGTTGAAAAAAAAAAGTGAAATACATGGAATGCTCTAGGTTTTATTTTGAAAGATGTAGTTTTTTCCCCGCTTGCCCAACATGTGTAAAAATGTTTGACTTGAGTTAAAATGTTTATTAACACTAAAGACAAAAATATTTTTTGACATCTACAAAGAGGATCAAATTTTCTACATGAATGAAAAATCTCAATGTCAATAGAAACTTCCAACAAAACTTTGGAATTGCCCAGAGTCTCCATTTCTTACTTTGAATGGTACTAACTTTCGAACCACGAATCCCAAAAAACAACTAATATACCTCCACAAAGCTCATTGTGAATTTTCAAATAGCCATTTAATCTTCTCCTATTATGTGGGAGGGCAGGACTTGAAATTGGGATCCTTCACAAAAAAAAAACAAAAAAAAAAAACAAAAAAAAAGTCCACGTCATTCTCCCACTTCACCAAAAAGTCAGCTTCAACAGATGAACTTTGAATTGAAGTACATTCTTGAAAAAAATAACCAAAACAAAAACAAAAAAGTGGCATGTGCGTCAAATCTACGACATCAGGGGACCAACCAGGATAAATTCCCAAATCAGGCCCCGATCAAGGAATAAAAGAATTCAGACCTGCTTCGAGATAAAAATAAATTCAGAATTCAGAGTAATGTGAAAAACTAAGAAAGAGAGTGAGTCACCCACCTGAAAACATGGTCTTTACTTTCCCCATAAGAAAAGTAGTCCTTTTTCACCTTGTTCTTTCAAGACAAAAATGTTGCATTCTCACCAAAGAGGAAGAAAGGAAATGTACAACTCTACCAGACAGCTGAATCTGGAGATGAACTCAGAATTCAGAACCTGGAGAAAGAGAGGGATAGGTACATCAATTTCGGTAGCCAATTCCAAAGTGGAAGCGGCGTGCCTTGCTATCGTTGAAAGCATATTCTAACCGCAGCGGCCCCAAAGGCGAGTCTACCCTAAGCCCGGCCCCGTACCCATAACCGTGCCCAGGCTTTCCACGCACTCCTGCAGGGTCCCCTGAAAAAAGTTCCAACACAAAAACATCTAAGATATCCTCATTAAAATCACCTCCATAGAATCTAAAAATCAGCTTGAGTTTCGAGACCACCAAGCTCTTCTATTGATATATCTTATTAAAGCTTTGGGTGAGTTTAGAAAGAACTCCAAAAGATAACATTATTACCTGGTACAGTGCTTCCTGAACCCAAGTCAGAGCCATAATCTGCAAAAATTGCACCCTCCACCGGTCCAGCCTGATTTTCACACATATTTATAGCAAGTAAATATAGTAAGCTCATGCAGAAGGAAAGAGGCCAAGTGATTGAATGTCTGAAGATGTAAGTTCTCGTACACAACAAGTGGTGAAATCACTGGTCACCTAAAGTTACTACACTATTCAACTATGGCAGACAACATATATTAGACACTGATTAGGAAGAGAGAGACGGAGAGAAATTATACAAGTGGAAGAGAGATTTCGCCGCTGGCAACGACACATGAGCGGCCTGATCCCACAGCTCCTTCATCGTAGCCTCTGACACTGTTGGTGCCTCCAATTGGGAATGCTTCATGTGGTGCCAAGTCCCCAACCACAGTGCCTCCTGAAAAACTGCACCACCAAAAAAAAAAAAGTCAGTTCATAACCGTACACTAGAGTTCTTTCCAAAGACATCCTAAGTTCGATACCCCTTTTTTCGGTAAAATCAAGTTCTCAAAGGAGAGAAAGGTGGGTGGTTGCTCTCTTGCTTCACATTCTCAAAGACGGCTGAAACTGGTTTGAGTTGAGTTTAGAGAGCACCAAACTCTTCCATTGACTTCTCCGGTCATTATTTCAGTGTATTTGGACTGGTTGTGGACATTTATGGGCTAATTGAAGGATGAGACCACCAACTATTAAAGTGAGGAACGAGTAGTCAAAAGAGGGGTATCTTATTGAAACTTTGGGTGAATTTGGAAAGAACTCTATGAAATTGAGGAAGTTGAGGAGATATCAGGGTTTGTGAGCATCCACTGACCTTGCTATGCCCCGGACAGGTCCCAGACGAAGCCCCTGCCTTGCACGTACGTTGATTCGGTTGAAAAAGAGCCACTCCGGGGCAACTGGCAACGCTTGCTCGGTGTTAAAAACTAGCTGCAACTCAACAGAGTCGCAAGAATTAACGGGCATATAGTTGATCCGGAACAGAATTTATTGCTTTATGAGAGAAATTACAAGAGACTAAATACAAGAAGAGCAACTCAACTTACTTGAGATGAGCCATTGTCTCCAGAATCTGTATATACAGTCTCCAGTTTCGTCACCAGCATGTCATCATAAGCTCGACCACTGCACAAAAGACACGAAAGCACAATAAAAAACTAGACAGCACTGCAAAATGAAAGATGGCGATACAACCCACTTTCCAAGTAAAGACTTGACACAATGATGATCAGGAGATTTTTTATTTTTTGCCGCCTAATCTTTGCAACCATGGAAATCTATGGGACAAGGACCAACCTGAATGTAAGAGGGCCGCCGTACATATCAACAACCTTCACTGATCCATGTTCATCTCGAGCTCCCGCCCTCTACAGAAACAAAGATCAGTTCCTCTCACGAAGGATTTGATGGGAAAACCGTGGATAGAAGAGGGGATATCTTAACCGTGACATCAAAAATAACTTTCTTTTCTCATTCAAAATCATCTCTACATAGTTCTCAAGGAAAAGGCAGGTGGTTAATCTCATGTAAACTCGTTCTTCAGTCTCAAAGAGGGATGGAACTGGTTCGACTTCAGTTTAGAGATCATCAAGCTCTTCCATTAAAGGATGAGACCACCAAGCTCTTGTGTTGATCAAACAGCTACTTAGAATGAGGAAAGAGTAGTAGAAAGAGGGGGTATCTTATTGTGACTTTTGAAAGAACTCCAACGTATCTTTTTGTTCTCATATCGAAACTTTTGGCGACATTAGGAGAACTCTAAGGAGGCTATGATTAGGACTTACTTGGAAACTGATCCCAGCAGTGCCACTCCATTTGGGCCGCAGTGGTCGACTATAATCAACACCCGCCATCAGCCTACCAATTGTCACCCCTCCATGCAAAGGACCAGTGGAGAGCGCATCTTTGCGCACACCATGCACAGTTGTCCCCGGTGCTCGTGAGTTCTGCAACCATAATAACAACAATGATGTAAGTTTTTCTTTTATATTGTTTACACACATGTATGATTCATCCAGAGTTTCAATAAGATGCCCCCCCTCTTTCGACCACTCTTTCCTCACTCTAGATGGTTAGTAAATCTATCCAAGAGCTTGGTGGTCTCATCCATCTATGAAAGAGCTTGATGATCTCTAAACTGAAGTCAAACCAGTTCCATTCCTCTTTGAGAGTGAAGGATGAGTTCCGAGAGATCAATCATCTGCCTTTCTATCCCTTGAGAGCTATGTAGGGGTAATTTTAAATGAGAAAAGAAGGGGTGTCCTCTTCGAACTTTGGGTGACTTTAGAAAGAACTCCAACATCACACCCCCAGACTAAAAGTTATACCAAAAAATTCTGCATATACCTGGATATTTATGGCACGGGATGTTCGCTTATCATCGCCTTCGATCCAAGGGTCGGTGTAGTTTATTCTAAACATGGAATCCACCTGTCCTCTCTCCAACGACACATTCAGCTTCTGGTTTCGTCCAAACGCGTTTCTATGTGAATAGGCAAAGCTGCAGTAGAAAAAAGCAAACCAGTCAAGAACATGCGCATGAAACTCCAATATACAAAAGCTGAAGAAAACAATTAGTGCAAGAAGGATAAGCACAGGGCACTACTAGATATAAATATGTAACCCACCTTCCAACAAGGCCTGATAGAGCTCCATTTGAGATCCTGTAAAAGAGGAATGAAATGCTTTAGAAAAGAGCTAGAAAAAAATAGCCTAAACGTGAAACCTTCCTTTACATTGATAAGAAACCTACCCATTGCCTGATAAACCACCTCCTGCTGAAAAGCCACCAGTCACACGCTCCACCACATTCATTGTTAAATCCACCATGCCTGTATCTGTGCATATAACACAACTCACATTGGGCAACACTTCCAAGATAATAGTGTTATCTGTAAAGTCAACCAAATTTTGAATAAGATACCCCACTTTTTACTACTCGAACTAGTTGTTAGGCCAGTAGTTGGTCTCGTCTCTCAACTCAGTCGATCTAAGAGCTTGGTGGCATCCAACCCTAATGAACATTACCCGCCTTTCTCTCCTAGTATCTGATTATATCTTAACTGCAAGCCATAAACTATATAACCAACACAAAGGAGAGAAAGGTGGTAGCGTTCATCAGGGTTGATCTTATGCAAACTCTTGCTTCACTCTCAAAGGCGTCTGAAACTGCTTTGACTTGAGTTTGGATGCCACCAAGCTCCTTCATTAACTGAACTGAGGGACGAGATCACCAAGCTCTACTACTGGCCTAACAACTCAAAAGAGTAGTAAAAAGAGGGGGGGATCTTATGAGTGATAACTTACATTTACTTTTGTGCTCTTATGAGTGATTACATTACATCTATTTTGTGCTCCTATAAGCGATATGAGCACAAAAGAGAACACATCAAAGAAAAAAAGATTGGTACTGACCACCAGCAGGCTGTGGCACCAAGTTCACATCCTCCATGATACCCATAGTAAACACAGTCGCCACATCTCGGCGCCCTTGCTGCAGACTATACACCTGCAATTAATCATGAGGTTCAGTTACTTAATCGCCTAAACAGGCAATTCCACGAGGTAATTCAGTGATATAGTTTCAGAAAGAAAACTCGCCTGCCCTTTCTTCGTTGTCAATTGACGAAGAAGCGTCTCTGGTCTTGTCTTCCCAACAGTAGGCTCTCCACTGCAAAAACCAAAGGACTCTATCATAATTAAACATAAACAAACAATTACCCTCCCAAACTGCATCCTTATCAAACATAAACCAACAACGACATGACATAATAACCCTCTCAAAGTATAGGCCACATACGTCTTTCTGTCCAGAAACCGAATGTTGATGTTGTGCACCTCCGCCTCCGCAACTTGCACCTTGATGACACCATCCTGAAGAATCTCCACATCGGTGACCTGCCCAAACAGACCTCGGTCTCTGTACCAGCCATTAAGAGTATCCAGGACCGTGTTCAGGCGCTGAATGTTCACCACCTTCCCTGCAAAAGAAAATCAAGTAGAAACAGTCAAAAACAATCTGGAACCAATGCTAGTACTAACACCTTTTGACAAAAAAATCCTAGAGCAGCCTTTCGTTTAGGAATTCTTTCAGGAGGAGGATTCCAAAATGAGCTTAAACTTGGAAGAGGAAGCCAAGAGGCCGCGCTAGCACTGGTTCTGGAATGTGATGGTTGTTTTGCATATGTCAACATACCAAATTCATCACGAAATGCGTTATGCACTACTCGGGTGGGAAGCACATTGGCACCGGTGCATACAAGTCCCTTCAATTCCTGATTCGGCTCCACCTACAAAACAAGGAGCACAACAAACAACAGCAGGTCAGAGCTTATCAAACATGTTGGCACAAAATCTCATCAACAAAACAAGGAGCACAACAACAACAACAACAACAGGTCAGAGCTTGAAGATCAAAATCTTATCAACACCACCACCATTTCCACAATTTCGACCAACCTTGAAGATGAGGCGGACGCCGTCGCGAGTATCTTCAGCGGACGGCATGCACGAGGCGAAGAAGCCCGTGTCGATGATGCGGTGCACGTCCGCCTGCACCTCCGAGGTGGTGAGGGCGAAGTTGGGCTTGCACGCTTTGAGCGCCTCCCAAGCCGTGGCGTTCAGCTCCGCGTCCGCCAGCTCCTGCCCTTCCTTGTCCTGGATCAGAATCTCGCTGATGAGCACGCGCTCCTCCTCTGGCCCGCCCGCCTCCGCCTCCTTCCGCCGGCTCGTCGTGGACTTCACGGGCTCCTGGTTGCTTAAAGAGAGCGATGCGAATGCAAGTTTGCGCTCGACTGCGTGCGTGAGGAGCGAGTCGCGCGCTCGGGACGTCACGGGGCCCCATTTCGCGCAGAATGCCTGGAAGGCGCCCTCCGCTGCGCACAGGAACTTCCCTAAGGGCGACTGATTCGGCAACAACGCCCGCTGGTTTCTGTTGGGCTCGTAGGGCTCCAGCTTCACCTTCGAGAACGAGATGCGCGCCGGCGCGAGCACCATGGTGCGCAATCTCACTTCCGAACGAAAAAACTCTTCTCCGCTGCTCTCGCCTCCCTCTTCACCTACATTTCAAAAGATGATCCCGCGAACCCTACAACCGAAAACCAACACCATCACGTCAACAATGTCGCCACTAAACCCTAAATCTTATCCCTCCAACCTTCAAACCCTAATTTCCACACCCTCACTCATTCACTATCAAAACCGTAAAGCAGGAGAATCATCACGAAGCATGATCGTTGTTCGCACACCACTGAATTCCACTCCGTCTCCTAAACCTCACCAAAACCCCATCCGCAAAAGCCCCACTCAACCCCAATCTCATCCCTCAAACCCTAAATCCGAACTCACTCCCGCACCATCAAAACCACAACCTCAACCGTCATCATCTCACATCGCAGGCAGTTCAATTGTGCGCAATTGCAAAAAATTCAAATTCCATCTCTTAAACCTCCGGAAAAGCTCTCCTTCGTCGATGTAAACTGGACATGACGACAACACGGGCGGCGGAACGCTCACCTGGAGGAATATCCGGCGACGTGAAAGCACGCCATTCGTGATCACGGCCACAGCTCCAAAAGAGTCGCCACCAGATGATGATAGGCCTAGAAATGGCGAGTACGAAGCCGACATGGCAGGACCGGGTTGGCGAGCCTAATATTGTTGTTGTGATGCACTTGCGACCGAGCAGGACCTCGACTGGCCCATTAATATTCCCCGCCCGCGCTGCGGCTCGGCTTGTCTTTATGTTCAGTGTTCCTGCCACTTTGCCACCCACCACAAAAAGCCCACTAGTTATCCCTCGCAAAAAAATCCCCGCTCTTGTTTCCTAGTCGACGTCTTTTTCTTGCGAACTGAGTCGCCTCGTTCCAGGTGAGAATGATCGCTCACTCCCACTCTTTGTCGCTCGTTTTGTGGTGTCTGGGAGTGTGGATGTTTGCGAGGTTTTTCTGGGAGGGTTTGGGAGCTGGAATGTGGCTTTCTCTTGTTGAGGCTGCGAGGGAAGCGTGGTTTTCCTGTTCTTCCTGTCGATGGTGGTCTGTTGTTTGAGGGAGGAGATTGAGGTGGGGCGTGTGTGAGGTATGGCGCATTTGAGGATTGAGTTATTGAGGGTGCTCGATTAGGGTAATGTGAGGACTTTTCCGTTTTGTGAGATGGGTTTTAGATTTTCTGTCGGAATTCCTCGAGATGGCGGGGGCTCGAGGTTCTCTCCTTTTATTTAGGGTTGCGGAATGGCACCGCAGTGTTTCCTTCTCCGTAGACCACAACCCTTTTGTCCCGAAGTCACCGATTTCAATTCAAGAAACACCCCCATTGGAGAGTGGCGAACAGTGCTTCGTGCCTCACTATTATTTCATTAGAGATTGGGAGATGGTTGCCAGGTTCTCAGACTGTCTTCCAGCTGAAGCAAACAAGCTGAAACCCGTTGCTACAGTCTCGAGGAGGTCGATTATCACTAGTGAACATTTTTTTCAATGACATCTTTCTCTCCACATCATTCTTGTGGAGCATCATTTTCACCAAATGGGGGATGGTTGGCGAGTTCTGAAGCTGTCTGCGAATGAGCTGAAACCTCAGGAAAGTCCCACATTGTCTTGGACCTGGCGAGGACATCGACTATCACATGCCAGTGACCGTGTTTTGTTTATCCTGATTACTTGGTGTGAAGGTGGCGGCAATGGAAGGCCCGGCAATGCGGGTGGATTGGCGGCAGCGCGACTGGCGGCAGATGGCGGCCGTGAAGGTGTCGACGGAGTACGACTCGGAGGGCGGCGTGTTCAGCAACAAGCTGTCGGCGCGCGTGCTCAACGGCCTGGCCAAGCTCACGGGCTCCATCCAGCGCGAGCCCTCAGGCGACCTACGCTACCCGCTCCTCGGCGTCGTCACCAAGTACTTGTCGGTCCTCTACGACCATGAGGACCGCAACGCCCTCGTCACCATGAACGCCGATCTTGGCAAAAACCTCTCCGTCAAGTACCTCCGCGACATCAAGGTAAAACCAACACGCCCTCTCTCCTCACTCCAACTCGTCCCTCAATTGAGTCAATGGAAGCGCTTGGTGGCATCCAAACTCAAGTCAAAGCAGTTTCAGACGCCTTTGAGAGTGAAGCAAGAGTTTGCATAAGCTCAACCCTGATGAAACGTTCCCCACCTTTCTCTCCTTTTTGTTGGTGATAGACTAATTGCCCCGGCAATTAATCTATATTCAGATTAAAGGAGAGAAAGGTGGGGATCGTTTCATCAGGGTTGAGCTTATGCAAACTCTTGCTTCACTCTCAAAGGCGGCTGAAACTGCTTTGACTTGAGTTTGGATGCCACCAAGCGCTTCCATTGACTCAATTGAGAGACGAGACCATCAAGCTCTTCTATTGACCTACCAACGGTCCTCGCCTTTTATAGAGATTCCTCAGGCAAATGTTTGTTGTGCAGGCTCAGCAAGGCGAAGTGAAGGTGGCGGTGCACACAGCCAACTTGAAGTACAAGACGGAGATCTCGTATGATGTCCCTGCCACGGCTCTGGTACCGACGCAACCCCCATTAGCCTCTCCACTGCTCTTGTTGTTTGAATCGGTTGCTTGAATGGAAGTGGTGGTGGTGCAGCCGAAAGTGGTGTGCACGTTCCCCTTGGGGCAGCTGAGGGCGGAAGAGGTGGAGATGGATGAGGAGCGCGCCATCGCCCTGAGCGGCTTCATTGGTGGGAGTGTGTTCAATGGCCAAGCCGTCGCCAGTTACACTGATGAGAGCGCCACTCTCAAGTACACGTTCAAGGTACGTGATACTATGCCCTTATACTCTGACCTGTTGCAAGTCACACTCTGATAACTTGGTCCGCATCAGATTTTTGTTTGAAGGTTGGATCAGTTCATGTTGATCAACCCTTGAACGCCAGAAGGTGCCACTGGTGACCATGTATGGTGTCGTATTTGAACATGATAAGGTTCAGATTGATTGAAATGACCTCCAAATGAAAGATGTTGGTTGAAGAATCTTCAACCCAAAGGTGTAAGTCTTGCTAATGTTTAATACAATTTTTCGTATTCTACAGAGTAAAACACGTGCTTGTATATACGTTTAAGAGTTAATCTGTGGGTTTGGACACTAGGATGAGGAGTTGACATTGGTACCTTCCGTCTCGTGGCCTCAATTATCTCCATCGCTCGCCGTTAAGCGACAATTTGGACCCAAGAACAAGCTCAGGTACTGATCTCTAACTAGAAAATCAACATAAAAAAGGGTCTTTCACCCCTCCTCTTGGCTACAATGAAGTTACTTAGTTCTCTAAGCCTAAAATCATGATATGTTAGATATAAGGTTTTGTAGCTGCCTAACCTGATTTTGCAGCCCTCTTTTAGGAAGACCATGAGGGGAAAGTGGGAGTTCTGAGAAACATAACATGCCTGACACTGAATTATTATGCGTGAGTGCAGTTATTTCCACAACTTTGAGTCGAGCACATGGAGTGCTGTATATAAATACAAACCAGGGGAGGACCTCAAGGCCAAGCTGGGGTATGATTCGGATGTGCGCCTGTGCTGGGGCTCATTCTGGGTAAGCTCTTTCTACCACATTTAAACTGTAATTCCTTCCCACTCTCTGATCTTTTTTCAGTCTCTATCTAGAGTTCTCTAACCTCCCTTGTTCCTCTAAAATCAATGTGTCAGAATGTAGTTGGTTCCCTTTCCGCTTGAGGTAGCACCAGCTTAGGAATAATCAAGAGAACTTATGAATAGTGAATTCTCAGTTCTTATCTCTTTAACCTCTCATACTCATCTAGTGTGTGAGATGCACGAAAATTGTAAGGTAACCCCCTCCCCATAACCGACAAGTTAGCAATGTGCAAACAAATAATAATACATCTATTTTTTCAGTGTTAGCCAATTGAATTATAATTTCAACCCACGTGATTTCACACTTTTCCAATGAAATGTGTATTTTTCGAAGTGTGTTGCCATGTTTAGCCGGTTGCCGCCAATAGGTACCCCCATAAGCGTTGACCAAAAGTAAGGGATCTCGACGAATGGGTGGTAATGGGATGGAAGTGGGTTGGATGTACCCCTAATCTATAGGTGTCGGTTTAGGGTTTTGGTTGGTTACTAAGGGTTACTTGAGGGCTATTTAGCAAACTCATAAACAATGAAGACTAGCTAGAGGAGAGCTTGATGAGATCAATGCTCCTTCGCATAGGACATGCTTGTTTTAGCATGTCTTCAAAGAGAGCATAGAACTAGTTTGAATCACCTTCAAAATCTCTTCCTCTTTCTAGGAAGACTTTCTAATAGGTTTTGTTCATCTTTCTAGGAAGGCTTTCTAATAGATTTTGCTCATCTTTCTAGGAAGACTTTCTAATAGGTTTTGTTCATCTTTCTAGGAAGGCTTTCTAATAGATTTTGTTCATCTTTCTAGGAAGACTTTCTAATAGATTTTGTTCATCTTTCTAGGAAGACTTTCTTGTAGGTTGATTTGGTCATGTTTTGCAGATAGGGAAGGAGGATTCTGGAGCCAAGACTGCGCCTAGGAAATGTAAGCTGCAGGTAATGCTGCAAGTGCCCCAGGATGATGTCAAATCCGGGGCACTCTTGTTCAGATTGAAAAAGCGCTGGGATTTGTTGTGATCTCGGCTTCAGACTTTTAGGATTAGGTTTGGAATTCACCCCCAAATTTCCATTTCATCACGAGTTTACCCTTTTTTTTTCTTTGGCTGCTCTTCAACCAAATGTCTGCCCAGGTTTTTTAACAAGTTTTTCTTTAGGTTGGTTAGCATGTGTAATCTATTATTCAAATGATGAGGATGAGTTGTTTTGTTTTGTTTTCTGCTGCTTAAGCTCTTTTACTATCTAGCACTTCAACATGAGTGGTTTTAGTGATAACATTTTAACTGAAGTTCTTGTTATTAGTAAGTCTCTTTTTAGGTTAGTTAGAATATGTAATCTATCATGCAAATGGGAATGTGTTAGTTTCTTCTTTTTTTTTGTTGTTTATGATGTTTGAATAAAGAGCAAAGTAGCATGAGTGGTTTCTAACATGAGGTGTAACATGAATGTCTTGGAAGGGTGGTTCAAAATATTAATTTACCATATCAAGAAATTAAGTTCATTTGCCATTTGAATATGAGACAACTGGTTTAATTGATTATTTATATGGTGCATCTTGGAAGGGTTGTCAAAAAAAAACAATCTTTTATCATTGTAGTTTCATTTTATACCTACAAATATTATTCTATTTCGTTTGAAACGTAAATAGTACCATAGTAAAGCAAATCCATCGATGAATACTTTTTCTGGAAGAAATTAGGTTTATCTTTTAAAGTTCTTGTTTTTGTGTTATAGAAGAGAAAAATTACCATACTAGTCATTAGAAATATCATGTTGAAAAGAGATGAAACAACATTTGATGTAGTATAAAATGAAAAGAATAAAATTGTAGTTTGTGATATATTATCTATAATTATAGTTTTAGAAAAAAAAAAAAAAATCATTTTATAATTAGATTGTGAAAAATGATATTTGCATGTTGTTAAAAACATTTATTTTCTTTTTAATGATTTACACTTAAAGATGTGGAGGTGGAATAGGCCTTCTTTTAAAAGATGCCCATAAAAGTTGTGTGAGGAGAACAATAAAAAAACATCCAGCCCATGCTACTTGAAAAAGATAGTCATCGTTTACGAGTTTGCGATACCAACTACTATATCGAATACTAGTTGGCGGCCAACTCATTGATGTTTTTGATGTTCCATATAAAATTATTCCAATCAAAAATAAAGAGAGTAAAAACCTGACAATCAAACCTACTAGTGCAGCCTGTAAGACACGATAGAAAAAAAGAACATTAGTGTATTGTAATCATAACATATTCAAAATAGTTCATTTTTACATTTATTTTTTCAAAGATATATATGTTCTATATAAAATAAATAAAAATTACCTCCCTAATTTGGTCATTGTATTTTAATGTTTTAGCAATATTATTTAGTACGATGGATTGTTCACTTAAAATTCTTTCCATTAGAACAACATGATTATTTTCTAATTGTTGTATCATTGCTCCTAATGTCACTAATGCCCCAACCATGTTTGGTTCTTGTACACGAGCGTGGAATTTATTTTTCTTTTTAGTAGGTTGAGGTACATTATTTGTAGCACCCATCAAGGATGTAACGAGAGTACGAGTAGGTTGGTTTGCTTGTTCATTTTTGCATCCTAACAAAATTTGTAACTTTCTTTTTTGTTTAGGATAATAACCACATTCACTTTGTAATGTTGTAGATGCCGATGGAGTTTGTGCCTCTAAGTTACCTCTTGTGTTGTATGATACCATTTGATCATTTCCTCTTTCAACATTTGTTGCCACATCATCACCTTTCCTTCTTGAAACATCAAAAACAAGGGATTTTCTACCTTCTACTTTTAGTACCTTTTCTTTTGAAATTTCTTTTAATACCTTTTCTTTTGAAATTTCATTAGTTTCATTACTATTTTTAACACTTTCCGCACATGTTTGTTTTAAATTACAATTAAATGCTCTTGACTTTTCCATTACACTAACTCTATGCATATGTTGGTCATTGCCATCTTTATGAGCATATGAACTTAGATCATTAAATTTGTTAACCTTACATTTAGTTTGAGAAGCCATGAAGTAATCCGGACTTGATGGTGCACTATCTTGATTCATTAAATTATAACTCATAGAATTATCGGAACACGTTTCATATGCTTTTAAAGCAGCTTTTCCTTTTCTTTCTAATAAAAGTTCATTATGAATTTTAGTGTTTTGATCACCATATATGAGTTTCCCTTTTATTTCATTGAGGAGTAAAATTTTTCGTTGCTCATCTTCATAGTTCAGTTTTTTTAATTGTGGTGTGCTCTCTTGAAAAATTTGTTTCTCTTTTTCAAATTTATCAACAAGCTTTGATTGGGGAGAACTTGGGTCTCTCCTTTTTACCCTCATTAATTCAATTTTAGGACTCTTTGGACTTACCGGAAATAATTCATTATGTTTAAGAGAACTATTTTGGTCATTGGATACATTACCTTCTACAACATGCTTCTCTTTTTTATTATAATATACCGTTATACTAGGCTTACTAGTAACACCAATTCCTTCTTTTACACTAACACCAATTCCTTCTTTCACAGTAACACCAACTTCTTCTTTGATGCTTTTAACATCTATTGATTGGGGATTATCACCAAAAAGAGTGTTCATGGTATCATACCATTCCCAATTACTAGGTTCATTGGGATTGTATTTTTTGGCCATCTTTTCTCTATTATATCTACTTTGCATAGCTTTTAGTTTTTGTTTGCATTGCTCACAATCTTTAGGTTTCTTTAATCCTCTAGAACGCTCATTAACTACTCTAGATATTTCTTTCCAAGTACGGTCCATATCCACACCATATTCAATTCCATTTTTATTACTTTCACGTGATTCGCGCCATGCATTCAAAAGAGCACTAATTGCATTTGGACTCCAATCTTCATCGCCTTTTGTTTGTTCTTCTTTCTTACTTGTATTATCAGTTTCACTTCGTTCATCAAGGGCTTTAAAGTTTACTTCACTTTTAGTATTAACGTGTTTAACATTTACTTTTGATAATTTTACTATAAGTTCATTTTTCTTCCCTCCTTCTTCTTCGGGAGTCAATAACGCACCAAACCCAGTTTCCAATGCATTTACATAGTCCATTCTCTTAAAATAATAAATTAAACCTAAATTATTTAGTTATTATTTTTATTAGTCTATTGAAATATAACCCAAAACATTTCTTGTACACCATTGATACTACTAGATAATATCATTTCATTTTAAAGTCTTTCCTAAAAGAAATTCATATTTTCCAAATTAATAACATATATATGAAATTTAACAAATGAATTCTTTCATCTCATGAAGTTAAAAGTATAAAAATTCAATATACATAGCAATTAAAGATTTTTATTACTTAGCTTTTCAAAGCACAATATTTACACCAAATAAAAATCTCGTAACCTATGAAAAAAATTAATGAAATTCAATTGAAATAATAGATTATATAAGTTTATAATTTAGTATTTGTTTCATCAAAAAGTTTTGAAGATCATCTTCTAAAACAAAACAAAAAACCATGTTATTTTAGAATGTCAAATATAAAATGATTGCTTTCAAGACTTTATTTTAGATTCAAAGGAATTATCAAATACTGATATGAAAAGTGTTCTATGGATTTGCAATTTTTTGAGATTATTGTAATAAAAGCAAAATCTTCTTATTGAATTTTAGGTAACATAAAATGAGAGTGTCTATTCAACACTGAATCAGCCTTTCTTTTCTCATTCCATCCTATCAAAGGACATCTACATTAAAACCTGAAATGTCGTTTCCTAAACTTGACCTTTCAATTAAATGTTAACTTCTAAAGGACCAAGGTTTTTTTTGAAGAATCTCTATTCTATTAAGAACTACCAAGATAAACTTTTAGAGAATGTAACCGTAGGATTTTCTTCTAAACTTGTATGAGATGATGTGGTAAAAATTTATGGATTTTGACCATACGGATTGAAAAATAATTACAATCAAAGTGAAAGAATTTGCCCCCTAAAAGTCACTTGATTCCCTAGGGGTTGAAGGTGACTTTCAAATCCACATCTTTAGATGTTGAGTTAATCTATATAATAAAAATGATGTTGGGTCCAATTTTCTAATCTTTCAACTACCATTTGCAAGTCAATTTCTATATGAATATTTTGAACAATTACTCATTATTATTTTAAATAATAAATGTTACTAGTATAATGTAATATTTGAAATTCTCACTATCTTCTATATGTGCAATCAAAAACATCTATGGTGGTTGCTGTCCAACACAATCTACAAATTTGAGCACACTTATTAAATTAAATTCATGCTAAATAAATCCAAATAGAAATGAAAATAGGAATAGGAATAGAGGTAAAAATAGAAGCAACAATAGGTAGGAATGAAAGTACCCTACTCGTAGATTACTTACATACATGATTAATTCACAAATGAAGAATGTCTAAATATTTTGAAAACTTAAGAGATTTATCTAAGTGATAGCCATGTAATACCAAGGTGATATCCATTGAGCCAAATGCTTGCGTCACGCAAAAATAATTATTTGGCACCTAGGTGCCGAAATTGACACCAAATGTACGCGAGTTGTGGAAAGGTTTTGTTGATGAAACAATTCTACTTTGAAACCAACATGTGAGATATAAACCAATGTCATTTATATGATAGATTGATATAAGCTCAAATATTCTTCTTTTTCTTATGACTTTCTTTTGCAAGCCTAGCTTTAAAAGTTGAGAGATTTAACTTCTTTATATGTGAAATTATGATAAAATCGTTGCTTATATTAGTTGAATTTAAAAAGTACCATATTAATTCATGCACATATCTATTATAATAACAAAAAAAAGACCCATGTGAAACTACGTGGTAGATATTGGGGTGGAACTTAATTGGGATCTAACTAATGCTTACTTGAGACTTAATTGGGGACTGCCCATGCCCTATTGAGGACAATGGAAGGTCAATTTTGTGTGTGAACATATATATATATATATATATACACACACACACATACTAATAGGCCCTTGTTCTCACCGGGGCATATGTAGTCCCTAATTAACCCCTAAGGTACCATGCCAGTTTTACACCAAAAACACTTCAAAATTGTTGGATTCTAGTGCAACGAACAGAGAAGGAAACCAAAACTTTGATTTCTAGTTTTGACCATAGGATCTCAATTAAGACTTATTAAGTAATATATTCCCAAAATTTCATAAACTTTGACCACACGGATTGAAAGATTATAGTGTTTGAAGTCAAGAAAATGGTTCATTTTCTTCCCTGCGTTTAGTGGATCAGCAGACTTTGACTTCACTTGGTGTCAAATTTTTGCACTACACAAGCTCTAAATCTATTACCATCTTGTTAAGCATGATGTTAGTTCCTTATACACCAATTTTTAGAGGTAGAGGACAGGTATAGCATATTCAAAACAACTGTGCCAAGAGTAGAGGTTCAAAATTTGCCCATTCACACTTTAATTTTTTGTGAAATTAATATGTTTTAGACTGATGATCCGAATGGTCAATAAGAAGTTTTTCACCACATATTGTTGTGGAAAAAATAAAAAATAAAAAATATAAAGATATCTAGGTTTTATGTGGAAAAGAATAAGTTTTTTTGGTACCTTGCCCGACAATGAGTGACAATGTGTGAAAATGTTTGACTTGGGTTGGTATGCTATTTTTCACTAAAGACAAGAACTTTTTTTTGACAATATGAAGGGAAAAAATATTACTTGGGAGTATTGAAAATCTCACATTGAATAGAGTGTCCTAGCAAAAGTTTTTGGAGGAGCCCGAGGTGCCCGCTCTCCCCATTTGAAATTCAAAACCCTATAACTTTTTCATCAAACGTCCAATTAAGGAAAAAAATTATTTTCTCACTAAGGTCTTGGTAATGCCTTTCTATGGTAATAATTTCAAAGAGGAATGTTGGAAATTGACACCATAGGAACGTGACCAAACTTTCAAAAAGCCCATTTTTGACACTTGGCCCTTTAGGGGTTAAGACTCTGGATAAATCCTCGTACAATATCTTCCATCTGGCTTCACGGTTGTTCTTTTATCATGTAAAGAGACTAGTGGACCCCCATTTCTTTCCAATGGAACATGGACAATCCCCAATTAAATCCTCATCTCTGATAAAGTCCTTGTCTTCCTTGTCTTCCTTGCCACACAACTTTACTTGACTTCACCATCTTTTTTTTGTAAAAGACTAGTTTACAAAGTTGTTGTCCTCAACGGAGTAAGGACATTCTCTAGTGAAATCCATGTCCTTGTCTTCGGAAACGCCGCCCAATATCTTTAACTTAAGCTTTTAGTTAAGTTACCGCCCAATATTAGCCATGTAACTCCATTTGGCTTCACCATTGTCCCTTTATTACAAGAGACTAGTGGATGCACCCGTTGTCTCCAACAAGGCATAGACAATCCCCTCTTAATTTTCTAGTTAGATCCCCACCTGGTATCTACCACATGGCTTCATCTGACTTCACCATTGTTTTTTTTATGGAAGATACTAGTGGACCTCCCATTGCTTCCAATAGGCAGGGTGATTCCTAGTTAAGTCCTTGTCTTGCTCTTCAAAAATGTCGTCTAATATCTTCCACCTAAGTCCCTAGTTAAGTTCCCATATGGTATCTACCACGTGCCTTCACTTGAATTTTATTATGTTACTAAATGAACCCTCTTCTCCCAATTGACTAGAAACTATCCATGATCCTTTGGAGACAAAGAGGTATAGTTGTTTATATATAGACTAATAGACCCCCCTCGAGATTATCCTCAACAAGGCATAGGTAGTCCTTAGTCAGGTCCGGGTCTATGTTAAGTCCCGTGCTCCTCCTTGGAAATGCCGCCCATTATCATTTAGTCAAATCTTCGTCCAATATCTGCCATGTGGATTCACCTAAATTTTATTCTATCACAAGTGTATCTCCCCTCCCTCCCTTGACTAGGACCTTAACTAGCGATTGTCCATGCCCCGTTGGAAACAATAGGAGGTCTACTAATTTATATATAGACCAATGAATCCCCCCCATTGGCTCCAATTGGGCATGGATAGTTCCCAATTAAGTCTCCTCTCAATATCTACCACGTGACTCACCGTGCTTCGCATGGGTCCTTTTATTATAAAGAGAAGATATACATAATTTTAGAAATACTAGCATGTGAGATGCTAATTGTCCATATCATAAAGTGCATATGCTATCAGAGTCTAATGTGAAAAACAACTATGCCCTTACTTATCAACAACATTCTTGCATTTCCATTTGAAAAATCAAAATCTTACTTTACTAAGAATCAAGTTTGTTTATTTTGTTAGATAGTATATTAAAATCTTTTTATTTCCATAAAAAATTTACGGGTTTTACAAAAAAATTGGTGTTATCTTATAATACTTCATAAATTAGCATAAACTTTTCCTGAAATTTTCCTTAAAGGTTTGATGGAAAAACCATCACATTCCCACTAAGCCTTTACAAATCCTACCTTCAAAAAATCTCAAAAAGTCACGTTTACAATTATCACCTACATGTATCCTCCAAAAGTCTATGTATAGACACTTGATCTCTTAGGAAATATTGTAGTAGGAAAAAATTGTCCTAAAGTACCTAATAAAGTGAAATTTTGTGTGACTCTTATTTGAAAATGCTCTGAAAAAACATTACATCAAAGGATACAAGAAAACTCAACCTTCTTCGGGTATCTTACTAGAAGAGAAAAAAAATGAGAAGTAGACTATCACTTGTCTTTTGATTAGCATGAATGACAAGTGTTGAGATTAGGGCCACTATTTAGGTCATTACAACCTACCTTTAGCTCTATAGTGCTCAAGAGACCACATTTTTTGTCTCTAGATGTGCTAACCCCTAATAGACCATTTCCCCCTTATGGAAAGGTTTTCTACTTTGGACAGGTTCAATTTTGATCATAAATTTCTGAGTTTTTTTATAAAGATGTGCCATAGTTGAAGCTTCATGAGAATATTATTTTCATATCCAACCTTTAGAATAAGAAGTTATGCTGTTTGAAGTGCAAAAGTAGGGACTCCAAGTATTTCCAATTCTTTTGCTACCAGATTCCATCTACAATAAGATTTTTTGGTATAGATGAATAATATTTTTTTCTTTGATATTATCACCATTGGAAGATGATGATAATGATGATGAAAATAATTTGTTCCAAGCCATTTTTTTAACAATCAAAGTAAAGAATATTGTTTTTGACAATATGAAAGAAAATATGTTGTCTTTAAAGTTTAAAAACATTATATAAATCACCATATTAAAATTACAATATCTTGATATTTTTATCAATAGTATCTTCTACAATAAGATGTGGTGTAAACCTTCTTTTGACCATTTGGATTCTTATTTTAAAACATATTGAGTTCACAAAAACCTCTCAAAGCAAGAAATTCAATAAACCTTTTTCATTGTCAATAAACCTTTTTCAATCCTCTCAAACCAAGAAAGACATTAAACCTTTTTCATAAATTTTGTGAGCATATTATTCAATAATTTTTAATTAAGATCCAATGGTTTAAATTGAAAATAAATATTCTTGTTTCATTCTCCACTTTTTACACAATAATAAAAAAACATTCAAGTGTTTGGTGCAATAGTCAAGGCGCTTTAGGGATAAATCTCAATTTGCATGAAATCTGTGAGAAACTCCAAAGTTCAAATTTGCACACACATAACACATACACTTTGCAAAACCCAAGTCTTGATTTGGAGTTCTAGAATTCTCTTAAAACTTGAAATACATTTTTGAATGCATCATATACACTCAAATATAATGAAAGGCACCACAACCTTGGTGTAGTGGTTTGGGTCATGACACACGGGTGAGGTGGTTGTGAGTTCAAGTCCTATTGTTGGCGTGGTGCCTACCACCATAGTCCACCCACGGCCTTGTTGTATGGGGAGATGACATGTCGGTTGTCTCTAAGGCAATTAGTGTAGGGAAGCACTTAGTGTATGTAGGGAAGCACTTAGTGTATAAAAGTGCTTACTCTCAAGAGGTGTAGCCTATGTCCAGTGGCCATTTTTTTAGTGAAAAGAGTGGCCATTTGTTTAGTGAAAAGAGTGAACAAACACTATATTCACATCGGTCTCCTTTGGAGACCAGAGTTCTTCTTCTTCTTCTTCAAATATAATGAATACGTACAAATTCAATGCCACATACTCTGTACTATTTCATATAAATGTCATAATGACTTTGGTCGTAAACTTTGATTAAAATTTGACTCTAGGAGACTTTCCATTGTTTTGTAAATGTTGATACCTCAATCACATACAAAACTTCCCTTTTGATTAGTATAAGTTTTGGAACATTTATGTATACAATCATGTATACAAAAGTTGGAAACCCATTAAAACAAAAAAAACATACATTAATGTTTACTTCACGTGTTGCATGTCAATGTGAAGCTATCAACATAGTGAACCTCTTCCATTCAAAGTATGAAGTTTCTTATGAGCTTTTATTAATTGGTAACGTAGTACACCCTCCAAAACGCACGTTTTCACCATCGGTATGGATTATCTCTAATCACTATAATCTACTCCATCAACCATTAAATGTTGTACCACTTTTCCTCAGATTTCAAGTCATTTGTAAATTCAATTTTGTGGAGTTAGATGCTAGAAATGAGTCACTCTATTTCCATCAAAATTAGCTAGAAACTCAAATCTGGATTTGTAGAAACAAGCCCCCCGGGCACTAAAGACTTGCTTTAACATTATTTCCACGGTGGAATCCTTTCAGTTAGTCCACCATTACGTGGAAAAAAATTCATGAGCGATTGTAGGCTTTTGTGAAGAAGTAGAACATCTTTTGAGAGGAAGATAAGGACAACCATTTGTCGGGATTTGGCCACGATGAAGTTCCCGAAGCTGGAGATCACATCAAGTAGAAGCTGGTTCGGGTCCACTTTCCTTGGCCTGAGGTGAATGTTCCCAGAGCCGCAAATTATTCCATCAAAGATTGTAGCTACATGTTGTAATCAACCCACCAGACGACGATGGTCCATCAACTTGGGTAGGGCCATCCAAAAGCACCAAGGAATCGTGACTCATGCCACATGAAGCAGCAAGATGGGAGATAATATCCGATGTTGTTGGGCGTTTGACAACGTAACTTAGAATGAGTAACAAATTGGTCATGATACCTTAAAAGTATACCTCTAGCGTATTTGTCATGGCCATACTAATGCCTTGTTAGAGATATTTGTAAAGTGAGGCCAAAGTACGACAAGTTTTTACCTCTTTTCTCAGCTTTAGATAACCCTCCAATCACCCAATTTTTTAAAAATTAGCATAGTAATACCTCATCTTTGAAGAAGTAATTTTGGAGCGGTTTTGATGAATTTTGGTCATGGTCATGGTCATGGTCCTGGTCCTGAAGGATATATGAAGCTAAAATTTTGTATAGTGGTGTCGTAGAAAAGATGCCAATATATATTCTTGATTTTTTTTAATTTTAGAAAAATATTTGTGAAGAAAATGAATATTGAATGAAATATTTTGCTATCGTCTAAGTCATGCATGCGTAGTATTATCAAAACTTGAATACAATTTACTTTTTATTCCAAACTGTTAGAAACTTTTTATTCCAAACTGTTAGAAACTTTTTATTCCAAACTTTTTATTCCTAAATTTATATTCCAAACTGTTAGAAACTTCCGTTCATACCTTAAAACTTCATCTATTCTATCACAATACAAAACAAATAGAAATGGTAGGCTTTCTTTCATTGTTTTCTCCATGCTTCATCATGTGTTTACACTGTTATCTGACTTTTGGAAGAATTTACATAGGGTTTTGTCAAAGTCATACACTATGCGTTGGTCACTTTTGTACATAATTCATTCACAATGGAGAATGTCCAAAAATTTCAAAAATTTCAAGAGATTCGTCTAGGTGATACCCATGTAATGCCAAGGCGATACCCGTACAATGACTAGGTGACACCCATGTAATGCCTCAGTGATACCAGTTGATACTTATTGTGTCCAAACCAGTGCAATTTGGAGGTAAATCATTCGACCAAAATTGTTGGATGCTTACAGTACTAGAGGTGGGAAGAAAGGCTAGAAATTTATAAAAATTGGATGTTGAGGTAATTTGACTTAATGTTATGCTCTCTTGAAGATAAGTTCCATAAACATCACTTATGTTGGGGAACATGAACTTCGTGGATGTTATAATAATATGCTTTTGCAGTCATTGTTGAAGATGATCTATTAGTGACATACAATGTAGTTATAGTTGTAACAATTGGGGACTATCACACATGATCCTAGAAAATCCTTATGTCATATTAGGTACTCTTGTCAAAGAAATAAACATCAGAGGACACAATTCAACATGACTTATCTTTGTAGGTTACATGTACTTGAGAGCTACGTTTTCACTCTGAAAATGATTCCACTCTGAAATGAAGGAGGGTTGTACATTCGATATGGTTTAGTGTCATGTGGCGGTTTTGCGACAAAGCCACCAAAAGTGACACCCACGCCATCTTTGCCCAACATTTCGAGCATGGCCACAAGAATAGACTGCATTGCTGCCTCCGCTTTGCCCGAGCACTTTCTATCTCTTACACGTTGATAAAAAAAAATCCTGGCACAACATCCGACCTCCACGTTCGCACTGAAAGGGGAAAGAGTGAATTGACGTTTCTCAGGCTGGACAACGATATATTTTGGTCGCCCACATCATTTGAAAAAGTGCTTCAACCACATCCCTTCCTTGCTCTTTGATGGAAAAGAAAAAGAGACCCAAACACGAATTCTCCCACAAGCTTGCAAGGAGGAAAGTAAAAAAAAAAGCGCATGGTTTGTACTACTAACGTGTAATATCAGGACTTTCGTCACCTACCAATACATGCTGCTCATGCCTTACAAATGAGCTCCTCCTGCTTTTGGATCGCTGTCAAATTCTAACTTGCAAGTCGTCGCTCCACACATGTATGTGAATGGGGCCCATTTTGTGTCGAGATTTTGTAATCAAATCGCACACACCAAATCAAGGTTTGCCGGCTAGTAAAGCCCCAAAGAAATGCCAGAGAACATGCTTGAGCCTTCACTTTTGAATGCAACATTTTTCAATTGACTATGCTTATATTATTAGTGGTAATTTGATTTCCAAATACAGGAGTTATTCGTAGAGCCAATCAATGCTTTGATGAAGTACCTCTTCTTTTGATTTCAATACTACTATTTGTTTACTCTTAACCCTTTAGCGCCGAGGAAGCCCGAAATGGGACTCTGGAGGTGCTCAAACTCAATTTGCATGAAATCCATGAGGAACTAGGCTTCGAGATACGAGGTTCAGATTTGCACACTCGTTACACGAACACTCTCCAACAATGAGATCATGATTTGGATTTATAGAACTCTTGGAAAAGCTAGGAATACAACACAAAATACACCAAATACACTCAAATATAGTGAATACAGTGAATACTATGCCACATACTATGTTGTATTTCACACACATGCACATTGATTTTGGTCTTAAATTTTGATTGAACTTGGTCTTTGAGACATTCTTCATTGTTTTGTGATTGTTGATCTCTCTCTTCACATACGAAAATACCGTTTTGATTCGTATAAGGTTGGAACATTTTTGTATACAATCAAGTAGAAAAAAGCAAAAAAATCACCAATAATTGTGTATAAATATTTTCCTTGCATATGATATGTCAATGCGAAGCTATCAACCTAGTGCACATGTGAACTGCTCTAATTCAAAGTAAAAAAATTCTAGCAAGAATCAATTGATGGTTAAAGTAGTGCACCCTCCAAAATCCACAGTTTTCACTACCAATATACGGTAACTTTAAACACTATAATCTATTCCATCAACCGTTGGATGTTGTGCAAAATTTCCCCAAAGTTCAGGTCATTGTTTAAGTTCAATTTTGTACGGGTAGATATCAATATTAAGCATTGTATTTCCATCAAATCCGGTGCAAAGAAAAAAATCAGCAGAAATCTTGGATTTCCCTAAAACATCCCTGGGCGGTAAAGGGTTAACTCAAGACACAAACCTACGGCTTCATAGATTCACAAGTACTTCTCCTTGGCTTAAGATTGCGTGAGGAATAAGTTACGGTGATGCTTCCATACAATCACATTGTCAACAAGGATCCATCCGCATAATATGACAACTGACCAAGAACCAGGAGAACTGGAAAATTATGATAGCACCTCTTCACAAGACTTTAGTCAGCAAAAAATAATGTTCCAGAGTCACACATGTGTTCCCCAAAAAATAATGTTCCCGGGTCATTCATGTGTTCCCTCAGTCCTCAACTTCCTATATTATTATAATGGGGGGACAAGATGTAACCCATCATGCTCCGGGCAAAAACAAAAGACTATTTTATATTATCCTCACCTAAATGAGATTGTCGTGAAGCTTCGATTTGATTGAAAGCCCGTTTCGTATGAGTTTTTTCTGATATTGTACATGAAAATTCTGGCAAATATTTTGATGGCAGTTTACTGAGTCAAGACTGGAGGATTTCTAGAATCACGCAATTGTTGGGCCCATATCTAAGTTTTAATTTGTCTTTTGTCGTAAACTGTATGTCGTGACGTACATGTGTACACATATCCTGCTACCATGATTGATGCATATTGGGTGGGATATTCAACATGTGTAAGGAATTGTCCCACACTTGACACTCGTTTTAGGAACACTATCTACGTATTTGAGACCTTTGCGGATTCTTGGAAAAGGTGAAAATTGGTATTAACCCCTAGAGGACCGAGTGTCCCATCGGGGAACAGCTTTTTTTTCACTTTGACTGCTTTTATCTTCCCAAAAAATTACCACATAATTTCATATAAGTTGAGACGTATGGATACATTTTCAAAGAGTAGATACTTTTTTATTTTAGGCAAGTTACTATGGTTTCGCTTGGACCTCGTTATGTCATTGGAGTGGATGTCGTGGAGGGTGGGCCTCATCTATTCTGGCTTTAGATTTTTGGAGATCTAGAAGATTTTTTTTATAGAAAAATTTGGCCAAATTTGGGACTTGTGGCCCTAAATTACTCTTGGATGCCCCACCTTGGTAAAATTAGGACCCCTGAAACATTAAAATAGGAGCAAGTTGTGTCCACACCTCCCTCCCCATGGCATCCATAGTAGTGATTTTATCCAAGCTCTCTCACTTCATCATGATTTTTTTTTAAATCTTAATTTTTAATGAAGATGTGGCATAGTTGTAGCTTTTTGAGAATATAACTAACATTCACATCAAACCTCTACAAAAATATAGTAATGCTATTCTAAATGCAAAATTGGGGAATCTGGATAGCTCCAATTTTTTTGCTACAAGCTTTTTTTAACATGACATAATTTTTCATCAAGACCCTTCATCAAAATAACATCATTCTCTTTGACATGGTCAAAAAGAAGCTTAAAGGTAGTTAAAAAACCCATTTTTATCCAAATCAAACATTTTTATACATTTTCGAGCAAGGTATCAAAAACTTCTTCTTTTCTACATTAAAATTAGAGATCTTAAAGTTTTTACTTCTTGGTTTTCCTACTACATATGTGGTGTAAACCTTCTTATCAAGAATTTAAATTCTCATTCTAAAACATACTAAGTTCACAAAACAAAAAAATTTGTAATGGTGTGTTTTCAATGCTTCCAATTCACGCTACAAAAAAAAATTAAAAAATTGATTTGTTCATCTAGTAATGCATAACAAGATCATATGGTTAGAAGTAGAATGGGATCAGTCTTTGTGTCTATGTTCCATTAACAGGTTTAACGATACTTTTAAAGTTCTTTTCCATATTTCAGATAGATGTGGTCCTTTAGGTGTTAATGGTACAGAATCCATATAATCCGTGCATATCTATCCAAGAAATGTCATCTACTGGAAATTTATCAGTATTGAGAAGTGGATTTTGTTAACATGATACCGTCGAGGATGATTTGTCGTTACCAATTTCGTATGCTTCAAGAATCTTGGGAACTGCAAATAACCCACTTGTTGAGCTCTGTGATTTATGGTAGCGCCTACCAAATCGTGGAGTCTCGTTTTTATTTGATTTTTTAATTGTGGATTTCAAGAACTATGGCGATTGCAGCCAGATTTCTTTCAATCTCCGGCGCATCGAAACGAGGCTGAAATGGGTCATCCAAGTTACATTCACATGAATTATCATACAGACACTCACTACCCATTGAATTGCACAGAGAGTCCGAGGAGCGTTTGACAAGACTTTGACCCTTAACCCCTAAAGGACCAAGGCATTTTAGAGGAGTCTCTACTCCATTGATTAAAAACGGCTAAGATGAATTTTTTTTGAGAATGTATCCTGAGGATCGTCTTCTAAAATTATATGAGATATGTGGTAAAGATTTTGTGAATTTTGACGGTATGGATTGGAAGATAATTACAATCAATGAAAAAAAAAAAAATGTCCTTCAAAGGGAAACTTGGTCCTCAGGGGATACAAATTAAAACGGAGGTTTTGTATGCGATGAGAGAGATCGACAATCATAAAACAATGAAGAATCATATAAACGAATTTCAATCAAATTTAAGACCAAGATCACTTTGCATGTGTATGAAATACAACATAGTATGCGGCATGGTACTCATTGTATTTTAGGATACTTGGTGTATTCTGTGTTGTATTCCTAGCTTTTCTATGAGTTCTATAACTCCAAATCATGATCTAATTTTTGGAAAGTGTTCATGTAGTGTGTGTGCAGATCTCAACTTGAAATTTCACGACCTAATTCCTCATGGATTTCATGCAAATTGAGATTTATCACCTCCAGAGTTGCATTTTGGGACTAAAGGGTTAACTACCGACAAGGTGGGGGATACCCTTTCCATGTGGGATCTCCAATGATACTCTATAAATGCACCTCTACTAACTCAATTCATAACCCAATTACCTTGTACTTGATTGTGGATCAAAACAACACCAAAATGGTCGCAAGTGATTGGTGTATGATGTGAGTACAAGAATCATGGAAGATTCTATTCATAATTAAGAAAATCTTCTTATGTATTTCATGAAAGAATCACAACAAGGCATTCTTCACCCCTAAATTTCCATGACAATTTTGCACCAAAAACACTTCAAAACTGCTAGTTTTGATGCAATGAGTAAGGACAAAACGTAAAACTTTTACTTCTAATTTTAACCGTAGGATCTCAACAAAGACTTATTAAACGAAATACTCACAAAATTTCATAAACTTTGACGGCACAAATTGTAAGATAATAGAGTTTGAAGTAGAAAAAAGGTTCAATTTCTTCCCTGGGTGTAGTGGTTCAGGAAACTTTGACTTCACTTGGTGTCAAATATTTGCACAACACAAGGTCTTAATTCATTTTCATCATGTTAAGCATGATATTAGTTCCTTGTACACCAAATTTTAGAGGTAGAAGTAGGGTATAGCATATTCAAAAAAATTGTACAAATAGTCGAGGTTCAAAATAATGTCAATTCATGTTATATTTTATTGTGAACTTAATATGTTTTAGAATGAGAATCCAAATGGTCAATGCAATGGTTCACACCATGTAATGATGTGGAAAACACAAGAAGTGAAAAATAAGAAAACCTCTAAGTTTCATGTGGAAAAGAAGAAGTTTTTTGGTACCTTGCCCGACAATGTGTGACAATGTGTGAAAATGTTTGACTTGGATTTATATGCTTTTTTCTCACTAAAGACAAGATTTTTTTTACAGTATGAGAGGAAATAATATTGTTAGCTGGTACTGAACATCTCACATTCAATAGAGTGTCCTAGCAAAAGTTTTTGGAGTTGCCCGAAGTGCCCGCTCTCCCCATTTAAACTTTAAAACCCTATAACTTTTTCATTAAATGTCGGATTTAGGAAAACAATGGACTCATACAAATCTTTTTGTAGTTTCCATCTACATTAAAAATTTCAAAGAAAAGTATTATAAATTGACAGCATATGAACTGCCCAAACCTTCTAGAGTCTCCAAAGGGGACTCTTGGAAATTTAGGGGTTGAAGTTTTAAAATGAATTTGAGGTTCTCTGGTACACCTCTAAGGGGGGTTTTACAGTAGGACCAAAGAATGAATTCCATTGAAGACCAAACTATGTCTAGAGGCCAAGTTTTGGAGTTGAAAAAGAATACTAGAATATGCAATTTGAAGAATTGGGGTCCTTGTAGTGTGAAAGCCCAAGGGCCAAGTTGAGAGGCCATGGTTCATACCACTTGGCAAGTCCTAAGCCAATTTTTATTTCTTCAAGGTCATATTTTTCTGAACTTCTTGTCTCTTACTTTCTTTAGACATGGAGCCTATAAGGAAACACATTTTTATACTTCATTTGATCTTCATGGTTGTGAATTGTGAGCATTTTGGCATTGCCAAAGCTTGCAATTTTTCACCAAAATGGCCAAATTATTATAATGGCAATGATGCTCACAATGAAAAATACCTTATTTGGACCAAATGTTTTGCCACCTTCCTCTTTCAAGCCGCCCTCTTTTTTGAAGGTTTAACAATGAGCACATCATCATCCCTTTCAACTACCTCTCTTCTATTTCCTACTCTTGATTTTAAGCGGAGTAATATTGAAATCGGTCTAAAAAATTCTCTCCACCAACTTCTAACTCCGGTTGGCTACTAAAGAATGGGGTTTCATAGTAGCGCTCCGTTCTCACTTGTTTTAACAAAAATAATGGATTTTAGCAATCTAACATCCAAAAATAATTGCGGACAAAAATCACAAACAAGCAAAAGCAAGGGTGGCCAAAGGAGGATGAGTGCGAGAGAAAAAGAGAGACAACAACCCGGCTTATCCATTCAAGGAAAAAAAGATAGCCATTCAATTTAACAACTAAGACCTTGTAAAACTTTTAATATTTAACCCCTAAAGGACCAAAGTCCCCTCTGGGGAAATTTTGAGTTTGGATAAGGTACCACGTTTTCAATTCTAGGCATTTTTTTTTGAGATTTTTTTATTGAATGGACAACTTTTGATTAGCTTTGCGTAGACACAAATTTCGTAGAATTCCAACATACGGTTCATTTATTTTCACTTACATATACAAATAATGCAGCAGTTTAGTATGACATATGACAAATAAAATTTAATAACTTCTAAATTCAATAGAAATTCGAGTTTTTGTCTATTTTAAAGAAAAAAAATGTCCTCTTGGAAAGAAAATTGAGATCTTCGCATCCACTGCACGGACTTGTGAATTTCAAAAATTTGAGAAGGATATGATATATGCAAAATATACAGTGTATTGTTGATTCTCAACACATAGTTGCATTGCAGGATTTTTTAGGACATCTTCTACAACTCTTCTACTTCTAAAATTTGGTGCACATGTGCCTAACATGATCCTTTTCAAGTTAACATAATAAATTCACGGCCCATAGTGCAAAAAGTTGCCATAGAAGGTGGTCAAAGTTTGTTGAAGGTGTTTAGTATGCCTCAAAAGAGATTATGTCTCTCTTCAAAGGCTGATATCTTTCAATCCGTGCAGTCAAACTTACCAAAATTTTCACCACATACTCTCATATAAATCTAGTACAAGATCCTATAGTTAAATTTTGAGAAAAAACATTTTGTATCATTTCGTGTTGAATGCGCTGAAAATGGCAATTTTGGAGTGATTTTTAGGGGAAAATGTCTTGGTCCTTTAGGAATCAATGAAGGAAATGTTCGGCACCTCAGCAAGAGTTTGGATTTTATTCCTGTTCAACCCACAATTTCCTTAAGAGGTTGTACTTCGGGCACCGAAATCTTCAAAAAGTATTGCCATGTAGGCATTCTAGACATTGTTGGCTTCTTGACCTTGGTCCCTAGTGTGAAAGCCCAAGGGCCAAGTTTGAGGCTCTTAATGAATCAAAGTGCTAGCAACACTCGGCCTCTCGACCCTCCTCTGTAAAGTGAAAATCCCTTAATCCCTAAGGCCCAAGGCATTTTCACACCAAAAACACTTCAAAACTGCTTGTTCTAGTGCAATGAGTAACGAGGTAATCATAACCTTTTATTTCTGTATCTAACCGTAGGATCTATATGGAGACTTATTCATTAACGTCTTCACAAAATTTCATAAACTTTGACTGCACGGATTGAAAGATTATAGTGTTTGAAGTAGAGAAAACCGTTCTTTTCCTTCCTTGCTTTGAGTGGATCAGCAAACTTTGACTACACTTGGTGTCAAATTTTTGCACTACACAAGGTCTGAAAACATTACCATCAAGTTAATCATGATGTCATTTCCTTGTACACCATGTTTTAGAGGTAGAAAAGGGGTGTAGCATATTCAAAACAAATGTGCAAGGAATGGAGGTTCAAAAATTTCCAATTCACGTTATATTTTTTTGTGAAGTAAATATGATTTAGAATGATAATCCGAATGGTCAATAAGAAGTTTTACACCACATCTTGTAGTTGAAAAAATTAAATGTAAGAAATATGAAGATATCTAAGTTTAATGTGGAAAAGAAGAAGTTTTTTGGTACCTTGCCCGACAAAGTGTGACAATGTGTGAAAATGTTTGACTTAGATTATTATGCTATTTTCCACTTAAGAAAAGAGTTTTTATTTGAAAATATGAAAGGAAATAATATTGTCTGCTAGTATTGAAAATCTCACATTCAATAGATTGTCCTAGCAAAAGTTTTTTGAGTTGCCCGACGTGCACGGTCTCCCCATTTGAATTCAAAACCCTATAACTTTTTCATAGGATGTTGGATTTAGGGGAAAATTGGACTCACACGAAGCTTTTAGCAATTTCCATCTACAGTCACTAGAAATTTCAAAAAGGAATGTTATAAATCAACACCATAGGAACATGCCCAAACCTTCAAGAGTCTCCCGAGGGGACTCTTAGGCCTTTAGGGGTTAAATATGAATGTTTTTAGTGGGGACCATTATTACAAGTATTTGCACAACTTAACCCTTAAAGATAAGAGGCCCATGGGTGGTCACTTTAGGAGTAATTTGTGAATTTGGTGAACCGTTACTTCATCTTTGTTTCATCTGTGGCCTAACTTAAGTTCACTAGATCCGTGCGCTTCAAGCTGATGCAGTAAGAATGTGCATTGCGGTGAGAATGTGCATTGGAGTCTGACGAGCAAACTATAGTGATGTTTGTAGTGACTAGTTGCAATGAAATGTAACCACTATGTCGATGATGTTCTACCTGCTCTATTACACTTGTGGATGAAACCAAGCGTGGTCACTTTGTTGTTCTTAACCCATAAATGAAAAAAGTCCCAAGGTGGGCTTTTGCAAATCTTGAGCACATTCCAGTGGTTGTAATTTATATTTTCAATTCTTGAATTTTTTTTATAGAGATGCAAGAAGACAAGAGGTATGTGGGAGTATAATTTTTATTCTCATTGGACTTATTAAAAAAAGTAATGTCATCTTTAAAAAAAATTGTCGAGTGCATGCACGCTGGGAAACTCCAATTATTTTTGCTAGGGCACTCTAGTAAATTTGAGATTTTCAAAACTAGCAAGTTATATATTCGTTTTATATTGTCAATTATATATTTTTCCTTGAGTGGAAAAATGCAAATTATCCCAAGTCAAAGATTTTCACACATTGCCACACATTGTTGGGCAAGGAACCAAAAAAACGTCTTCTTTTCCACATGAAACTTTGAAATCTTCATTATTTTTCACTTTTTATTTTTTCTACTACAAGATGTGGTGTAAAAATACTTATTGACTGTTTAAATTGTCACTCTAAAACATACTTTGTTCCCAAAAAATTAAAACAGGAATTAGCACTTTTTGAACCTCCACTCCTTGCACAATTTTTATGAATATGCTACATCCCTTCTCTACCTTTAAAACTTGGTGTACAAGGAGTTAATATCATGATCAACATGATGATATAAAATCTAGACCTTGTGTAGTGCAAAAATTTGACACCAAGTGAAGTCTAAGTCTATTGATCCACTAAACGCGGGGAAGAAAATGAACCCTTTTTTGTACTTCAAACACCATAATCTTTCAATCCATGCCGTCCAAGTTGATGAAATTTTGTGTGTATGTTATTTATGAAGTGTTTAATGAGATCCTACGCTTGAAACTAGATATTGAATTTTTTGTATCCTTCCATACTCATTGCACAAACATTTACAATTTTGAAGTGTTTTTGGTGTGAAACTGTCAAGGAAATTTATGGGTTAAAGGGTTAAACGAAAGGGAATGTTATGTACTGTAATCTGTCTCCCCAAAGACAGTCATTAATTATGAACTTTGAAATCCTTGAGAACAATCAGACCACAAACACTCACACTCACACCTCGAAAGACAAAAAACACCAAACTCCAACATAAAAAATGGTAGGTGATTAAAAATGAAAATGAGAACCCAAAAACACATAGACAACAATACTTGAACAAGTCATACTGCACTACATCCAAGCACCTAAAATCCAAGAAAATAAGTAAATTAAAACAGCCATGTTTCAATTTTCCTCCCAGTCTTTTATTATTTAAGCAATTTCAGCATAGAAAAAAAAAAAAGAGAACATACAACATGTATCATCAGATGTACCACAATTCACATTTATAACAAAGTGAAATAATAGTACCAAATTCATCAAGGTGCAAACATAAAAAAGGATTAAAGAGAAATTTCTAAGGTTGGCTTGACCCTTAAAGGACCAAGTGTAACTGTGGGGTACAATTTTTTTTCACTTTGATTGCAATTATCTTTCAATTTGAACGGTCAAAATTCACTTTTTTTTTACCACATCATCTCATATAAAATTAGAATATCATACGGTTACATTCTCAAAAAGTTCATCTTGGCAATTTTTAATCAATGAAGTAGAGAGTCCTCTAAAATGCCTTGGTCCTTTAGGGGTTAATGGACATGCAATAATGTACATTTGTCTATCTACATGTCGTTTAATAGGTTGTAAACATTCAAGCATATTTGGGTATACTCTTTAATTATTGAGGAATATACTGAGAACATATTTTGTATATTGAGAACATATTTAGTAATCTTCAACATACAAAAGATTAGAAATGGCCATGTGCATCCTATGTGTGCTAGCCAGTAGGGACACATGAAGGGCCTTCTCTATCTATGTGGACAGCCTTGAGGATTATATGTAGTCTATTCTTCTCTTTATCTACAATACAATCATTTGTAAAGTTGGATTCCATCCAATTTACACACACACACACACACACACACATATATATATATATATATATATATATATATATATATCATGAACAATATAGCTTTATAGGAAGAGGCCCTATTTTCAAGGCTTCTTCCGGCGTAACGCTGGTGCCCCAGAGGCTACCGAGGCTGCCCCTCTTGTAGTTTTAATAAATTTTTCATTAATGATTTTGTTTTCCAGCTCCTTGTCCAACCTTTTAAGCGTAGCAGGCTGTTGCTTGTGGGGTTTTGTGAGGCCGACATTTTGAGGAGGTGAGGGATTGTGGAGGAGAATAGGATCTTGTTGGGCTAGACATTATGGTTCCTTTCAAGCTTGAAATAAAAACAAATTCAACCCTTTAAGACCTAGAAGGCCGAGACATGGTCTCTTGGGGGATGAAATTGCACCATAGCATTGAATTGAGGAAACATGGGCCAAAATAGTTTGCGACATACATGCAATAGGTTACGACGATTCTGATGAGACCATCGGGGCACAAATAGGCATCAAGAACTGGTGGTCAGCCTGATTTTCGTGAAGTGGGGTCAAGATGAAATATACCCTCTCCTCAAATGTTATTCTACATGATCTATTACAATTGTAGATTCTTTCTAGGCCTTGTGAGCTCAAAGGCCTAAAGAGTTAAGAATGGAAGAACATCAAGGGGAGTCATGAATACTGAAACTTCACAGTAAATTTGAATTAGTGTGCATTTAGTTTCTATTTATCCAAGTCTATATAATGCAAGTTAGATGAGATTTATTTTTCTCTTAAGCATATGTAAAAGCTTTACAACATGCTTAAAATTTTCACAAAAATGTAAGGTAATAGAATTCATTTTGGAGAGCACCCTAGAGCCTTGGGCAAGAAAAAGTATAACATTTATGTTCACCGTATGAAAAAATTCAACACGTCTGTTCACCATTTGAAATACGAATTTACTTGAAATTGAGACCACACAAGGATAAAATGTATTTGATTGAATTTTGACCCCTTCCTATTGTAAGTTTGTTTTAAATATGTTAAACACTTTCAATACACCTAAAATCTGGTGGATATGTAACTTACATCATATGGACTGTAATGGTACATAGTAGCAACTTTGTGTAATGTACAAATTTCATATCATGAAGAACACTTAGTGTGGTAAATTTAGAAAATGAGGATACAAGATAGACTATTAAACTTTTCTTAAAATCTATAATCTACAGGTGGTGGATTCGAAGATTATATACAAAAATTTAATGTGCTCTTCTAGTGGATATGACAATGTCCTTCGGTTGGAAGTGGAGTGAGATCATAGTATGTAAATGTCTTATATTAACAGTGTCATCGATAATCTTGGATTTCCTCTCTCAAAAGTATGGTCATGGTCCTGTAAGGGTTAAGAAATTTCCTGATTTCATTCTTCTACTAAAGAGGCCTTAACAAGAACTCTAGGAGGGCTTGACCCTACAAAATATACAACACTACCGTAGTTTGGATCAGAGTTCTCTTGGTAAACATGCAATTGTTCTCGTCCATCTGTCTACATGTCCATCCAACAAGTCCTATATCCATCAGAGTTGTACATATTTGACTGCATTCAAAGAACATTCCTAAAAAATTGAAGAACATGCAACAAAAATGTTTGAAACAAATGAGAAATAAACATATTATGCCATGTCCGATAGGGTCAATTGAAGGGCCTTGTCCACCAATATACACAACCCTGGTTTGGATTATGGATCCAAGGCACACACACTGACACATGTCGTGAAAAGAAAAGAAAAGAAAAGGGGCTAAATAGTTCTTTAAAAAAAAAAAAAGACCTAGGAAGAAGAAGACTCTGCTGAAAACAACCAAAAACCGATTGACAACCCAATACCAATCCTTTCAATATTCTTCTTAGGGAGGAAATGTAGCCGATCATCACATCACTTAACCCCTAGAGGACCACGACCACTTTCGCTCTAAAACCAATCCAAAACTGCCAGTGCCAAAAAGAGACATGAAAATCACATTTTAAAAGTGCAATTCGGATTTTCAACCGTAAGATCTTCAAATAGACTTCTATATAAATATGCCATGAAATTTTGGTTGCAATCCACCGCACGGATTGATAGATTTTAGTGTTTGAAGTCAAAACAATGGTTCATTTTCTTCCATGTGTTGAGTAGATCAGCAGACTTTGACTTCACTTTGTATAAATTTTTTGCATCGTACAAGGTCTAAATCTTTTACCATTGTCTTAAGCATGATGTTATTTCCCAGCACACCAATTTTTAGAGGTAAAAAAGGGGTGAAGCATATTCAAAACAAGTGTGCAAGGAGTGGAGGTTCAAAAATTGCCATTTCACGTTTTAATTTTTTGTGAACTACGTATGTATTTGAATGATAATCCAAACGGTCAATAAGAAGTTTTTCACCACATATTGTTGTTGAAAAAATAAAAAGTGAAAAATATGAAGATCTCTAGGTTTTATGTAGAAAAGATGAAGTTTTTTTCCCCCGTTGCTTGACAATGTGTGAAAATGTTTGACTTGAAATTAAATGCCTTTTTACACTAAAGACAAGAATTTTTTTTGAAAATTTCTAAAGACCGGAATATTTTTTATGTGTGTGAAAAATCTCAATGTCAATAGAAACTTTTGTCAAAAGTTTTGGAGGTGCCCGGAGTCCCCACTTTTGGCTTAAAGTGGTACTATCTTTCAAACCACAAATCCAAAAAATCAAATAAAAATATCTCCACAAAGCTCTTATCAGAGGCTATCTTGTATAAAAAAAATTAATTAAAAAGGATTTTTTTTCGAATTGTAGGTACATGCCCAAAATCCAATTTGACCCCGGGGGATGTTTGGTCCTTTAGGGGTTAAGAGGTTCTTCCCCTCATATGGCACCCCTCTTCCAATCATTTTGAGGAGTGTGCTTTTACTCGTGAGCCTAATTGACACTTTCTCTTCATGAAGCTCGTTGCACTCACTCTTGTCGGAGTTTTCGCTTGGGGTTTTTCGGTTCTACTCCTTGCTCTTCGCTTGGTTGTCGCTTGGCCTTTGCCAGTGGCTCCTGTTGTGTCTGTGCTCTTTGCTGGTTTGCTCATGTTCTTTGTTTCTCCGGTTTGTTGTAATATTTCCCAATGTAGGTCTTTTCACCCGATCATCACATCACTTATAAATTCATTGGGGGAGGCATAAGAAAACAGGGAGGAAGCGAGATATTTGAGGGGGAATGGGCAAGAGAGTTGCATGAGGCCCTGAATCGGGTACAGAAGGCATATTCTAGCTTGTTTGCATCCGCTGAAAACCTGGACCAGAGCGACGAAAGGCAAAGGCAAAGGCGAAGGGAAAGGGAAATCACAGCAGGAGAAGCTGCCATGGGCCCTTGAAGGCAAGCATATAGTGCTCCACCCGCACACGCAACTTGGTCAACACGGTGACGCCCTCTCCACCACCACTCCGTGCCCCCATCTCATCATTTTCATCACCTCCAATCACCTCTACACAACTCAGTGCCCCTCTCACCTTTGTGGATGCTCTTTGGGCCCCAAACATGGCCGCCCCTCCTGCTCCTTCACTCCACACTAACCTACCACTAAATCACCACTAACTCACCTGGACTAACACTGCCTCTTACCAGCTACACACTACCAACACACTAATAACACACGCTTCTAACACACGCTAGTAACATTCGCTAGTAACACGCTAGTAACATTCGCTAGTAACACACCAATAACATACTAGTAACACACCACACTGATTTTGATGTTTAGTGTCATGGGCAGTAAATGACTTGTAAATGCTATACGTTTTCACTCTTGATGAATATTTTTACCGACCATGTCCACTATGATCCCCCTCTTTGAGTAGTATAGATTGTTGTGCTCTTGGTAGAAATTTATATCAAAAGTAAACACTTACAGCATGTACAAGTCTTTTATTGCCCATGACACTAAACATCACAATTAGTGTAGTAACACACTTGTAACACACTAAGTAACATACTTGTAAAATGCGCTAGTAACATGCTAGTAACACTCTAGTAACACGCTAAGTAACATACTAGTTACACACGTCGCTAGTAACACGCTATGTAACATACTAGTAACATGCGCTAGTAACACATTAGTACGACACTGGTAAGACATTAGTAACACACTGGTGATACACTAGTAGCATAACACACTACACAAAAATGATGTTTTGTGTATCGACATTGTATGATTTAGATGTGCTAATAGTTTTTTAAATTTTTGATGAAGATTTTTACCCAAAGCACAATTGTCTATACTACACTACTCAAGAGGCGGGTCATTGTAGACATAGTTGATAAAGATATTTATCAAGAGTAAAAATCTATATCACTTATAAATCAATTATTGTGGATACACTAAACATCATTTTTAGAGTAGTAACACATTGATAATAGTGTCTCCAGCTAGTAGCGTACTAGTAGCACATTGATAACAATCCCTTCTACTAGTAACACACCACAGTAGTGACATTTGAGATTTTGGGAATTTTGGTGGCTTTTGCAAACTTTGGCATCTAGATAATTAATGAGATCTATGAGAACAGACACTTTATTCACGCCGGTCTCCTCCGGGAACCAACGTTCTTCTTCTTTTTTGAGATCTATGAATGTTGGATCATAGCGAAATGTTGCCAAAGTTCCCAAGATAACAGTCTCTCCTACAAGTAACACACTAGCAACGCACTACAATTGAAAATGATACTTAGTGTTAAACGCATTTAAGTCACAGTCAGTGGTGATATTCATCAACTTTGGTGAAAATAAATTAAAAAATCATGTACCACGAAATGCTGTATGTTCCCCGCACTCCTTTAGAGGTCATTACTTCCCGTAAAAATAATATTATTGTGGTATTGTGGATGCCGAGAGCATGGGCGTCCTACCCGTAACATGACTGGTAACACACTAGTAACATACTAGTAACACACTAGTAAGTTGAGTTCCACGCACCGCTTTGATCAGTGGCCCGTCTCTCTGCCGCCCGCGAAAACTAGCATAATATAATAGTAACTTGTTAACCTGGAAGGGTTTGTTTATTTGTTGGTTGGAGAGGGGCCAACCTCTCTTTTCCATGACTTAGTGTAAGGTGGCGTCGATGCTGTTTGTCGCAATTGACGGACATTTGGTAGGAGAGCGAGAGAGAGAGAACGAGGAAGAGGAAGGGACTTCAAGGACGGCTTTATCGATATGGATGACCTGCTCATGATGTTGCTGCTGCTGCTTCGGACGTGATGAGGGAGAGATCGTCGACAAGATGATGACGCGCCTTTTGGAAGGAGCTTGCGTAGGCGCCTCTCAATTGTTTCTTTCGTAGTGTGATAGCGTTTTGTTAGAGGTCAGGCACCTTGCTGCATTGTGCGCGCGAGAGGAGCGTTCCGGCACGGCAGGCGCAGGTTGTGAGGTTTCGCGCAATCGGCTGAGGAGTGGAGAGAACTAGAGTGCTTCGATCGACGGGACGGTGTTATTTGGAGTGCTAATTTTCTTGAATATTTACTTGACGGCGTTCTGGACAGTTTGTCTTTGAAGTAGGTACGCCTGCGAGTACTACAGTTGAATTGTTAGGAGTTCTTGCAACAATGGAAGAGCAGCAATTTGGATGATCGTGTTTTTGGATCAATGCACTAGAAGGATCCGCGTCTACTGTTCAATTGGAGGCGCCTACCGCATCTCGTTGTTCTTACGTGTTTTGTGTGGAGCCTCGCCGGCGGGCTGAATTTCTGTGCAATTGGAAGTGTATGCACGGCGCATGACCTCCTTCTTCACTAGCACCTAGAGCCGCTCTCTCTAACGCTTGAAGGAGGAAAGTGGATAGGTCCGGCAACGAGTCGACGACGAGAGAACAAAGAAACCGTGACTCCGTTCGCGCGGTTTGCTACATTTGCCAAGCGCGGTTGTTGGAGGTGTAAGGACGTCAGAGCTGGCGATCACGGCAGCGCAACCGGAGTCTCCTAGTCTCCTCAAGTCGAAGAAGACGAAGAGCATGGTGAGCATTCACGTTTTTAATTTCATCGTTGCTGTAGTTCCTAATTTGTCGCCTCTTTCCGCACTTGGCGCCGACGTCGCGCATTAAGTGAAACTCTATTGCCTGTCTGTTTGGAGCATCACATGTCACGCAAGAGAAGCCCCGCCCTCTCGTGCTCATTATGCCGTGCTCGTGGCTAATTGGCAAAGAAACTCGAGTTATCTGCAAATTTACGCAATGTGGAGTCTTGATTTGACTTGGTCTCGAGTAGAGAATTAGCCAAATTAGTCAAGAGTTCCTCTTCCTGACATGAGAGAGACGACATTAGCCTCCGTCCTCGTGATTAGCGAGTCACTTAACTTAATCCCTAATTAAGAATTAAATTCCTGCATTATAGGTCAGTTCGCTTTCCCGAGAATAGTTCGGGAAAAGCGGCATGGTTTTGGATTCAGTCAAATGATTGCGTACAATGTGCACACATGATTGAATAATGCAGGGAGGTCCGGTGATGGCGGACTCGGAAGCGGACGACAATTTGACGGAGGGCCCGCTGTGGTTGAAACCCTTGCTGAAGGCGGACTTCTTCGCCACCTGCGCCGTGCACGGCGTCTCGGCCAAGAGCGAATGCAACCTCTTCTGCTTCAACTGTATGGGCGACGGCATCTGCGCCTCATGCGCAGCGGATCACAAGGATCATCACGTAGTCCAGGTAATTACCATGAGCAGTGTAGCGACATGATCTATTCCATTTGCATTGCCTTCTCATGTCATGATTTCAAATGGCTGCAGATTCGGAGGTCCTCCTACCACGATGTCATCCGAGTCTCGGAGATTCAGAAGCTGCTCGACATCTCCACGGTGCAAACGTACATAATCAACAGCGCCCGTGTCGTGTTCCTCAATGAAAGGCCGCAGCCACGACCTGCGAAAGGCGTGACCAATACGTGCGAGACGTGTGAGCGAAGCCTGCTCGACACTTTCCGCTTCTGCTCCTTAGGGTGCAAGGTACTAACCATCACCAAAATGCTTTAGGTTTTGTTCCCACACATTAGAGATATCCACGAAAGGGCTTGGAGCTTGGCTATCAGATTCGGCATTTACGGTGTTTATGGGTAAGATTACATAATGCTCAAGCCACTGTCAGCATCACTACACCGTTCACTTCATGTAGCGTGGATGAAAGTTCACACTAATTGTACATTGATATCTGAATTGTACACTAGTTGTAAACTTTGACTTGCACACACTTGCTTGAAAATGAATGTCCTTTCAAAACTTGACATGCATGTGCTCGATGTATATTACTTCAGATGATCCACATTGCTATTAAATCCACACAATGTAAGGTGAATAGAGTAGTAGTCTGGATGTAAATACTCTGTAAGTTGTAAAGTTTTCCAGACTCCCGAGTCTACAGTCTCTGACATGATGTGCAACATATGTTTTTGCAGCTTGCAGGGATCAAGAGACACAAGGAGCTCTCCTTCTTCCTACAACCGAAGCCACAGGGGGTAGTGTCCACGAACTCCCGAGTCCCCTCAGACTCAGAGGACTCTTCTACGCAGAAGAAGGTGCCGCGCTCAAGGAAAGTTTCTCAGCTGCAAATGTCTGAGAGCGCCTCCGAGACGGACCACGAGTCCATAACCATGGAGGATGTGATCAAGAGGCGGGCATGGACACGGGACAGCTCGGATCATCAGCGCACCTTGTTGGTGGTGGACATGTCGCCCCGGACGCCACCCCGTTCCAACGTGCCAAGGCTGGCCAAGCGGCGGAAGGGCATTCCCAAGAGGGCGCCTCTGGGAGCCTAATCTCATCATGTTGAATATGTAAATAAAATTAGTAATGTATCATGACAGGGACCAGAAGATGGGAGTGGCCAACTTCCCTTGTTCAGGAATCATGACAAGGACTAGATGTTTGGTGAGTCTGGCCAACATCACCTCCCTTTGAAGATCGACTTGTTTACTAATCACGACAGGGAGTAGAAACATCGTCTCCCTTTGAAGATGGGCTCATCAACATCATGATCATCACGCGCTCTGCCTCAAAAGGTTACAAGAAGCGTAGGCTTGAGTGCAGTGTCTACAAACCTTAAGTGTATATATTAGCTCAAAGGGTAGCACTGTTACCACTAGTTGTATCATTACTGATTATACTATAGATTATGTACGAGTATGGCCAGGGCAGGGATACATATCATCACACAACATCAACCAGCTTGTTGATCTCCCTTGCATTGGTTGGTGTGGGATAAATGTATTATATTACTGGAGGTGTATGATACACACCCTCCTTCACGTTGTGTAGTTACAGTTCTTCTGTTGGGTACTAGAAAAGTAAAAATCTCGAATAAGCATGGCATGCTTTGTGGTATCATTCATATAATAAAGAGCCCGTAGGTCTTTGTACAAGTAGGAATGGCCATGGAATGATATGGTAAATCTAGGAACCAATTAAATCATCCAACTGACTGAATTGTTGTCTGTTCTCCATACATGGTGTTATGCTTCATGGAGAGAATATTAACCCTATAACGTTGGGCTGGCTATGGCTGATGGAGAATCTACAAGTGTGGTAGATGAGGCTCTTTAGAATCTATCACAATCGTAGGTTCAACCATTAGCTATAACCAGCCCGGCTTTAAAGGTTTAACCCACATGGGCATGGGGTCATGGGTGTTGTTTAACCCTCAAAGGTTAGTGGGGGACCATATATATGGTCACATACTTTACTCTTAACATATTAAAAAGTACTAAAATTTAGCAAGATATACACCTTCTGATTGAAGAATCTTCAACTAACATCTTTCATTTTGAGGTCATTTCAATATGTGAACCTTATCATGCTCAAATACGACACCATACATGTAAAATACAATCATGCTCAAATATGACACCATACGTGTAGAATACAATCATGCTCAAATACGACACCATACGTGTAGAATACATGACCATTCTGCAACTTCTCAAGCTTGTAGTAGGTGCAATAATGATCTAAATTAAAATTGTCATGTGTCATTGGATTGCGCTCTATGCAAGTACAAACTTTTGTAACTATTGTATACATCAATAATTACACCTTGTATGTCAAATACACAGAAAACATCATTGGTTGCAACCCAAATGTGGCTTCTCGGACCTTTAAGGGTTAATCCATATTGATTAGTACAGTAATATTGTACCTTGTATCAATCATTTGTGGCATATTGGCCAAGAACATGATGATCTCGATCCATTCCATGGTTTTCATTTCGTCTCATGTTTTGCTAGAGTTGCAACATCGAGCCAAAAACTCCAACATTCATCCATATTTGACTTTCCATCTATTTTTAAACAATGATTACATCTACATGTGGCATATTCATCCATTATATAAGAAGTTTTGATACAATATTGCCATTAAAGGAAATCCTTGGAAGGTCAAGTGAAAAGATAAGAGGTGTTGAAGGAATGGGAAACACAAATCACGGCCAAAAGATTTTGAGGCTCACATTTCTTAACCCTTTCGCGCCCATGAGCTTCACAAGGCTTGGGAGCATCCACAAGTAGAATAAATCATACACACCAGCATCTACACATTGGATACATTTCATTATTCACCCGCTTCATACAAATCATTATAGCTCGCTAATGCTTGCACCAATACGCCCCGGCATTGTTTCATTTGAAAGGTATTCACTAGTGTGAGATACAGTACGACTAAAAAAGTGCATCTAACTTACACACAATGAGCTATTAACAGAAATACACCTAAGTCAGCCCTAAAACGACAAACTTGATGCTAAAAGGTTAAAAGAAAAAGAAGAAGATTTTTTTTTTTGGTGATGGCAACTTTTGCCTCATGTGAATGTGACTTGAAAAATGATTGGGAATTTGTGCATCATGGGCAGGTGGACAAGTCTAACAAGGTGCATTCAAGTAAAGTGCATGTGATCTTTTGAAAAGATGGCCCCATCGAGGACGCATAGCAATAAATTTACAACCGATAACTGATCATGATGTGAGTGATGAGAATATATGCTAGTACTGTAGTTTAACTGGTACACCGGGCCTGGGTCAAACAAGACTGTTTTGACAACCGTGATACCTGTAGCGGCCAATCGGCTTGGGTTATCCACAAGGTACAGTTTGATTCACCTCAGAATTGTCACAACATTATGAAAATCGCAGGCGTATGTCAAGGAGCCCAGGACGAATTGCGATTTGACAGGACATCCCCCACGCTTGGACTTTCCGGGTGGGGATGAGGTGGTGGGGCCAAAACCTGGCCACTATTTTGTTTTTGAATGGGGCCCTAAATTTAGCCAGAGGGGGACTTACAGACTAAATTAGGGCCGTATGCCCCAATTTTTTTTTTAAAAAGCCAAAAAAGCCTATGACCCCCCAAAAATGGGAGGGCCAGAAAAATGAGCCCATGCAATTAAGATGGGGGGCCACCTCGGGTAAGTCCGAGCGTGGGGACGTCTTGTCCGCGCCGACGAATTGACCCCTCGATGGTACTTACCTGAGGGGGCCACGAGGTGGTGGGGCCAAACTTGGCCCCTATTTTGTTTTTGGATGGGGCCCTATTTATAGCAAGGGTGGGTCATGTAGGATAAACAATTGCCGTAGGCCCCAAATTTGTCCAAAAAAAATCCAAAAAATACCTCCGGACCCCCAAAATAAGAGGGCCAGAAAAATGACCCCATGCTATCAAGACGGGGCCCACCTGGGATAAGTACCAACGAGGGGGTCAATTCACCCTGGGCATGTCAAGGATGGGAACCTAATTGAGTTAGTTGTGTCACCCAAAGCCTCATTATGATACAACCCCTTTTTTATTTCAATACTACACCAATCTTAGTGTGGATGCATTGGTGATGTGGGTGAAAAATGATGTGGACCATATCAATTTTGGTTTTAGAACAAAATTAATGTGGACATATTTCAACATATGTCATGCCGCTTGCAGCCACCTCTCCATTAATCTACATTAATTTTGTGTCAACGATTTTGAAACGTCCTGCACTAATTTTTGAGGTACATGATTTGATGTGGGTTGAAAATTGAGGTGGACCATTGGAATTTGCGTATACTGGAATTAGTGGAGGTATTTTGAAATAGTTGAGTCCATAGTATATGTAGTGAACAGTATTTTTTCACTCTTGATAGCCATCAGATATGGTAAATTTTGGTGGCCTATACTTATTGTAGTCTTTAAATCCAAGTTAGAAATATTTTTACTTGTCTTTGGTGATGAAGAAGGAGAGGTCATGTTTTATTATGAATTTTAGTTGTATCTTTTAACATACTTAACCCCTAAAGGACCAAGTGTCAAATCTTTTTGAAAATTTGGTGAGGTTCTTATGGTGTCAATTTAGAACATTCCTCTTGAATTTTTTACTGCAGATGGGCATTGTAAAAACCTCAGTGGGAGAACGATTTTTTCTTAAATTTGGCATTTATTTTAAAAGTTATAGGGTTTTGAATTTCAAATGGGGGAGAGCGAGCATGTCAAGTACCTCCAAAAACCTTTGCTAGGACGCTCTATTGAATGTAAAATTTTCAATATTAACAAGTGATATTATTTCCTTGTCAATTTTTTTTTTGTCTTTAGTGAAAAATATCAACCCAAGTCAAACATTTTCATACATTGTCACACATTGTCAAGCAAGTACCAAAAGCATTTCTTCATTTCAACATAAACTTAGAAATCTTCATGTTTTTATTTTTTATTTTCTCCACAACAATAGGTGGTGTAAACCTTCTAATTGACCGTTTGGATGATGAATTTTAAACATATTATGTTCAATAAAAAATTAAAAGGTGAATCGGCAATTTTTGAACCTTCATTCCTTGTACAATTGTTTTATATATGCTATACCCCTTCTCTGGCTCAAAAAATTGGTGTATAAGGAACAACTATCATACTTAACATGATGTTAGTGGATTTAGACCTTGTGTAGTGCAACCACTTGCCACCAAGTTTGTGAAGTCAAACTTTGCTGATCTACTCAACGTAGGAAAGAAACTGAACCATTTTCTTGACTTCAAACACTATAATCTTTCAATTCGTGTGGTAAAAGTTTCTGAATTTTGTGTGTATGTTACTAATAAAGTCCTAATTGAGATTCTATGGTCAAATTTGGAAATATATTTTTTTGATTCCTTCCTTACTCATTGCATTAGAATCACAATTTTTGAAGTGATTTTGGTGTGAATTGTCATAGTCATGTAGGGGTTAAGCTAATCGAGGGCTTATTTAAATAATCACAAATGAAAATCTAAAGATCAACACTCATAAAGTCTTTGCCTCACTTTGCAAATACCTCTAGTAAATTGATGTCAGTTTTGGTTCTTTTGAAACATATATGAAGACAACCTATTTCGACATTTAACCCTAAAGGTCGGAGACAATGTTTCACCAAAACCACCCCAAAATTGGCTCTTTAAGATGAGACATTGCAAGATTAATTGAAACAACTTTAACTATTTTCCACCTTAGGATCTTCAAGTTGAATACTAAAAAAAGACACTCAACAACTTCCATAAACTTTGACCTCAATAGTAAGAAACATACACTTGAAGAGTGCAATATGTTTTTTTTCTTCCTTGTGTGGATAGAGTAAGAGTGATTTGACTCAAGACATTGACTTGTTTTTCCACTACACATTCCATGAATTTTATGGATCTGTATTTTGCCTTATGTTAGGTCATTGCACGCCAAAAATGACAAGTAATGGAGGTGTTTAGGATACGAGAAATGGACTTGCAATTACTAGGGGCATATTGAAAAGTAGCCATTTAAATAGGAACCAAATCTTGATAATTGTTGGATTTAAAATCTGAACTGTAAATACACTCATTATACCTTCTTCTATTAGGATAACATTTTTAAAAAAATGAAATCCTTAATTTCTATGCATTTTTAAGTAAAACAATGAGAGCTGCCAAGAATTTTCCTTCACTACTACCATATTCAATAAAATTGCACTATTTAGTTCTATAGTTATTATTAAAGTTCTAAAGTTCAAAAGTGATACTATTTAGTTCTATCGTACCATGCCCCCCTTGCCCGCTCTCCTTGTTTCAAATTTAATATTCTATAACTTCAGTTTCTTGCCTTTGTTAAAAATAAAAGAATGGAGAAATCTCCTAGAAGCTACTACTTTCCCACATCTTTAGTATAAATTTCAAAAGTCCATGATCTAAATGGAAATTGGTGTAAGCTATCCAAAATCACCAGCACCCCACATTGCAACTTTTGGTCTTGAGAGGCTAATGGCCATGTTGAAGTCTATCTTACTTGCACTAGATTTTTGAGTTTTGGTGTTGAATAGTGAAACTCTTGAAGTTGTAGAATAATCTACTACCTTTTGGTGAGTCTATGAATCACAAAAATTTACTTAAAATTGAGGATGATCTATTGAATACATCCATGGTGGATGCTTGAAGGTGGATCATGTAGGAATGATTTTCATTCAAATTTTATTGAAGAAACATATTGTATTCAAACTAAATTAAACATGGAAGTAGAAGTAGATAATTTTCTTTTATGATAGAACAAGTTTTATTTATTGGATAGTCCTATGAGACAAACACCCTCTTCATTTGTATACAAGAAATTTTCTAAAGAGCATCTAGGAATCGTAACTCCTATCCCCATGATTTTACAATTAACGTTTTTGAAGTAGATTTCTCCATTGATCCAATATTCTAAATCTTTCTTATTTAAATAAAAAAGAATAAATGAGTGGCATGCTAAGCATTGAAAGAAATTATATGACAATTTAGGATGTTGTCATGAATAAAACTTTTCTCACATATGTTGAACACAACAAAACCTACATAATTAAACAAGTTATATAATATTTGCATTAATATCAAGGTTGGAAATGAAATTCTGTATAGACTGTCATTTCTATCAACTTCTATCTATTTTTTTGGTATATATTTCTATTCATAATCCTTTCTATAATAGTGTTGAAAGCTTCATATAATTCTTTGAGATAATTTATTTCCATACTTGTACAAATGGCTCAATTACAACCTTGAAATGATTTACATTCAAATATATGAAATTTAGATTTTTGTAATACTATGATGATAATTTTATGTCTTTAATTAGTACTAATGGTTATAATATTATTTTGATACAAAAATGCACCTACAAATGAAATGTAAAGAAGTACCCTTCAAAGCAATCAAAGTTTTATAGTGAATGCCTTGTTTCACGTGACCTCACATTTTCATCCAAATTTTTAAACATAATATTTACGCTTACGGACTAGCACAAAAGAAGAAGAAGAACCTTGGTCTTTGAAGGAGGTTGGTGTGAATAGAGAACTATTCGTTTCACCACTAAAATCAATGCCTATTGGACATAGGTTTAATAGTATGGAACTACTTCCCCCTCTTGAGGATAGAGACTACAAAAAATAGGTAGCTCAATGAGCACAATCTATTAGAATTGGAATTTAATGGGGTGGTGGAGGAGTATTATGGGTAGTATCTTTGACGAGGATGGCTAAATTAATTATGTTTGTATCATTTCTTCAAGTTTTGTATATTTTAATTTGAAGATGGATTATGTAATTTAGGTAGCGGTTGATTAATTTACAACTCGCTTATAAAGATGGATAGACTTGGTAGATTGGATTGCCCTAGTGTTGACTTTTTTGAAAGTATACCTAATGGAGGCCGCTAAGATTTTGAATTTATCCTCTATTGATTTCATAGAAAAAATGTGGGTTGCATCTTTGGCCGTAATTATTATTAAAGAGTCAAGTTTCCATACCCGTGCACTAATTTCATTTGAGAGTGGTTGATATTTAATTATCTTTTGTTCAATTGTGTCCGGCAAGAACCTATCATTACAATTAAAATTGAATCCTATTAAGGGAATGGTAAGGTATAGATTTAACTCCTAAAGGCCCACAACATTTGGGCACCCAAACTCATTGAAAATTGCCACTTTCAATGCATTCAACTCGAAATGGAAACAAATATGGTTTTAATATATTTAACTGTATAATCTTGTACTAGGATTGTATAAGTGCATGTGGTAAAAAAATTTAGGTTGACTCCACGGATTGAAAGATATCAGCCTTTGAAGTGAAACATAGACCCTTCTTGAGGTCATACTAAATACCTTCAAGAAACTTCAACCACCTATCGCAATTTTTTGCAATACGGTTTGTGATTTTATAATTCTAACTAAAAAAGGATCATGTTAGGCACATATACACCAAATTTAATAAGTAGAAGAGAGGTAGAAGATGTCCTTAAAAATCCAGGGATGCAACTATGTGTTGAGATTAAACAATACACTTCAAGTTTTGCATATATCATATCCTTTCCATGTTTTTGAAATTCAAAAATCGGTTCGGTAGATAAAAAGATTTCCATTTCTTTTCCAAGAGAATTTTTTTGAAATGGACAAAAAATCGAGTTTCTATTAAATTTAGAATTAATTAAATTTTTGCTACCCTATTTGTTATCTCACACAAAACTGCTGCACTATTTGTGTATGTTGCTAAAAAAATTGTAACTCCTGAACGGAAAATCGGATTTCTACAATAATTATGTATATGAAAAGCTAATAAAAAGTTGCCCATTCAACAAAAAAATCTCAGAAAATCATGCCTATATTTGAGATCGTGGGACCTTATCCAAACTCAAAATGTTCCCAAGGGGACATTGGGCCTTCAAGGGTGAAATCTTATGATGGACGGTTGTTGTATGATAGACCTGAAACCATAGACTAGCACACCAACCAAATACATTGCAAAGTGAGTACATTCCACTATGACACAATTACAAGCCACCATGAACAAAAAAAATGAAATGTATCCATTACCTTGATGATGTTCTACAGAATCAATGACACTTGTAGATTCTTCCATTGTCCAAAGCTCACTCATCCTCACCGGGTTGGGAGTAAATTCCAAAATTCATTTTCCATAGTAGAATGCAGACAAAGTTCTCAGACAAAGTATGCACCTTAACATCTATTTATTTTCTATTAAGATTTTATGCCAACAGTTTTTTCTCTAGTATGATGTAGAGAGTGTTAGAGGCCGGATTTTGGATGGCAAAGCCCCTAAAAAAATTGACTTTGGGCTTAGAAGTATCTTCAAACCATGAACGGGTCCTTGTCTATGAATGTGTGTTGGTGCCACTTTCTAGTGGTAAAGAGACACACATATGGTCTCTAATGTGGTTCAACGACCACCAAGAAACAAGTGCAAATTTCATTGAGAAATGTGAAAGATGGAGAACAAGAGATGATCAGCGATGTGGGATGGATGGGCATGGTTGGGACCACATCCATCGGGGTAAGTACAAAGGCACTGTTTATGATGGTGGAGGCAACGCCAGGTGGCAGTGGGCCGGGGAAGCGTGGAGCTAAAGGCAAGCAAAGTGTGCAGGAAAGCAGCACAAGAAATGGGAAGATTTGGTCAGATGAGGCATTCCCGGGTCCCATCATACACCAAATTCGCTGTCCTCATTTTGGGCAAATTTTCCATCATCCACAAAATTGTTCCTTGCTCACTCGTTTGCACTACACTGAAAATGACGTGTAGTGTGTCCACGCTACCGTATGTAATATGGAAGTGCTATACTTTTTTACTTTCGATGAAGATTTTTATCAAGAGCACAACTACTCTGCGTCGTGGTTGCTTTTGTACAGAATTAACTCAAAATGGAGAGCGTCCAAGTTTTTTGGATTTTTTTATTGTCTAGGTGATTACCCATGTAATGTCAAGGTGCTACCCGTATAATGCATAGGTGATACCTATGTGATACCTATGTGATATCCATGTAATACTTAGCTGATATTCATGTAATCTTAGGTGATACCCATTGTGTTTGAATCACTGTGTCAAATAAAAATAATTTTCTTGACAAAGAGTTGCTAGAAGTGACTACACTAAACATCGCATTTAGTGTCGTCTACACTAAATACGAACCCTTACACTGAATGTAAGAATCACAATTAGTGTAATGACACAACATTACACTAAATGTGAAACGTTACACTATATGTGAATGGCAGTAAAAATGGGTGTTTTTTTTTGTTTTTACTTGTGCACAATTAGTGTATGAAAAAGCTTGCCGCGGTGAATAAAAACAACACTATTCGAAGGAGCATAAGTCACTCAAAAAGGATCGGAATTACAGTCATGAGATGTTTTTTGACATCTATAAAAAAGAACTCATACATTAATTTTCCATTGGAAAATTTGGGACTTGTTGTCCTTCAAAGTAAAGACAGTATTTTGCAATAATTTCCCAAAGGTGGGGAAATAGTTGCTCAATAGTCCAAGTGCCATCTAAACCTGATGTTAAACCGCATCTAATCATGACTTTCCGGGCATATGAAATATGTTGAGAATCAACCATGCCGTTTACATCATCTACTGCATTTGCAGCTACTTGAAGAAAAAAATTGCTTACCCGGATTTTGAAGCCTCCCGGACCATTGACCGTCACCACGTGGAGTATTTTGCCATGCATTTGCTTGGATAAGTTTGGTTTGTTTCGCCTCCCAACGCTTCGTCCATGCGTCTTTAATTTTTGAAATAATAGATGTGTCGGCGAGTTGGCAAAGGTCAGTCGCATAAGGAGATAAGTATTTTAAAACCGTTCTTTTTATCGCTAAAATGGCCGCCAACCGAGGGGTTACAGTGTAGGCCGTACAATTGTCCACCCACACATATTTTATACGATTGTGGATGTCCGGTTGGTAAGCCCTAGCTTCCTCAAAAAATTATGGAAACAAGGATTGGTCCATCCATCCTTTGGGCCCGTACCGTAACTAACACCCGGAATAGAGTCGTCCAAACCTCTAATTGGGTAATTACTGTTTGGTTTAGAAAATATCAACATTGATGCCTGTGTTATTGCTCTACAACCCCCGGAAATCCTAACCACCATGGTCATTGCCTCTCCGCCGGCAACAACATCCGCGTACTTCATGGAAGTATCTCCACGAAAGCCAAAGGCTTTACCATTGTCAACATTAATGGAAAAGTGAGTTTCGTCCTAATTTTCTATCAAATTTTCATCAAATTCGCCCGAAAGAAACCCACGGTGTAAAATGCCTAAATGGAAAGCCGTATTCATTTCAATGTGTGCTTCTTTTTTGTGACTACAAGTTAGATGGCCTCTTTATGACAATAAATCTATACTATAGGCATGATCCATAAAATGGGAAATCCATACGTTTGTTATTTTCTGTGTTAAAAGATCATCATCCTTAGGGTCGGTTGATTGGGAGTTGTAAGGTGAATCCATCAATAAAAGAATAGAAAGGGCCAATTCTATAAGGATGGCGGGAGAGAATTTTACCTCGGAAGTGCGGTAAACTTCAAATGATTGCAGCAACTTTGGATATAGCCATTGCACCCAAAGCGAACGGTAGGGCCCCCGTCCTGTGGCAACTTTGGTGAGAATCCGCTTTTGGGTGCCCATGGTGCTACACGTGATCTGGGCAGGTTGGGGATGCGAGTTGTTTTCTGCAGGGATGATGTTGTCGCATAGACTCTACCAACGGTGAGCGCGGACGAGGTTCGTTCGATGTTGGCCGCAGAAATGCTCTGGAAATGCTATGATGGCGCGACTGGTGAGTCCAGAAGTGCCATGGAGCGCGTGGTCCTCCACCATCCACGCCACCACGGTCCGTCGTGTTTGGATGGTGGCAACTTGCTGAACCGCTCGACGATGCGGGGTGGGAGTGGATGATTCTGTCCCTGCGTAGACGAAAAACGGGAGTTACATTTGTGATTTCTACTCGACTTGTGCAAATGGATGAACTTTGTGGGTGAATTTCATACATGGGGGTGGTTGGTCACGGTGGTCCAAGGTGATTGGTGGTGTTGGATTGGTGGTGTCCATGGTGATTGATTGTGTGAATTGGTGGTGTTGGATTGGTGGTGTCCATGGTGATTGATTGTGTGGATTGGTGGTGTCGGTAAACCTAGGCCGCGGAACTGTGGACGCTGTGGACGTGGTGTCACTCGTGTGGATTGTGGACGTGGACTCTGAACTATGGACATGGACGGGTTTCTGTGGACGTGGTGTCGCGTGGATTTGTGCTAGTTTCTGTGGGATGCTGCAAACAGGTTTCTGCTGGCCGTTGCAGCATCCCATAAGGTTTGCGACACCACCGGCCAGTTCCTTCGCAGGTCGGGGGTATAAGCCCCTCGCCCCCCACCGTGTATGTTTGGTCGAAAACAGATTTCCGACTAAACCCCAAACAGACTTCCAACCTGAACCCCAAACCGAACGTCCTCGCCACCTGAAACTCCAGAAATCCCAAATTCTTGAAATCCCAAATTCCAGAAATCCCACAAAACTCGTATCCCAAATCCCAAATCCCAAACTCCAGAAACCCGAAAACAGAAATTCCAGTAAGCTCTAAATTCCGCCTTGCTAAACAAATATGACCCAACTTCAGTATACCTTCCGTGAACAAACAAGGTGAGAGAGTGCAATAAAATGATGGAATTATAGGTAGGATTTCAATGAAGAGAATAAAGGCATGGCGGCCGGTAGGCGATTGATTGGGGGTAGGGACAGGTGGGAAATATGAAAAGTCAACATAGAGAATAAAGACATGACGGCTAGTAGGCGGTTGATTGAGACATCATTAATGATGTTGGCCGCTAACACTAATTGTGAACTTGTTTGCAAATAGTGTAGTAGGGTAATTACACTATTTGCGTGACTACACTAAATACGATGTTTAGTGTAGTGGGTAAGGTATCTGTACTACTAGTACTCAAAGGGGCAAATCATTGTAGACATAGCTGGTAAAAATATATTAATCAAGAGTAAAAACTTATAATGTTTATAACTCAAGTACAGTCTACCCTCTTTATATGTCACATCTTTATATGATATAGTCTCATTCATATATGTTATGAAATTACACTTCCTAAAAATTTACATTGTTAAGTGTGATGACATGCTTTGCTCTCTACTTCGTTAATTTCACTTTTATAAGTATTGAAGTTATTAAAATTGGAGAAATTATGGGGCGGTGGATGGGAGCAAGGGCATCTAAAATATAATGCAGGGTAGTAAAATTGGTTGGATAAAGCGCAATTTAGGATTATAGTGAGTTTTTGGATGAAAAATGTTATGATGGATGAAAATTGACTGGATGGATTGGTTGAAAACTCAATATTAGGTGTTATTTTCAATGTGTGTCACAATTTTTTCCACTACCAACCATAAACATTTAAAGAGGGTAGATTGTAGTGTGGACACACTAAATGTCATTTTTAGAATAGAGAGAAATTTGGTATTATACAAACTAGTTACCTTCCTCACTCAAAAATCCTTCTTTTCTTAATTAAGAAGAAATAGTAGAGTGATCACTGATTATATTTAAATGATATCTCAGAGGAAACTATCACATTTCATCAATAGTGCTTGTGACACTTATTTTTGAAGCACGTTCTATTTTGCAAAATCTCAAGAGCAATGAGCTTGGACCATTGAACTTTTTATAGGCTTGCATTTTTACATTAGAAGGAAATTTTACATTAGCAGTGTACGCACTGGTCACTTTCAGCAAACTTACTATTTTTCAAATTGAAGTGGTTCATACACAATGGGTATCAATAGATATCACCTATGCATTGATTACATTTCCTTAATACAAACCCATTCTCTTTTTTAACAATAAATGTAACAATATAGTACTTATTTCTCAAGAAATCCCTTACACTAAATAGTTACTTTCTATCAATACAATAGAAACCACAAGTGTAGATACCAGTCGTCCTCAACGTGGCAACAATAATCCCCGAAGACCCTATCCTAGCAAAATATCATGTTTTGGTGCGAGACCCTACCTTGATGCAATACCTTGCCTCGGCACAAGAACCTGTCATGGCACAATATTGTGTCCCAAAGCGTATCCCTAGTGCGACGCAATACCCTATGGCAATTTTGATAGGGTTTGAGATTTTTCCCGATGGATTTCGGCACATTATTATTCGGCATCGCCAAACATACAATATTTGATTATATATAGAGATGATGTGTGAAATATAAGGTAGAGGGCACTGCTCCCCCTAGTTTAAGCCATGCAATATATTCATAATGATCTCCACAAGACAAAAATATTTGCACTTGGAACTATGAGTGAGAAGCCATGTTTTGACTTATATTATAACTTAACCCCTAAAGGACTAAGAGGACCAAAACGGTCCTCTGGTGAATTTGGGCACGTACCTATGATTCGAAAAAAAATCCTTTATAATTGGATTTTTTTTCAAGATAGGATCTGATAAGAGCTTCGTGGAGATATTTATTTATTTATTTTTGGATTTGTGGTTTGAAAGTTAGTACCACTTAGGCCAAAAGTGGGGACTCCGGGCACCTCCAAAAATTTTGACAAAAGTTTCTATTGACATTGAGATTTTTCACACATATAAAGAATATTTCCTTCTTTAGAAATTTCCAAAAAAATTCTTGTCTTTAGTGTAAAAAGGCATTTTATTCCAAGTCAAACATTTTCACACATTTTCGGGCAACGAGGGAAAAAATTTCATCTTTTCTACATAAAACCTAGAGATCTTCATATTTTTCACTTTTTATTTTTTCAACAACAATATGTGGTGAAAACCTTCTTATTGACCGTTTGGATTATCATTTGAATACATACGTAGTTCACAAAAAAATAAAACGTGAAATGGCAATTTTTGAACCTCCACTCCTTGCACACTTGTTTTGAATATGCTACACCTCTGTTTTACCTCTAAAAATTGGTGTGTTGGGAGATAACATCATGCTTAAGACAATGGTAAAAGATTTAGACCTTGTACAATGCCAAAATTTGATACAAAATGAAGTCAAAGTCAGTTGATCTACTCAACGCAGGGATGAAAATGAACCATTGTTTTGACTTCAAACACTAAAATCTATCAATCCGTGCGGTGGATTGCAACCAAAATTTTACGGCATGTTTATATGGAAGTCTTTTTTAAGATCTTACGGTTGGAAATCCAAAATTCACTTTTAAAATGTGATTTTTATGTCTCTTTTTGACAGTGGCAGTTTTGGACTGGTTTTAGAGCGAAATAGCTCTTAGTCCTTTAGGGGTTAAAGTCATTATTAAAAACAAAGCATTAAAGTCAAGTTCCCTTGTGTACCTTTATAATTCTTAGTGGACTACTCCATTCTTGTACTCATATTATTCACCAATCATTTGCCCACGATTTTGGTCATGTTTCTAATCGCAACCAAGTACAAGGTAACTCAGCCCTTAACTTCAATTTGGAACCGTATATACATGCCCATATGTTACTCTATAGAATACAAAAAATGTATAAAAGTTTAGCAAGACTTACACCTTTCAATCAAAAATTTCTTCAAACAACATCATTCATTTGAAGGTCATTTTAATTTATGAAGCTTATCATGTTCAAATACGACACCATACATGCATAATAATGCCACTAGTGACACCTCCTGACATTTAAGGGTTAATAAAGAACTAAGAAGGTAGCCAGAGGTGCATTTACAGGCGACAACTAATATATGGTATACCGCCCCATGACCACCACCTTCCTATCACTCCGACTCTATATTTGATCCCATTTCCATCCATTCACTCTTTGACAGCTCCAAATTTAGGCTCACTATTGGTCAAGACCCCTAACTTTTGGTTGGCGCTAATGGACGTACCTAGTGGCAAAAACAGGCTAAGCATGGCTGACCATTTTGAAAATTCATAACTAATTCACATCTCATTGGAAAAATATGAAATCACTTGGGTTGAGATTGTAACTCTATTGGATTATTTTTTTTAAATAAAAAATAAAAAATGTATTATTATTTGGGTTCTCCTTATATGCACATTGCTCAAAGTGTTGGTCCTGCAGGGGTATACCTTAGGTCCCACTCAGAAATGACATTCTCCACATTACCATTCCACAAAGCCGTCCATATAATGGTGGTTGACTATATTCAGTTCTAGAAGAAGTTGTTCATAATTTTATTTGATTGCCATAATGATAATGACTCTTGTTTGTTTGCAGACGGAAGGAGACCATTGCCCACCTCTGGCATGAGCCAACATTCAAGCTGACTTGTGGCATGCTTGACTCATGCTGGCGAGTTTAGGAGGAAGAAAGGCTCGTAGTACTTGTTTTTCTTCGAAAAGCAAGGGCCTTTTCCATTGGGACAAAACTTGATCTCCATGATTGGTTTCTACTTGACTGAATCATCTTAAATGTCAAAGGCCATGCCCCCAAAATGAAGCTAAATAATTGTCATGCAAACACCTTCTTTGTCAAAATAAGTGGCTCTCCCCCCCTTGAAGACATGAAGATAAATCATTGTCACGGACAAAATTCCTCTTCGTGTAAAACAAGTGACAAAGAACAAAGACAATGCCCATCATGGGATCGGCATGACATCAAACGTTTCATCTAGGCTCCTCTAGCCAAAAACAGAAAAAAAAATAAAAAATAAAAAAATTTTATATAGAAAAAACAGAGAAAATCATAATGCAACGATGTAGGAATCTAAACCCTTCAAAGTCAGAAGGTGCCACTGGTGGCCACAATATTCTACATGTATGGTGTCGTATTTGAACATATTGAAATGGCCTCTAAATGAAAGATGGAAGTCGGAGAAATCTTCAATCCAAAGCTGTAAGTCTTGCTGAAATTTAATACCATTTTTGGATTCTGCAAAGTATAGTACGTGCCTGTATATACTGTTCCCTAGAGGGTGGTCACCTACTACAGCATATCCAGTCAACTGATTGTCAATAATCGATAAAAGCCCGTTTCTGTGTAGCCAACCATCCAACGCTTCCTCAAATTCTTTCTAGAATGGTAATTTACAGGGAGACAAACACAGAACCTGTTTGGCAAGCATGTCTGGGAGAACAAGGTTCTTGTGTTTTTGCACATTGTACATATCCATGCCCTTCTTTCGAGATGGATTAACGTTGAAGGATAGTTGAACAAGATATGACCATAGTACCGAGAAAGCACACGACAACCTCTTGATTAGCCATTTTGTCCTCCAATGTGACAAAATCTAAATATAGAGGTTCTCTGGTTTTGGCAATTTCATTAAATATTTTCCCACTTAACCCCGAAGGTACCAAGTGTCAAAAATGGGCTTTTTGAAAGTTCGGTCAGGTTCCTCTGGTGTCAATTTCCAACATTCTCCTTTGAAATATTTACTACAGAAAGACATTACCAAGAGCTTAGTGAGAAAACAAATTTTTCCTAAATTGGACATTTGATGAAAAAGTTATAGGGTTTTGAATTGTAAATGGGGAGGGCGGGCACCTCGCGCACCTCCAAAAACTTTTGATAGGACACTCTATTGAAAGTGAGATTTTCAGTACTCGCAAGTAATATTATTTCCCTTCATGTTGTCAAAAAATAGTTCTTGTCTTTAGTGGAAAATAGCATACCAACCCAAGTCAAACATTTTCACACATTGTCACTCATTGTCGGGCAAGGTACCAAAAAAACTTCTTCTTTTCCACATAAAACCTATAGATCTTCACTTTTTGTTTTTTCCACAACAATACGTAATGTAAACCTTCTTATCAACCATTCCGATTATCAATCAAAAACATATTAAGTTCAAAAAAAATTAAAGTGTGAATTAACAAATTTCGAGCCTCCACTCCTTGCACACTTGTTTTGAATATGCTACACCCCGTCTCTACCTCTAAAAATTGGTGTGTAAGGAGCTAACATCATGCTTAACAAGATGGTAATAGATTTAGACCTTGTGTAGTGAAATTTTTTGACACCAACTGAAGTCAAAGTCTGTTGATCCACTAAACGCAGGGAAGAAAATGAACCATTTGCTTGACTTCAAACACTATAATCTTTCAATCCGTGCGGTCAAAGTTTATAAAATTTTGTAAATGTATTACTTAATAAGCCTTTATTGGAATCCTACGGTCAGAACTAAAAATAGAAGTTTTTGTTACCCTCTTTATTCATTGCACTAGAATCCATTTAGTTTGAAGTGTTTTTGGTGTAAAATTGTCACGATACCGTAGGGGTTAATTCGGCAAGCATTTTTCTAATTAATAAACTGTACATCAAGACTTCTAATTAGTGTGGCTTCCCCTTAGACTCTTGATTTTTTACACTACCCCTAGTGGAGAAGGAGAAGAGTAACATTGGCCTTATTGACCAATGTGAATACACATTACCCTTACATCCTCTTCTCAAAGGTGGTCATGTCTGTTAAGATAATAATAATGTCATTGGAGTTGTACACATGCTTTTAGGTAGGATTTTTACTTCAGTGACATTAACCTTGAGTGAGTAAAAAGTAAATGCACACCAATTGGAATTATTGGTATAGTAGATCTTTGAAGGGTTTTGAATAACATCCCAACATTGTTATGTTCATAACATTCTGAAACTAGTGATAGGACAACCTTCCATTGAGGACGGCAACTTCTAAATGGAATCCAAATTGAAAGAGACTAACGAAAACGAAAATGAAAACGAAGCAAGCGATTATCATTGGGAAGAAATAGATGCATGTTATCGTTGATGAGCATGGTCCATCAAGAAAGGAATTAACCCTTAAATGTGAGAAGGTGCCACTAGTGACCACAATATATGGTGTCATATTCGAACATGGGAAAGGTTCACATATTGAAATGACCTCCAAATGAAAGATGCTCGTGAAGAATATTCAATCCAAAGGTATATACTTTAATACGATTTTTGTATTATGCACAGTAAAATACGTGCATGTATATACTGTTCCCACTTTAATACGTTTTTGTATTATGCACAGTAAAATACATGCCTGCATATACTGTTCCCGACTGACGTTTAAGGGATAACAATTGAATTCCCAAAACCCAAGAGACGGTCCTTCACATTGGTTGGAGAACATTATGTATACTCACATAGCATCAGAAAGGAAGAAGAAGACACAAGAAGTGGACATCTTTCCAAAGGAAGTTGACATTGAAAAGAACGATGTACCCTTCAAGCGTATGTATGTACGAGAGTTGTTGTTGTTGTTGCAACTGCACAGGTTAAGTTTGTCTCAAAAGGGACCAAAGGCTCCACTTTGAAGCCTACAAGGTGTTACCTTGTAAGCACTGTGGGCGGCCCGGAGTTGCTCAACGACTACCCGCACATCTGGACGGTTTCCGGCGGAAAGCTCGAGGCGCTTCAAAGCAGGCGTGACAAGTGCCATGGCAGGCTCATGGATTTCACGCTGGTGTATGCCTTGTTCAACCCTTGGGCACTCAACTCCAAACCATTGTCTGCCCCATTCAACCCCGGGCACTCAACTCCAAACGCTCGTCAATCGGTTGACCTGGTTTCTGATACCTGTAAAGTCCCCCAACAAGAATTATAGCTTGAATCAGATATAAACTGATTAATCCTTAACCCCTAAATTTTCTTTGACAAATTCCCACCAAAAACACTTCAAAACTGCTGATGCTAGTGAAATGAGTAAGGAAGCAAACAAAAACTTTTACTTTCAGTTTGAAATGTGGGATATCAGTTTAGACCTATTAACTCTTAAAGGACCAAGTGTCAAAAATGGGCTTTTTGAAAGTTCAATCAGGTTCCTATGGTGTTAATTTCCAACATTCCACTTTGAGATTTTTTTACTGTAGAAGGGCATTACTAAGACCTTAGTGGGAGAACAATTTTTTCCTAAATCCGACATTTATTAAAAAAGTTAGCAGGTTTTGAATTTCAAATAGGAAGGCCGGGCACTTTAGGCACCTCCAAAAACTTTTGCTAGGACACTCTATTGCATGTGAGATTTTCAATACCAGCAAGTAATGTTATTTCCCTTCATATTGTCAAAAAAAGTTCGTGTCTTTAGTGAAAAATAGCATATTAAACCAAGTCAAACATTTTCACACATTGTCACACATTGTCGGGCAAGGTATCAAAAAAACTTCTTCTTTTCCACATAAAACTTAAATATCTTCATATTTTTCACCTTTTATTTTACCCACAACAAGATGTAGTGTAAATATTTTTATTGACCATTTGGATTATCAATCTAAAACATATTAATTTCACAAAATATTAAAACGTGAATTGGCAAATTTGAAACCTCCTCTCCTTGCACATTTGTTTTGAATATGCTACATCCCTCATCTACCTCTAAAAAATGGTGTGTAAGGGACTAACATCATGCTTAACACGATGGTAATGGATTTAGACCTTGTGTAGTGCAAAAATTTGACACCAAGTGAAATCAAAGTCTAATGATCCACAAAACGCACGGAAGAAAATAAACCATTTGATTGCTTTCAAACACTATAATCTTTCAATCCGTGCGGTCAAAAATAACAAAATTCTGTGAGTATGTTACTTGATAAGTCTTATTTTAGATCCTACGGTCAAAAATAGAAATAAAAGTTCTTGTATCCTTTTTCATTCATTGCACTAGAATCCAACAATTTTGAAGTGTTTTTGGTGTGAAACTATCACGGTACCTTAGGGGTTAAGTAACATACTCACAAAATTTCATACACTTTGACCGCATGGATTGAAAGATTATAGTCTTTGAAGTCAAGAAAACAATTCATTTTCTTCCCTGTGTTTAGTGGATTAGCAGACTTTGACTTCACTTGGTGTCAAACTTTTGCACTACAAAAGGTCTAAATTTTATACCATCATATTAAGCATGGTATTAGTTCCTTGTACACCAATTTTTAGAAGTAAAAAAGGGTGTAACCGTGTAGCATATTCAAAACAATTTTGCAAGGAGTGGAGGTTCAAAAATTGCCAATTCACGTGTTTTTTTTATGAGCTCAATATGTTTTAAAATGAGAATCCAAATGGTCAAAAATAAGTTTCATACCATATCTTACAGTAGAAAAAATAAAAAATAGAAATCATTAAGATTTCTAGTTCTTGTGTAGAAAAGAAGAAGTTTTTGATAGCTTGCTCGACAATAAGTGACAATGTTTGAAATGTTTTGATTTGGATTAGCATGCTATTTTTCACTAAAGACAATAATTATTCTTTGACATTATGGAAGGAAATAATATTATTTGCTGGTATTGAAAATCTCACATCCAATTGAGTGTCCTAGCAAAAGTTTTTGGAGTTGCCCAATGTGCCCGCTCTAGTGAAGTTTTGCTTCAAGATGGCATAACTTTTGCATTGAATGTCCGATTTAGGAAAAAAATTGTACATACATAAGCTTTTTGTAATGTCCATCTACAGTAAAAATTTCAAAAAATAATGTTCTAAATTGACATCATAGGAACCTGCCAAATCTTCAAGAGTCCCCCGAGGCGGTTCTTGGAAATTTAGGGGTTACATGTCAGTCGAGAACCATTCATACATGCATGTATTTTACTCTGTAGAACACAAAAAATGCATCAAAACTTAGCAAGACTTACACCTTTGGATTGAAGATTCTTCCACTAACATCTCTCATTTGGAGGTCATTTCAATATCTCAACCTTATCATATTCAAATATGACACCATTCATTTAGAATATTGTGGCTATCACTAGGACCTTTTGACCTTTAACCCTTTGGAGCCTAGGAGACCCAAATAAGGACTCTCGAGGTGTTAAATCTCAACTTGCATGAAATCCATGAGGAATTAGGTTGTGAAATTTGAAGTTCCCATATGAACACATTACATAAACACTATGAAAAAATCATATCATGATTTAGAGTCATAGAACTCACGGAAAAGCTAGAATACAACACAAAATACATCAAATACACCAAAATACAATGGATACCATGCCACATACTATGTTTATTTCATACACATGCAAAATGATATTGGTCTTATATTTTAATTCAAATTTGTCTATAGGAGATTTTTCATTGTTTTGCAATTGTTCATCTTTCTCATTGCATACAAAACTTCCAATTTAATTTGTATAAGTTTGGAACATTTTCATATACTATCAAGTAGACTAAAGTTAAAAAATCATCAATAATCATGTATAGATGTTTTCTTCACATATGAATGTCAATGCAAAGCTATCAACCTAGTCCACATGTAAACCACTTTTATTTGGCACACAAAAATTCATGCATGATTAGATACAATAATTAGATACGATAATTGGATACGATAATTAGATACGAAGATTGGATACGATAATCAGACATTGATTTTCCATCAAAGTTAGTCAAAAGAAGAAAATCAACACATATCTTGGTTTTGCCTAAACATGAACTAGGCGTCAAAGGGTTAAGACTTAATCCTTAAGGACTAAGGCATTTTCAAGGAATGTCTACTCCATTGATAAAATACTGTCAATATGACCATTTTGAAAATGTAACCAGAGGATCTTCTTTAAAACTTATATGAGATGTTGTGGCAATTTTTTTGTGAATTTTGACCATACGGATTGAATTATAATTGCACTCAAATTGAAAATAAATGTCCCATGAACAAACATTTGGTCCTTTAGGAATTAATAAACATTGGAGAAAAAATTGCACATGGATGAGTGCTAGAATTTTTCTAACCACATAATTCTAGAACAAATATTTACAACATCGTACGCATCAATCAGTATTGGACACTCCCTGCCAAGTTACTCATTTTTCCAAATCAGAGTGATTTGGACACAATAGGTATCACATAGTCATCACATGAGTATCACTTTGGCATTACATGGGATCACCTAAACAAAATCTTTTGAATTTTCCAAAAAATATGAACATCCTCCATTGTGGATTAATCATGTACAAAACTTACAATGTGTAGTGAGTATTTTTAACAAAGGTTCCGCTACATTAGTAGAAATAATACCTTTGCTTTAAATAAAAATATTCATCATATTGAACCTAGTGGTTACTTTCGGCATCTTTGTATCAAAAGAATTATTTTCTTTGACGTAGTGATTTGGACACAATGGTATCACCTAAGTATTACATGCATATCACCTAGGCATTATACGGGTAGCACCTTGATATTACATTGGATATTACCTAGACAAAAAATGATATTTTCCAATTTTTTGGATACTCACCATTTTGAATTAATTCTGTACGAAAGTGACCATTGCCAAGGGTACCTTGAAAGAAAATTACAATGAATGAATTATTAGTGTGAATAATACTATTAGGAAAAAATACATTCAAAATGATGTCTAGTGTATCCATACTTGTGATTTGGAAGTTTTGTAGTTTTTTTTTTACTTTCAATGAAGATTCTTATTGAAAGTACAATTACTGTACGCATCGGTCTGGTTTGGACATCCATTGTACAAACCAATTTTTTATTTTTAACACAATTATTCCATCACAATGGATATCACCTAGGTATTATATGAGTACTATTGCCTAGATATTTCAAGGGTGTGACCTTGGCATTACATGGGTATCACCTTGGACAAATATTTTTATTTTCCAAATATTTGGACACCTTCTATTTTGAATTAATTATGTATGAACACGACCAATGCGAAGGGTATTTACACTACTTAAAGAGACAAATCATTGTAGACATAGTTGATAAAAATATTTATCAAGAGTAAAAACTTATAGCATTTATAATTCAATTAGTATCAATACACTAAACATTTTTTTGGAGGAGTGTACCAATGCACAATTGCGGGAAAGACACACAAGCAAATAATCGAAGGTGAAATGCACCCATTACTATCAACAAATCCTTTAGTGTCAAAGAGTGGTCCCAAGAAATATACTACATTCACACTCCAACTTGACTTTGAGCCCAGTTTTTTGGATACAATTTGCCTGCAATCAATGGCACCATGTAAGGGAGAAACTATGTTCAAAATCACCTATAGTTTTAATAAGACACCCCTATTTCTTTAGATTCCTATTCCTTTAGATTTCCTCGATTTAATAGTTATTAGATTAATACAAGAGCTTGGTGGTCTTTATTTGAGTTCTTTTTTTAAGTCACTCAAAGTTTTGAAAAAATACCCCTCTTTTAGACTACTCTTTCCTCACTCTAAATGGTTATTAGATCAATAGAAGGGCATTGCTAGTGTCAATCTGTCAATGGAAGATCTTGGTGGTCTTTCAATTGAACTCAAAATAGTTCTAGCTCTCTCTTTCTTCACTCTTGAAAGAAGATTTACTTGATTTTTAACCCAAAATTTAAGGTCAAATTTAGAGAAGCTAAGTCATTACATGTTTGAATACAAGTTTTGATGGACAAAAGCATCCATTACCATAGCTCATTTAACATCAAATGAATTGGTAGAACTTTCTAGAAAGAAGCCAAGATTTGCACACGAATAGAAAGTTGAGAGTTTACCCTACAACATGGAACGTTATGTGTAGAAAACTACTGATTTGATCAAAACGTGTACAAAGTCTCATTCATATTTCTAGCTTTGGCACTCAAAAGATGGAACATCAAATAACAAAAAGAAACCAATCCTAAGAGGGGCAAAACTGACATCAAAGATCTCACCAAACTCACCCAAAGTTTCAATAAGATAACCCTTCTTTACCCATTCATAATAACTAATAAATCAGTACTAGAGCTTGGTGGTCTTATTCTTTAATTCAACCTATGGAAGAGCTTGATAGTCTCTAAACTCAGGCCCTAAATAGCTCTATTTATCTAAGAGTAGGTCAAAGAGGAAAACGGTGGCTAAGATCCATGGTACAACATGACCTCTCCTTTCTCAAAGGATCTAAAACTACTGTACTAACTTCTAGCCAGGGACCACCAAGGTCTTCCATTAACTTAATTGAAGGACTCTAATCCAAACACCACCCACATTTTCAATTGTAGTAAGAGTGAAGAAAGAGTAGTATTGTAAAGAGAAAGAGGGGAAACTTGTTGAGACTTTGTGCCACTTCAGAAAAAAACTCAATTGCAAGTAGGACTATTTCCCGGATATTTAACCCTTAAACGTCAAAAGGTGCCACAATATTCTACATGTATGGTGTCGACATGATAAGGTCCACATATTGAAAAGACCTCCAGATGTTATTTAGAGAATCTTCAAGGCAAAGGTGTAAGTGTTGCTGAACTTTAAAACATGTTTTGTATTCTATAGAGTAAGTTATATACAATTCCTGACTGACGTTTAAGGGTTAAACTGTTACAAAACATATCTCATAATCCGGTTCACAGAATGAGGTTCTTTCTAAGATCACACCCAAAGTTACACCTCTTTTGATTTCCTTGCTCTTATTAGATCAATGGTGGTCTCTCAACTAAGAATGGGAGAGCTTGCTTACCACAAAGCAGCCATGGCGTCAATCCTGGCACCTGATCTCGACAAGCTCCACTGAAGTGGGCAAAGAAGACAGCTTCGAAATGGGGAGGAAGTCCGCCGCGTCCAGAAGCTGAGTGCATTGCAAGCCCCACTTCGCCATCAGATACTCAATGGATCTGTGCCCACTGCACACAAATATACACACGTTCAGCAAAACATATCCAGCATCAAAACTACTAAATTTATCTTAGACATCCGCAAAGTTCCAGGCAATCATCTTGTGCGTTGCTTGGTAAGCTTACTCAAAGCATTTGATGATTCTGACGTAGTAAAATTTGATGAGGGAAAAATGAGTGAAAAGTAGACAACAGACCTCCGCGGTTGGTATGTGGTGATGAACACGGAATCTGGCATTCCTTGTAGCAAGAACTTGACGGTAGCAAGTAGGTCATCAAAGTCTGCAAAAATCAATGTAGCGTGTAAAATCAGTTGTCTGATTAGGCGTTAATGGTGTTTGCTGGTTTCCCACATGGTCAGATTACAGAACACTCCAGCGAAGCGGTCCTACACGTCACTCGGAAACTGTATATACAGGCGTCTGTAGATAACAAAAAAATTAGCAAGACTTACGCCTTTGGATTGAAGATTCTTCAACTCACATCTTTCACTTGGAGGTCATTTCAATCAATCCGAACCTTATCATGTTTCAAATACAACACCATACATGTAGTAGGTACCTTCTCACGTCTAAGGTTTAAATAATAAACTTAGGCGTGCATTTGCAACTGTAAACCTTATCTTTAACAACATGGCACTTTACCTTTACTTGCATAGAGAACGTCTGCGCCAAGAATAATCTGAGCAGGACGTCGAAGACCAAACGATTTCTCATTCCACTGGCCCCAAGTTAACCCTTGCATCTAAGACCACAACATGAACAATCAGTGACAGGACGAGGCTAACTTTCATGAACCTCTCATAAACCAGAAGAAGGATACTTGACCAGAAATCTGAAACTAGAAGCAGGGTTCAAGAGGCAGACTGGCAAGAGCTTGACTTAACAAGGCGAGTATACAAACAACGAGAACCATAAGCACCTCAAGTTCTCTATTCACAAACCTCACAGCTGACTTGATTCAAGTCGCACGTCTTCTGCATATTCTCAAAGACCTAAAAAAATCACCACAAACAACACATGAAAAATAATCTTCAACAAGGAAGGGTGAGGCCAAAGAAGATGAGGCCTACTACTACCTGAGGTTGATCCTGGCGATCAGTTAAGACTACTGACGCAGCTCCAAGTTTGGCGGCCACCATGCCTGGCAAACCAGTACCTGCTCCCAACTGCATCAACCAATCACCCTCAGAAACAAGAAACTAACAGACAAAAATCTCTTGTAGAGCTCCATTGAGTTCACCTCGACAACGTTAGCCCCGGCGAATCGGACGCGGTTCTGCCAAACGTACTCGGCAAGCACAATGCTGCATGGCCACACATACAGCCCATACTCCTCTTGCATCACCTGAAAGAAAACCTCAACATCAAAAGGATTGGTTCGAAGCTCACAGATTCACAAACCCTAGAAACCGGACAAAACACTTCACCTCAGAGCACGAGACCGTCAAGTTTCCAAACTGATGCTGCGAGACGGTCCTCATCCTCATCAGCTCATCATCATGGACCCGCTCCCGCTTCTTCGCCATCGCTACAGCTACCAAGCACGACCTACTCACCAAAAAATTCCTTCAGAAACCCCAGACAGTCAATTGTCACCGAAAGAAAAACCATTCTTCTTCATGTAAGCAAAATCATAACCCAATGTTTCACTTAGTAAGTTAAATACTTCAAGGATTCATGTTCAACAAACTCATTCATTTCATCATCTAGGACATCATCAATGGGCATTGGGCTCCTATAAATCAAATCCAAAAGGTTCGGTTGACTCCTAAGTTTCATTATGTCATGTTCATAAACATGACCTGATCACGGCAACTATTCCCTACTCACGAAACAAAAACCATCTCATGAGCGAGGGCACAAAATATGAGCTTCATTCCAAATCCAAGCATGACCGAATCACAAAACCCTAAACCCTAGAAACCCTAGAAACCGTAGAAACACTAGAAACCCTGGAAACATTAGAAGCCCTAGAAACACTAATGACAGACCTCACAAAACCAACGCCGTTTTCAACCGAGATGAGCGTGCGGAAATGTATAATCGCCATAGATCCCACTTCCTCGGAGCGTCTGGATAAGCTATAATCCGCAAAAAAAAATTCTGTGAAGAGAGTTGAAATTCACGATGGCGGTGTCTGTGGCGCTCTCTCGCAGCGTCTTGGAATGCGCTCTGACGCGTCCTTCCTTCGCTGGGCAGCAGCAATGCCAGCGTCCACTCCAGATAGTGAAGAGTGTTGTTCCAGATAGCGCTGCTGCGTCGAAGAAGACGAGAATCAGAGCGCGGAAGAGTTTTGTGGCAGCTGCTGCTGCGGTGAAAGGCTCAGGTGTTGTAGCAGTGGACGTGAACGCTCCTCCGTCGGTCCTCGTCGCCACACTCCTCTCGCTGGTACGCTGAATCCCTCTCGTAGGATGAGAACGGAGGAGAAATGGAGGGTTGAATTGGCTGCATCGATTTGCAGGTGGATGGCACGGACCGAGGCACGCAAATTGGCGAGCCAGAGAAGCGCGCGATTGACGAGATTGTGGCCAAGCTAGAGACGCTGTGCATCCCGGAGCCGCTCGCCAGCCCGCTCTTGTTCGGAGGTTTGGCCATCGACCTAAACCTAAATTCCAAGCTCAAACTGGAGCGCCAACCGTTTGTTGCGTTGTTTTGTGCCGTGCTTGTTAGATTGGGACGTGGCGTACAGCAGTAATCCGACGGCGCCGGGCGGGTACTACCGCAGCATGCTCGGGCGAGCGTTGCTGAAGACGCGAGATATGGTGCAGAGCATTGATGCGCCGGACGGGATCAGGAATAAGGTTGCGTTTGCTGCTTTTGGTGTGCTCGACGGCCAAGTCACCTTGCAAGGTGCGCCTTCTCCTCTCTCATTTGTTCCAGAGGAGCACTCTCTCTCGCTCCTTCACGTCTGATGGTGTGAGGAGATGTTCTCTGCTTGACATTCGCATCATGCTTCTGCTTCTCTCATATGTAACCCAAACTCTTACATGCTTGACATTCACACATGCTGCTTCTTCGTTTGTAAGCCGAGCTCTCTCTCTCTCTCTCACATGTGTAGCCCCAACTCTTTCAGACTGAATCACACTCTCTATCTCATGGCGTGATTATATGATCATAGTGCTTGTTCTGTGGATGTGTGGCAGGGAAACTGACGGCGCTGGACACGAAGTGGGTGGAGGTGGAGTTCGAGGCGCCGCAGGTGGAGGTGGGGGCGCTGAAGCTGCAGTACGGCGGCAACAGCACGGTGAAGCTGGCCATTCTCTACCTGGACGAGGTGGTGAGGATAGGCAGGGGCTCCAGAGGCTCGCTCTTCATCTTCAAACGACGCACATCATAATCCCTCTCTCAACTCTGTGAGTGTGAGTGTGTGTGTGTCAAGTTTTCGCTCTTCTCTTGTAGAGGAAGAGACTGTAACGTGAGAATGAAAAATAATGCTTTTGTAAGGCTTCCTCTTTCCGGTTTTTTGAGGTTTTGAAGATGCAAACCCTTTTGTGGCAGGAAGGTCATATTGACGCATTTTGTAGCTGATTTTAACGCTTCCTGGACCAAGATAATGTATATACCGGTAGTACCTATGAAGCTATGGAGTATACTTTTTGGCCGCTACTATTTAACTATTTTGGTCTTTTTTGGGTTGTTTTTGGTGTATTTCTGGGTATAGCTCCATGGGTCTAAGTCTTTTTTTTGGTTGCAATGTGTGTGGCACTAGTGAATACCTCTCAAATGGAACAATTTATGGGCTTATTGGTGCAAGCATTGACGAGCTACGATGATTTCTGTGAGGTGGGGTTAGCAATGAAATGTACTTAACGTGTAGATGTTGTGCATGATCTATTTCACTTGTGGGATTCTTCCAAGGCTTCTGGAGTTCATTGGTGCTAAAGGGTTAAGATGATGCCGGAATTGTATTGGTGCGTCGCAAAAATTGTAAATTATTTCCTTCGGTTCTGACGTGTGCATCCTAGATATTTCTAGAGATCGCACTTGGTTTCTATTGATGGCTCACAATTTTCCATTGTCATAGTTAAGCGTAATGGTTTTGAGTTGAGTTTTTGACGGATCCACAGAAAAATCTTTACAATGAAGTTACTCCCTTTGTTTCAACAGAAGAGTCTGAAGTCATACTTTTTTGAACTCTTCTGAAGTCATACTTTTTGGTATGTACAGTGGCGTGATGTTCAAATTGGCGTTTTTGCAGTTCCAGGGATAGTGTCTACACTCATGCCAACTTTGACGCCCTTTTGAGGGCTGAAAAATTGCTAGTTTATCATGAAATATTTGGCACAAAATCATCTCTATATTGAAAACATGTGTGCCAAATTTCAAGGCTAGGAGATGAACATTAAAAAAGAAATTCAAAATCTACCAACATGTGTAGCTATGAAAAAAGTTTCACACTTGCCAACTTTGATACCCTCTTAGGGATTGAATTTGTTTTTTGCCCATAGAAATTTTGGCATGAAACCATCTCTAAGTTGATTACATGTGTGAAAATTTTCAAGTCCAAAAGATCCACACAGAAAAAGTTATTCCAAATCTACCAATATGTGTAGCTGTGAGAAACAAAAGGAGAAATCATTTCACTACTTCCAACTTCGACACCCTCTATAGGGCTGAAAACTTGCTACTACAATGTGAAATTTTGGGCACAAGATTATCTCTGTGTTGATAACACATATGCAAAATTTTAAGTCCAAAAGATAAATACAATAAAAGATATTCAAAATCTACTAACGTGTGTAACTTTTAGACACAATTTGATGGACATTTTGAAAATGTTGAAATATCTTTGACATCTCATGCTTCTACATTTTACTTATCCATGAGACACAACCCCTAAATATAAATGTTTCTAAAAAATCAATAACATCTAAGTATAGAAGCATGGAGTTGTCTCATCTAGAAGAATCCACTTGCTTATAAATTGTGCATCATACATGCCTGACAAAATTTTCTTCTCTAAATACCAACTCGGCAGTGTTATGTGAAGGGAGTGTTATGTGTGATTTGTGATAAATCAAATGGTGGGGTGATGGTGAGAGCAGAGATAGTATTATGTTTGATGCATGAATGAAGCATGAGTGTTGCATAAGGGTTGGGTTATGCACATTGGCCGATTTATGCATATGGATTGAGTTATGGCTATGGGCTAAGTTATGCATTTGGGAGAGTAATATATGAATGCAGAATGATGCACAAGTGCTTGTTATTGAAATTTTAGGATCTTATTAGCATTGTAAAAGAGAGTTCATGATGGCAGTTTTATGTGAAATTTGTGCTCGCATTACAAGTATAAGTAAGGAAGGGAGTCTTTGGTGCTACCGACTTGTAATGATCTGTTGCAATCAACTTCCTTTCTTATTTTCTTCCCTAGATCACAATGCCTCAGTTTATGAAGGTGTTTGTTTGGTTATGGGAAGAGTCAAGTTTCAAACAAATAAATGAGCGCCTTTTAAACCTTGTGTGATTCTCTAATCTATTGCTTCTTGATTCTTCAGTTAGTTCGATTTGCTTCTCCATTTATATGCTGATTAAGTTAAGCAATGTTGCAACCAAGTGGTTTCAGTTTCCAGTGCACGGACTACTTCCCTACAAGAAGTTAAGTTATCATGAATAATTTTTCCTACAAAAATTTGGAATACTCATAAAGAATTTTTGGTTGGTATTGTTGTTGCATTTTCTTCTTTCCAGATCAGATGACAAGAATTCAGGTATTCATGATTGCTCTATTGTGTGCGGAATTCACAGCGTTGCTTTTAATGTATCCTTGAGTAACTCTTCTACTGCAAAGGGGGGTTGAGGAAATTGGTTAAGCATACATCTGATTTTACGTTGTTGGAATGTGGCAGACAATCTTATGTGTGCCAGTTACGAATGGGGTGGTTGAGTTTGGTTCAACGGATTTGGTGATTTTTCAATATTTGTGTGATTTTCCGAGGTTTTCAAACACCATTTGTTCTTCTTTCAAGATTAATTTTTTCCCTTGCAATCTAGGAATCTCTTGAGTAATATTGCGCAAACCAAGTTTGTGCTGAATTTCAGCTTACTGTGGTGTTACAGTTCCTTGCTTTAGCGAGATGTACCGTAAATTTGGCTCTGTAATTCTGTGTTCAGCAATAAGGCAGATTGTGTCCACAAGGTACCATGTGTCTGGCCTCACAAAGACGTAGTAGAGATTGCTGTAACATATTTGCTTGTCGAATGCAGAATTCCAAAGAGTAGGCAAGGTATTTCTGCAGTTAAGACGGTGTTTCCAATGCCAACGTTGTCTTCACGGATGTTCAATCATGATTTGAGTTTGACTTCCAAAATGAGTCTACCGTTAATGGTAGGAAAACTAAAATCCTTGGATTAAAGAGTTAGATAGAGGTACGTTTAGAGACGACCAGCACAGGTCCCACATTGGTCCATCTTTACAAACGTTTTTTTGTCCCCAAAGAACCTGATTTAGCTGTTGGGTTGCCTTGATCATGAAACGAGTAAGTACTACTCGGCTGATTTTATGTACATGGATCCAGACACTCTTGTATGTTTGCAAGGTTAGTTCAAACTGTTGAGACCTAAATCTGCACAGAGAATGGCAAGAGCCACATTTGGAAATGAGATCGTCTAATATAAAATGAAAACTATGTCAAAGTTTATATTAAAAAAAGGAACCACCATTACTTGTCCATTGAATCTAGTTTTCATCTACTTGCAAATACAATCCAAACACGAACCACGCTACAAATCGGGATTGCGACTAGGAACGGGGGAAGCGACTTTTAGAGGACTTGTGCTATTCTTGTGGGCACACAATGAAGATGTGGCAAGAACCAACGTTGTTGTGCTCAACATGGTGCCTCGAGAAAGTAGTAATTTCTAAAGAGCTGACAAGGGTGGACAATGCCGAGGGCGCCGATGTGATCCCATCTGAGTTCTTGAATTCGTAGGAAGTGAACCAATGGCCACTGCATGAGCTTTAAATTATAGCCGGTACACCGCTGATGCTTCTGCGTAATTAAAATTCATCAAACAAGCTATGCAATAGCAACGGGCTCATCATCTACTGCTATACGGCCTGAGTGATAGAGGTAGAAGTTCTCACAGGTGATTATGCAGGTCAATTGGCACTCATACCACGGGTTTCTTTGGATATGGAGAGCTCCAGACTTCCTTATCTAATACGCCCCAAACGGTTTCCAATCCGTGTCGAGTATACCATAACAATCAACAAGTCACAAGAACAAACGCTTCCCAAGGCTGGTATTTACCTGAGCAAGGACATATTTCCTCATGGATAATTGTATGTCGCATTCTTGCGTGCGACGGCTCTAGAAAATGTTTCTGTGCTCTTGGAAGGAGCATTACATGGAGGGGACAAAATAATATGCAATGTTGTTTACAATGAAGTGTTTTTGTATTTTGCCTTATCACCCAATTTCATTCACGAGTGATTCGATTTCGCAATGCGTTGCACGTCTCTTTTCTCTCGATCTTGGTTTGTGGTGATTTTGTAATTTCTATGATTTACATCAACTGCATGTCCCCTCCTTCAGGATTTTGTCATATTTTTCTACGCTTGCGCATTGGAGACAATGGGTCAAAAAACTAGTCTGGGTCAAAAAACTAGTCCAGGTAGATAAAAACAGGAAAACATACCAGCACTAGAAGCATGCAAGATGACAATCCAAGTCCAAGATCTCCTTGCAAGAATTGTAACAGGAACTGAAATTCAAGAGAAAGGTGCAAGTCAAGCATATCTTCAATGAAATGTTCAACAAGTAAGCGGGCATCAAACATGCATGGATTATATCCAAGTAGAGATTCATACCTGTGAATGAAAGATCACCTTGGAGCCGAATGCTGAACACAAGCTCACCTCCAACTCAGACGGATTGTAATCACCAGCAAGAGTGCATAATTCTTGAATCCCCCGGGCAGCATCTCATTCACACATGGAACATAACATCAATTAGAAGTTTCAGTGGAAAAGCAAATTAGAAAAGGGAGAAAAGGAAGATCACTTCTCTCTTGGCTTCACAACTCAAGATGCGCCACCAGAAGAATAATGGAGGTTTATGAATGTACTTTCATCACAATTAGGAAAATACTAATCAGTTCTCTCCAAGCCTTTCGTTTTTTCTCTGTGAATGCCAAGTGATTCAATTCCCAGCTGCTCATTTTCGATCAGATCAGACTATTGATTTATGCTTTTCCTTTTCATTTTCCATTCATGCATACACGCCTGTAGCTTTGCTGAATTAAAAACCTCACCGAGTAAAAGAAGCCAGAGCTGGGACTTCACGTTGTATCAAATGGAATAGCGGGGGAGAAAATTAGAAAAGGGGGGAAATTTTGACAAGGGCCTTACCAAAAAGAAAAAATTATAGAACCTATCATATCACTCCATGTGTTCAACTTTTATTAGAAATTGAATCTAAAGAACAATTCAATTATGTGCCACCATCACAGAGAAGAAGTTTTATCCCAATAACCCTTAAGCGTGAGTCGGAAACCATATATACAAGTACATATTTTACTATGTAGAATATTAAAAAATGTTCTAAAGTTTAGCAAGACTTATACCTTTGAATTGAAGATTCTTCAACTAACATCTTATCCTATTCAAATACAATACCATACATGTAAAATATTGTTGCTACCAATGGCGCCTTCTAACGTTTAATCCCTATGAGGCCATTTAACCGAAGAGGGAAGTTTTTCATTTTGGGTACGTACCTGAAATTTGAAAAAAAAATCCCTTTTTTTTCTGAAGTTTTTATACTAGATTGTCCCCGATAAGATCTTTGTGGAAATATTCTTTTAAAAAAAATTGGATACTTGTATGAAAGTTATTAGTCTTCAAAGTTAAATTGGGGACTCTGGGCAGCTCCAAAAATGTTGCTAGAAGTTTCTATTGGCATTGAGATTTTTCATACGTATAGAGAATATTATCATCTTTTAAAATGTCCAAAAGAATTCTTGTCTTTAGTGTAAAAGAACATTTTAAGTCACATAAAACATTTTCACACATTGTCGGACAAGGTACCAAAAACCTTCTTCTTTTCTACATAAAACCTAGAGATCTTCATATTTTTCACTTTTTATTTTTTTGACAACAACACGTGGTGGAAACCTTCTTATCGACCATTTGGATTATCATTTTGATACATATTAAGATCACAATAAAATAAAACGTGAATTGGAAATTTTTGATCCTCCACTTCTTGCACACTTGTTTTGAATATGCTACACCCCTTCTCTACCTCTAAAAATTGGTGTACAAGGAACTAACACCATGCTTAACCCCTAAAGGACCAGAGTCTCCTTTGGGGGGATTTCTGATTTTGGGCAGGTTCCTAAAATTCGAAAAAAAATCATTTCTCTCAGAAATTTTTATTCTAAATTGCCTCTGATAAGAGGTTTGTGGACATATTTTTATTTTATTTTTTGGATTTGTGGTTTAAAAGTTAGTACCACTTAAAGCCAAAAGTGGGGACAGCGGGCACCTCCAAAAATCTTGGCAAAAGTTTCTATTGACATTGAGATTTTTCACACATATAAAGAATATTTCATTTTTTGGAAATTTTCAAAAAAAAATCTTGTCTTTAGTGTAAAAAGGCATCTTATTCCAAGTCAAACATTTTCACACATTTTCGGGCAACGGGGGAAAAAAACTTCATCTTTTCTACATAAAACCTAGAGATCTTTATATTTTTCACTTTTTATTTTTTCAGCAACAATATGTGGTGAAAACCTTCTTATTGACCGTTTGGATTATCATTTGAATACATACGTAGTTCACAAAAAAATAAAATGTGAAATGGCAATTTTTGAACCTCCACTCCTTGCACACTTGTTTTGAATATGCTACACCCCTTTTTTACCTCTAAAAATTGGTGTGTTGAGAAATAACATCATGCTTAAGACAATGGTAAAAGATTTAGACCTTGTACAATGCAAAAATTTGATACAAAGTGAAGTCAAAGTCTGCTGATCTACTCAACGCAGGGAAGAAAATGAACCATTGTTTTGACTTTAAACACTAAAATCTATCGATCCGTGCTGTGGATTGCAACCAAGGTTTTACGGCATGTTTATATAGAAGTCTATTTTAAGATCTTACGGTTGAAAATCCAAAATTCACTTTAAAATGTGATTTTCATGTCTCTTTTTGGCAGTGGCAGTTTTGTACTGGTTTTAGAGCGGAAGTGGTCGTGGTCCTTTAGGGATTAACACAATGGTAAAGGATGTAGACCTTATGTAGTGGAACAAAAAGACACCAGGTGAAGTCAAAGGCTGCTATCTTACTCAACGCAAGGAAGAAAATGAACCATTTTCTTGACTTCAAACGCTGTAATCTTCATATTTGTGTGGTGGACTATAGCCAAAAAAAAAATATGGTGGTTTCTGTAGAAGTCTTTTTAGAAGTCCCAAATTGTACTTCAAAATTAGACTTTCTTGCCACTTTGTTGATAGTGGCATTATTGGAGTGTTTCTTGAAGGAATATGCCTTGGGCTCACGGCCTAGAGAATGTTACGTGAAAATTCTGGGGGAGAAGCACTGTAGTGAGGTGGAAGAGAACACTACAGTGCTACAGAAAAGAAGTGGTAGAGTAAACTACAAATTATGGTGGTACAGACAGTGACATAAGTGAGATACTTGCCATCAATTCCAGCAGCGGCTGCCACTGGGATTCAGTTGGGCCCAAACAAGTTGCGTGATACCACAGCCAATTGAATGCATGCTCTCAAAAGTATGCATTGTGCACTGCGTTGACACCTTTGGTAGAATATATATGGACTCGCATCACTGCACGATTCACGAAAAAACCAAAAGTCAGGGGACGCCACCTGCTCTGGACCCCTACAGAAGCCGGAACACGTAAGGTAAAGCCCCCCATAACCAACAAAAACCCACAGCCAACGCCTATAAAATTGGGGTATATCCAACCCTCTTCCATCCCATTACCACCAACTCAGCTGCAAATGGAGGTTTGCTATTAGTCAAGACTGTCGTTGGTTATGGGGGCACCTACTGTTGGCCACCCACTAAACATGGCTGCACTATTTCAGTTTTCATCGAAAAAATATGAAATCACTTGAGTTGGAACTGTAATTCTATTGGCTATCACTGAAAAATAGTAGTATAATTATCTCCTCTCTCCATATATGCACACTCCTTAACTTGTCGGTTTTAGGGGGGCTTACCTTACTTGCTTTCTGGTACTGAATATCAGGAGGAAGCGACTATTGCTGTCGATTGATGTCTGTGCAGAGGTGATTTGTCGCCAGGGTGCACGTCGTCCACCGTGACTTTCTCTGCACATCTGATTAGGATATCAGTTGAAATTCGAATTAAGGTATATGAGAATCTCCAGTGTCCACGAAATGCACCTTCGAAAAGCAGAAAGCAACAACAAGCTAGGTTGACCATTCTCTCTCATGGTTTGAGACTGAGATATTGGTTGAAAATTATTCTTGCAATGTGAGGATACAATGAATTTTGGCCTCTTTTCTCATGATCATGCTGACTAAAAGAAACTGGAACACGAAGTCAAATATCTTTATTAATCACCAATAACGGAATACATAATAAGGTCTAACAATCATATGTATTTACATAAGACAGTTATTCAAACTAGGACTAGTATCTCTTCCCATAGTGGATATCGCCCCCATTATCTAGGTGCCTGGTAATTACCCGCCCATGGATTTTTTTTTTAATTTTTCAAATTTTTAATTTTTTTTGGGACACCAATCAAATCCAGATCTAATTGCGAAAAGGAGAAAGTATAACCAATAACATGCCAGGACTGGCCACGTGACCTCACAAGACCATACAAGACCTTAACGAAACTCACTAACCTAAGTCACAAGGTCACCCTGCCCAGCCTTATAACAACCCCAATAGGTTTAGGGTTTAGGGTTTAGGTCGAAATGGGTGGTGGCATCAGGCCCTGCCAGATGACGCACCTTCTCAGTGCTCCATCAGAGTTGGTTGAACACGAGTCGTTCCTGGCAATCCAGAGTCCACAGCGTAATCCCACAAAGAAAGAGCCACTGACCTCTCTGCGAAGAGGGATTTGCTTCAGGTTTTGGTTAGACCCATCACGGGCCGTCACAGTTGCCATGAGCGTTAAGAATCTTCGCAACGTAGTTCCAGGCCTCGCTCGCCGGTGGAATTTTTCACCTTGGAGTAGAAACAACGTCTTTCAAATGCAAACGAACAAACAAGTATATACTAACCTCAGGTTCACGAATGGGCCTCACTCAAGTACACACTATTTTGCTAGTATAAAACTACCATTTCCCTCCCTGCTGTGTGCCTGAGGTGATTGAGTGCTACTACATTCAGTGGCACAATATAGGCTGCGACGCCTGTCTGAGAATTGCGACTGGAGTTGAACCAGCAGACCCCGAATTGGAATCTCCAGGTGCGTCAATCACATCTTTGAGAACGAGATCACCTTCAGACTCATTCTCGGATATTGGATGATTATCATGGTCATCATCGTCCACGCCGGTGCTCTTTGAAATGTCGAGTTCATCAAGTAGATTGTAATCTGAGTCTTCTTTGGTCTGAGGCTCCGTTTCATCAATCTCGAGCTCCATTTTTTGATTCTTAGGCACTTGTTCAGGGACGATTTTTTTCATAGACTGAGTCTTGCATTGAGTCTGGCCTCTGGGGGACACAACAGTTTTGAAGCTAGGCTTAAAAGCAAAACCGAATGGGTTTAAGCTATGAAAACGGTTTCCTTCCAGAGCGGTAGGGAATTGGAGGGGTGTGACTTCCGTGGGATTGCCAAGATCGATAATTTCTAATGTGTGTTCAACAGTATTAAATATGCCCAACTCGTGCTCGCTTACTGGGACACAAGTAAACTCCGGGTAAACCAGCAGGCCGCGTCCCCCGGTCCTCTTATGTTTCATCATCTCATCCCATGTGAAATCTCCGGAGACTTCCGGAATCAGCTTGTGAATCACGAAGTACACATCCCTGCCACATTCCTGCTCGCTGAACACAAACACAGATCCTCCACATTCCAGAATCTGCGTGGTAGCAAGGTGAGAGACGTTTGGAACTTCGCATCTTAAGAGACTCGGAGTGTGGAGCTGCTTCAAGTGCGGCCCTTGCGTCCATTTCTTCTTCGTTATATCGTACACCAGCACGCCTCTTCCCCTCGTATCCACGATGGCAACACACATGAGAAGCTCTCTCTTGCCATCCTTGATGTAGGCACCATTCTGATACTCGTTCAAACCAAAGTGTGGACAAGGCAAATCCGAACCATTTGGGCATTCCCACGCGCCACTCTTGGAATCATACACTTCCGTCTTCAAAGACAGCTCCTCCGTGCCACTGGTAGCACTCCCTGCCACAATCACCTGGTAGTGCCCACTGTCATGGTCCACCTTCAGGTGCATCAACACCGGATGCCTGGCAAAAATCAGAGGAGGCAGAACTTTGGCCCTCCCAGTCAGCGGGTTACAAATGACCAGCTTCTCACGATCAGTGGCTTTCCCGACATTGACACACAGGAGACCTCCGTCACTAGCCATCAGGTAGTCCTTGAAAAGATCTGGGTCCGGAGATGGCAAGATCTTGGGAGCAAAGTTGAGGGAGGGGAGCCGCGTCCATTTTCTCAGCTTTATGTCGAAACCGTGCCAGTGCAAGTCACCTTCGGCATCTGTCATAAAAAACGTCGGACTGAACTCACCCTCCCACCTTGGACGATTACGACGGAAGCCTGGCCGATGGATCGCGTTCCTGCATGCTGAACCGAGGTAGGGCCGTAGCTGCAGCACTTGGAGCATCGGGAGTCGACCTAGGACGTCGTCCATCAGCTCTACCAGCAACGGCTCCACACCTTCCGGATCATCCAGCACAACCTCTGGAATCTCTGCACCATCTGGATCATCAGTCACTTCAACTTGCGAATCTCCCGCAAGGGTCGTCCCAGATGGTGACATATCCTCGTCTTTCATTGCAGATTCATCTTGCTTAGTCGAGGAGATACACAACTTAGCATATTCCTTTGTCAAGTGGTGGATTTTTGGTGCTTTCTGGGTTGAGCTTGAAGCATGGTAAGCTTCCAGAGCACCGCCATTGCCAAAATACTTGTGGCTGCTCCCGGTCCCTTTCGTTGAGCTTCGCTGAACCTCTGGGGAAGCAACAAGTTTCTCTTTGGACTGAGAAATGTCTTTCTTTGCCGAACCTTTTCCAAGCTGTGCAGACTTCCCTCCTCCTTTACGTTGCTCCTTCCCGGAAGTTTTGGTAGGAGGCGAACTGATCCAAACGAAGGACTGTAAGTAACAAAATTGAATGCTGATGGAAACAACAAACTCCGGTCCCGAAGGCCCGGCCTGAGTAGTGTTTGTTCATTTTCTTCACTTTTAAGTATATGGCCACAGAACATGCTAGTGTTATAGAACTACTATCAATGTTAGTTAAAATCCCGATTCGGGTCAAATTATCAGACACAAAGTACAACAAGACCAAAGAGTCTCAAAGAAACCTACACCGAACCTAGGAAGCAAAACGCACGAGAAGGCCAACACTCGGCACAAAACAAAAGCAAAGGGAAGCAAAACCCCAAAGGCACAAGAAGCAACGCCCACAAGAACAAATGAAAACAAAGCCACTCACACAAAGCAAGGGCCTCACAAGCATTAAACAACAAAGTCAACTAGTGTTACTAATATGTTCAAGCTTGCAAATGATAACTATGGTGCTTGGAATACTTGTCTATAAAAAGATAAATTCATGGATGTGATCATTCAACCATTGAACATGAGATACTTAACCCTTTAATGTTGGAGGTCTTCACAAGGCGCGGGAGATTCCACGAGTGTACTAGTGGACAACAATATTTATGCATGGGGTACATTTCATGTTGACCCCACTTCACATTAATCATTGCATCTCTCCAATGCCTTCACCAATGCGCCTAGGAATTGTTCCATTAGAAGCATATGAACTAGTGCGAGTCACATACCCAACAAGAAAAAGTGCATCAAACTTGTATAGGAGCTACACCCTGGAAAAGCACAAAAATCGACCCAAAAACGACCACTTTGGCACAAAAGGGTTAAGCAACCATGAAACTAGAACAAGAGTGCAATCACATGTACAAGTTGGGATCATACCATGTTTGCTTGGAATCCGGAAGGGAGCGGGTCCTCTTAAGGTCCAACGGTGGTTCCGGGGTCTGAATTGCTGGCATTGTCCGCTTTCGCATTTCCGGGAGGTTCCAAGTTTCTTCTTCACCTTTGAGCATGTTATAACTGATGTTTGAGATGTTGCCTAATCAATCTCCTGTTATGGCTTCAGAAACCAATCTAAACTGTGTACAGTAGGATCGTTTGCCTGGGCTTCGTGTCTAATATTAAACTCCAAACCACTGGACTGCTTCGTGTGGGCTGGAACCACACCAAGTCGATACTGATACCACTTGCATGTTTCAGAAACGGAATAGCAAGATCTGGAAATTCAAAAGAAAAGTTTAGTGAAACACAAATTAAGGATGAGCACCTAGGGATGTTCCCTGGATGATCAATCTTTGCATCTACTTTTAAACGTAATGAAATAATGATAGGTGAGCTAGGGAACTCACCTCAAGTATGTGAGCGACCAGCTGGGTAACGACCACGTCTGTGAGATGGCCCTTCTAAAGTCGACAACGTCTGTGAGATGGCCCTTCTAAAGCCGACAGGACAGCACCAGTGAAAACAGGGCCAGCCAAAAACAAAAGAAAATCTGTAACCGAATGGGCCTATAAGGCTCTAACTGGAAAACACAACTAGAAGGATGATTAGGTGAGATAAAAAGAAAGCAGTTTCTTAGATGAGATCAAGTTGAAGTCAAGTACCAAGTACAAAGATTATTATGTGCTCTATTGAATCTGTAAAAATCTCGCATGGTGGAATCCCAATTTTTGAGCCAAGATAGAACTTCTGAGAATTCCGTTTTCACTGGACGTACGTAAAGAGTGTGTAGACATGGACATGACTGTGAGGACTCGGAAGTGAAGGAAGCGAAGGGACTGAAGGAAGTGAAGGGAGTGGACATGAACTATTTTAAAGCGAATTGGGTGAGATTTCGTTTGTGAACCATGTCAAACAAGCTCGAAGTAGCGCTCAGACGATCCTCCATGTGACAACGTGTCTCGTCAGTCACCAGCACCTCAAAAGGATCACGCAACTCACACAGTGGACAAGACTCCTCTAACAAAGATCTCTTGATCAAACTCCCCGCTCAGCGACTAGCAACCTGCAAGAATCCTGACCATATCAGTGTACGCGGCCGACACTGTCAACGAAAACTCTCCACGCACCACTTTCTGCGTAGAGAAATCGTCCTTCGACTGGTGAGTGAATCTCCAAAGTTGGTATTGCGTACTGAAAGCAATTTGAGTGACAAGTTTAGCTTGAGTGGCGAGCCATGTGAGGTCTGGCAAGGACTGCTCAAGTGAGTTCTGCAAACATACTTGTAGATGGACATTTTGCAGTGGTGGTTTTGGAGCGAAGGGCCTGTTTCCATGTGAGCCTAACCCGACATCTGGAGGAAGGGTTCACTGTTCGCACTTGGATGTCCACCTTATTCCTCCCATCATGCATTTACACATAAAAGTGGTTGTTGAAAATGTGTTTCTTTGTGATGCGGTCATACCAAGGCTACTACACCAGATCCCATCAGAACTCTGAAGTTAAGCGCCTTTGTCTTCGCTTGTGTAAAAAAAATTAAAAAAAAATTTAAAAACGTGATTCTATTCTGACAAGCTCATTAGAAACTAATATCATAAATAGTTGATGTGGCTTGGGTGTACAATCGTGATTAGTAAGCTTAATGTATTGTTCAATCCACACATGTGTCAGATGGAAAAAACTTGTAAACCCATGAGTCATGCGGAAACAGTCACTACACTAATAATGTTCATTAGTGTTCGCAACACTATTTACGAACTTCAACGCTAAATGTCAATTACCCTACTAATGTAACAACATAAAATGTCATTTTAAACACTAACTGTCAATTCTTGTAAATTTTGCGCTTGTTACATTTTAACATATTGACAATTAGTGTTGGTTATGTAAAATTCATTGCAAGTCACCCAAATCTCGCCACATGTCAAAAGCAAACCTTCCATGTTGGGCTGATGTTTTGAAGGTTGGTATTTCAAATGATGATTTGGGGGCAATTTTTGTCCAATTTGAGAGTTTTTGGTGCCTATCTAAACTGATTTGAAAAAGACGCTTCCAATGGCACCTTACCCATCTTCAAATTTTTCTTAAATAAAAAGTTGCAGCGAATATTTTTGGGCAGATTTCTTGAGATTTGGTTGAAAGTTTGAGGAGGCATATCTTTATCAATTTCGCACCAATTCTATCGAGTGAGGTGACCAACTTATGTGTTTTTTCAAGGAGATTCCATCGGTATACATTACATCTTCTAATTCGTTGTGATGCAAAAGTTATGAGTAATTTTGTTAGGCTGATTTTTTTGACAATAAACACTAAATGTAAACAAATTGACATTTAGTGAAAGTCTTGGTCATAGGGGTAGTTACACTGTTGGTGCCATAACACTAATGAACATTATCAGTGTATGCATGGTGGGAAGGACAATAGTGCACACCCAAGTTTCAACAGTAAACCCATCGTCCAAATGTGAGGTCGGGCTCACATGGAGATACACCCTAAGAGCCTGGTTCCATGCAATACCCGACCCATTATCTCTAACGGGGTCGAGTCACTTCCGTGTAACCAGCTTCTCATCCTACCCGATAAAGTAAGGTCGGGTGTAGCTAATAATCTCCAGGATGATGCAGCCGTTTTTCAAGCCCGTCAGCTTTTCCATTTCTTCGAACATACTAGTCAGAGCAAGATGGGTTCTGAACTTCAAGGTGGAACCTACCACATTCAACTTGGAAGCATCCAAAACCTTGGGTTGTTTATAATAGCTGACGGGTGTGCCGCATGGAAGTCGCCCTACATTTTCTTCCTTACATTCTGGAAATAGGGAATCATACTATGGTGATAAGTTGGATCGGGCATTACATAGGGTTTCGCCCTAAGAGCATCCCTAGCAGTGACCATTAATGGGCACTGCAAAAGGAAGTTTAATGGTAGAGTAAGGAAAAGCGAAAAGTACTCCCCACCGGCCAGCTCCAAATTTGTACCTTGTAAAATTGGCCGTGGCCTAAACATGGTCTTTGCAAAAGTGATTTCCCATATCACTTTCTGTACCTATGTTGGCAATGCCCTAAGAGCATCTGTAGCTTCACACGATGAACTGGCCCAGCGTAGCCAAGTTCACCGTGTGAGATGTCGCTAAAATAAGTTGTTGGCCTTTCTCCCATGACAAGATCCACACCGTTCTCACGACACTAGTGTGCACTCAGCCAAAAGTTGTCTGCCACCTTAGCCTCCCTTGATCTCCTAAGGAAACCAACATACTAGAATACACCTAGACCGGGCACGGCAGGATTTCCATTTTGGCCGTGATATGAGTGTTTTCATCGGGGCTCGGCCTCATCCACTCACTGCCATTGCGGAGCTTCTTTGCCTACTGACTTGGTCAGTTGCCTAGATGCTCGTTGGACGGGCCTCCGTTGCAGATGCTCTAAGACATCCTCAATGCTTTCACTGCAAATTAGGCCCTCAACCTCAATACCAAGGGACAATTAGAGAGTCTACAAAAATAGGTGGCCACTTTAAGGGTGTTGCACTGCAACCCAAAAGAAGAAGAACGCCGGTCTCCGAAGGAGCCGGCGTGAATAAAGTGTCTGTTCGTTCCACTATTTTTAGATGTCTCCGAAGAGACCTGCAACCCAACCTTCTAAATAGGCCATCAACCTCGCTCTCTGAACCTCTTTTGCACCATGTGGCAACACCTCCTCATTTGATGGCACGAAGACCAAAAATAATCATTGAACTTTGAGCCAAAAGTGCCTCATTAATGCTTTTGAGGGACATTTTCACGACTTTCTATACTTTACAAATTAGAAGGGTGTGAGCCATAATTTAAAGATCCCCCGATAAATAAAGGCTAAATAGAGGGTGGGTTGAGGCAGGTTACGGTTGTACCAAGGAAAGTTGAAGGTCATGGTTGTTTTTAGGGGATGTATAGATGATGCTCTAAGAGCATCGCCAACATTTTGCAGAACATGACTTAGAATTCATCATATCCAGTCTGCAACTCGGTTGAAGAGAATTTGGTGTAAGTCGCTCCAGTACCCCTGAAAACCTCGCCCTGCAGCTCGTCAAAGTTAGATTACAACCTAGTATGGCCAACCAAGTAGGACCAAGGTGTTTCGCCTTAGGCCACGCCTCGGGCCACGTCAAACCTCAATTTATGCCTCGGTCATAAATACATTTAGAATGAGACTAAAAATGCCCAAAATATGACCTTGAATGTGGCGTGTCATTTTACATTTGGAGTGATACACGGGATATAAGTAATCCATTCTTTATGTCACAGTGTCCCATATTTAGAACACATTTATTTTAAGGGTACATAAATGAGGAGAACTACATTATTTGAATTTGGTAGAATGACAGATTGTCAACTAATTTTGGATGGAATATAAAGACAGATGAATGTGTGTGGATGTACGACTGGCGTAGTGCCTGTATTTGGGCAGGCATCTGTCGGTCAAGCCGTGCGCAGCGGCTCTACCGTCCGATGCTCGCTAAATGGTTAACGATCCCACCGGTGATCTCATATGGCGGGCCCGGCAAGTCCCCAGAATTAGTCGCAATTGCTATCCTGCTCTGACACGGATCAGTCATTGATTCGAGGCATGATAAGGTCTGTCATCTTTCTTTATTTGTAAAGTCATTTGTCTGTACAGACTGACAAGGAAGTCTGTACAGACTGACAAGGAAGTCTGTAGCCTGAATTTAACTTATATGGTAGAACGATTATTATTACTTGATCCCAGGAATCACTTACACGTCCATGACTACGAATAGAATAGACGAGTGCGTGACTAGAATACATGAGTTTTAAACGGGGAGCGGGCACGTTGAGCTCCTTTTGCTAGGACACACTTTTGATTGTGAGATATTTGAAGTGTTTTAGATGTGAAATTGTCGGCGTGGACAGGATATCCCCCGGTCACTACAGTCAATCCGGGTTCGTGGTGTCAGGGCCCGGTTTTAGCCCTGACACCGCGAAGACCGGCCCTTCTCCCCAAGCGCCTTTTCGCCTCCTTCCCACGATAACTGCCACTCTCGCCCTCAATTATTTCGCGCTGCCCGTCTCTCTTTTCGGCACTTCTCGCCGAAAAGCCCCTTCGCCCCCGCCTTCTCCGGATCACCGAAGTCACCTTCTCGCCCCCGCCACGTGTACTCCAGAATGACCCGCCCTTCTCGGCGGATGCCGGCGCGAAGTGTCATCCACATCGTTTGGTACTGCGCCGTCTTTCGCACGATCTATTGTGCCGTGTAGCACCTTGCCGGAAGGGGAGTGTTTGTCTCCGCGTGAATGGAGTTCCTCGATCTCAATCTCCCCATCCAAGACAGGCCGAATGGGAATTCTGGCGAGACGGCGGCACCAACCGTTGCCGATAACGGGACAGCAGGGAGGAAATGGAGGCGTCAAGGGAGAAAGAAACCGGCTGGCGTGCGTTAGAAGGGGGTGGAGGACCTTGATGCCGCGTTCCGGGAAGGCCAGCATGCAGACTACCTGAAGAAACACGGTCACAAGGTTCTTCGGATGCGCGATTCATTACAGAACCCTCCTCCAGGGATTTTGACGTGGAAATGTCTTAGGTGGAACATGGAGGCCGAGAATGATACGAGGTTCGTAGACGATCCGCAATCATCGAAGAGGAAGCAGTCCAAGCTTATCGCCTACATTCCCTAGGATAGGGTCTCGGATTTCGTGGAGGGTGAACAGTCTGGCCGAAATGATGTAGAGACTACCTTCGTCCGCGACAAGAATGACCCCACAAACGTCGGCGAGAAGACGCACTATCGGTGGAACTGCCACATCGAGTACCAGCGGTAAGTGAATCACGACCTCTGATATCACATTCAATATACACGGTAGATCTGCTTATCGGCTGTGCCGTTACATCTCTTCAGTACCGCACGTATCTCTGATGGTCAACGCCGATAAGCAAATGGCGTTGTCAATACGGTCCCGAAGACAACAGGGACAAGATCCAAGCTATCACGCCCGAAATGACACCAACGCCATCGAAATACAATCACAAAGGTAAACAACTTACGTCCGGCGCTGGCCAGAAAGGCCCTCGTGCCACTGATGCGAAGGAAGGGGGCTCTATGAAAGTGGGCTGCCAATGTCGATTCTACGTAAAGAGGTACTATTTTCTACCATATATCGCCGAGATAGGATACTTTTGCTCGGAACATGTCGACACACAGGGCCTCATCGTCCACGATAAGGACAATGTGCAGAGGGGAAAGCTCCGCTTTCGGAAGTACATATCGGAGGAAGTAAGGCTTTGGGTTCTGAGGCAATTTGAAGAACAAGTTCCGATGGCAGCTATAATACAGAAGCACCAGAAGCTGGTACTGAAGGCACGCGATGAGGGCACTCTTACGCCTTCTCGGGATTGTTTCCTTAGCATGGAGGACATCCGCAACATACGCGGAGTCCGTGCGCAAGAACTATACAAGAAACACGACAACGACGCTGAGAGTGTGAGAATGTGGGTCCGAGAAAACCGAGGTACGATTTTTTACTACCAAGACCCGGGCAGCAAGGTCGATGGAGTGCTGAATGCCGATAACGTACCCTTCGAAATTGGGATTCAAACCCCATTTCAAACGCACATGATGCTGAAATACAGTCACGATAACATTATTGCTATAGACGGGACATTCGCAACGAACAACAAAAAGGTACACATACCTTTACCGTGCTCCATGTAGGGTCCGTATAAAAATTAGGAGCACTCACTCCCATACCGCTTAATTCCTTGCTTGCATGTCCAGTATCCGCTCTTCACGATGATGGTATTCGACGAGTGGAGAAACGGTGTTCCAGTGGCTTTCGTGATCACTGCGAAATCCAAACAAGCAGATCTCGTCCCTTGGATGCGCGCTCTGAAGCAGAAGTTGGTGCAGATAAGGCCGGACTGGAGACCCACTGCCTTTGTACTTGACGACGCCGATAATGAGATCAACTCTCTTCGGTAAGCAATTTAGCTTTCTTACGTTATTGGGTGACGGGCTTCAGCGAGTTGTACTTATCGGCGTGTCGGGTTATCGCAGGGAGGTTTGGCCGCACTCGCATCTATTTCTATGTCTCTGGCATGTTCGTCGAGCGTGGTAGAAGAATGCATGTGCTAAGTTGAAAGACATGGAGACGAGGGACGGAGCTTTGCGAATTGTGGGCTCACTTATGTACGTATCAGAGACACCTAGTGACTTCCAAGACCCTTCGGCGAGAGCTCCCGGCGATAAGGTGTGGAATTTGGTAGAGTGGGTGCGGCACGTTTACGCGAAGCTAAGGCTCTCTTGCCAGACGCTAATGCATACTGGAAGTACTTCGACAAGGAATGGCTCCCAAAAATCAAAATGTGGGTTGTGGGAGACCGGAAAATCCCCCATGCTGGCCAGGACACCACTGCAGCGATCGAATCATATCATTCTAACATGAAAGCAGTGCTCCGGCAATCCAAAAGGAAGCTTATTGGCCGAAGGATGGACTGGCTTATTTATAAGCTCACTGGAAATGTCATCGAGAAGTATGATTACAGTCACTGGTGTAAGCTAAACGATTTTATAAAGAACAAGAGGCAGCGGCAGATCATGGTCAATGCAATCAACCAAGCAAACACAATTCCCGATAATGTGGTCACCTTGCCCGAGTGGTCGGGAGGTCCTGCATACGTCAAATCCTCGAATAGGAGACACATTACGTATGCGGTATACAATCCATGCACCGAATGGGCCGTCTGCCAATGTGTTCATTCCCAGAAAGGTAACATCTGTAAGCACCAGGTTAAGGTCCTGAAAATGATAAGACCTGACTTGGCGGAGGGCAAAATTGCTAGATATCTGGGCTCCCTTCGCGGCATAATCCAAGGAGGAATGACGAATCTTCTCCGCCAAGACAATGGTCGACACCCGAATACCGAGGGCTTCCCCGATAATGATGTTCCCTCCGATACCGAAGCCGGAGATGTAACCCCAGTGACTTCCAACCTTTGAGAATTAGGGGAGACATGGGTATGCGACTTTGATCGTATGCATCAGCTTGTCCTGAAGCTACTCGAGAAGGCTTATCGCCAACTGTTGCTAGCAAGACACTTGGATGCAGCTTTGCGCAACACCGACGCCACCCTCTCAAGGTTGGAAGCTGAAATCGAAGCCGGAATGCTTCATCCACTCCAGGATATAGTTGCATCGCTCCCCACAAATGAAGACGGTCTTGGAATGAGGCTCCGAAGGTTGCATGACTTCTTGGATTCCAGAGGTTTTCGGGTGAGGTCCGTTCCACCTAGCGAAAGACTAACTCAAGAAACGACTTAGGTTGTCGGCACCGATGTGGATGAGTATAAAGGGCAGAGGATTTCAGCTACAAACCTACACCGATAACCATTAGTAATCTTATCGGTAGAATACTGCCGATAAGATGCTCTTAGGTTAAGTTCCATGCATCGGCTGAAATTTCCAGTGAAGTGATATTTCTTTAGTTTGAAAGTTAAAACTCAACATTCAATATAATCGGCAAAGACTGGATTTTAAGTTCCGCTTACAAGCCTCTGCAAGGGGGTCCCAAAATCCGTTTATGTACACTATCGAAAAAATTGTCATTTACAATGAATGAAATGTACAACATCGGCATCCTATTAATCTGTACAAATTCCTGGAGTCTATCGGCTGTGTACAACACCCCCCCTTATTGCCTACTTCTTCGTCTTGGTGGTGCCCTTCGGTTTTCTCGGTTTTTTTTGGCTTTTCGGCGCGGTTGACTTCTTCCGCCTTCCTCGAGTCACTGGTGGGTTTGTGAGCACGTTGAAGCCTTGAAGATCACGATCCCCCACTGTCTCCGAAATACCAAGAACTGGGACGTCCTTCTACTTCGCCGTCTCTGTACCGGCTTCCACGAAAACTACGTCCGGACTTCCGCTTCCGAACTCCACCGTATCCTGACCACATAGATTAAGGGCATCGTGGAACGGAAGCGGTGCGACAATCTCCGTATACAGCGCTTGCATGAACCATCGGTACGCCTTCTTCCCGTCCCAGTCTAGATATTTGGTCTCCGTCACGGTCTTCTCCTCCGCCTCTTTGCGCCCACCACGTGCGATCAGGTACTGCCAGAAGCCCAAGCCTGCCATGAAACCACACTCCCAGCTTTCTTTCTGACTAGGCAAAGGCAACCTTATCGGCGATCGACTCTGCCATTCAGTCCAACTCCGAGATCCGATCCTCACGCCCTTCGCGGTTGCCCATCCCATGTGCACAATGAAGATGAAGTTGTTCACTTCCCGACCCTTGTGCATGCCTTTCGCTGGGTCCAGGTGATACGTTCGCCTTTGCTCCACGACGAATACGCTCCAGTGACCCTTATCGTGGTAAGGGACGATAAGGGTATTCGGCGTCTTGGTGGTGCTACGGAACGAGCGGCTGAGAAAGCTCACGATGTCATCCCAACCCTTCGCTTCATCCGCCAGATAGCACTGCAAAGTCGCCGATAACTAGTTGTGCGTGTGATGATACTGGATTCGAACATGCTCCTTCGCATAGTAGACGACATGCCTAAGGATGAAATCCAGAAATGTGCCTTCCATTTCCCGCTTGTCCTTTAGCACGCAATGCCAGTCCTGTAGTGCGAGCGAGACATCCATGGCTTGCCGAAGGTCTGGACCGAAAAACCTCATACCTCCAGTTAGGTCCTTCGGGTGAATAAAACGAGGCCTGCAATTCAGAAGAAAGCGGACGTTAGACAACAGGTGATGATAAACAGTAGGTGTCAGAGAACACGATAACATAGACGACGACACTCACCGCCGCATTAGGACCTCTACAATAATGTCGAGGTTCTTCTCTATCATGGATGCGTCATGCTCCTCGGCTTCGTAGCAGAGCGAGGGCGCTTTCTCCCAGGACACACAGTCTGACGTACATACTCCGCGGTTCTCCTTCGACATGCACGTATACGCCGCCTTCTGTCCTTCCCTTCTGTTCATAACACGCTCTTCGAGTCCAGGATAAACCCAAATACTAGACATCCCAGATTCCTGTGCTTCCTTGATAAAGCGCAATGCCAGTCTGATCTCCTCGGGGTCCATCTCTTTTGGAGAAGGGTTATCGGGCTCTTGCGGAGGAGGAGCCTGAACGGGTCCTGGCGGAGAAGCAGGCATATCGAGCTCTGGCGAAGGAGCAGGCTTATCGGGCTCAGATACCAGAACAGGGCTATCAGGATCTGGCACTGAAATAGGCTCAACGGGTTCTGGCGGACTGGCATGATTCTGGGGCTCTGGCGGGCTAGCAGGGTTCTCGGGCTCTGGCGGGTTCTCGGGCTCTGGCGGAGGAGCAGGGTTATCGGGCCGTGGCGGAGAAGCGTAATCGGAGTCCGCAGAGGAAGCCTTCTCTGGGATTGGATGACTTTCGAAGGGTGTCACGGAAGGCGCCTCGGGAACCACCGGGGGACTGTCAGTAGAGTCCAGGTTTTCAATACCTTGACTCGACAGAGGGAACGATAGACGGTGGGGTTTAATGCCGAGTTCCGTCTCCCCCGTACCCAAAAACACAACATGCTGAAGAGGGGTGTCGAATTGAGATAGCCCCATCAGCGACTGTGAAGACTCCGGAAAGCCAAGGGTAGGGTCATTCATAGCTTGTGTCCACGAAAACTCCATGGGAGATGGGTTATCGGCGGGACGGCCCGGTGACTTCACCGTTGTAGAAGCGGGCTCTTCCTGGACGCTATCGGGAACACCTCCCTCACGTATTTCGTCGCTAGGCCCCTCTTGTGCTTCCTCCGTAACTTCGTCCATACACTTGTCGGGGAATCCTTCGTCGTCGTTACTCCCCGGGAACCGAGTCTGGACGCGGAATTCATTCGAGGTTCCTTCGTCCATGTGAAGGAGGGTGGCTGCACCCTCGAGGTCCCTTGTTCGGGTAGACGTCTCCCGCCGAATTTCGTCATGTGAAGTCACTGGATGCCCTTCTCGCCGATCCCACTCTCTTTTTACCAGACGCGACACAGCGTTCTTGCAATCTACCTCTGCAAGATCCCTTTCGCGTGCCCCGGTAGGATCTACAGTGCCTACAAAAGCCTTATCGTTAGTCACAGGAAAATAACGGAGATACCAAGAATGAGGAAGAAAACAGTTAGATGAATGACGGGGTTATCGGATAAATCTTACATGGAACGTAGCCGGCATACATGAAGTCCAGATCCTCCCTTGCCAAGCAGTTCTCGTCCAGGGTATCCCAGTGTTCGTAGGTACCCTTATCGGCAGCACACCACTGTCAAACGAAATCCTCTGGATGACTCCTTGCCGTCTCCACGACAGTGCGAGCATGGACCATTTCGATGAAGCGCAACACAGAATCTCGCCCGCCGTTCTTATTATCGCGGAGCCGCGAGAACGCCGCCGAGAACGGGAGGTGCATATCGGATGCGTCCCTTCCGAAGAGGAAGGGACTCAGGACTTCGTACATTTGAGACGGCCCATCCCAATTTTCCACTGGAGCGTCCAAGTACAATTCAATGCTAGCAGGCCCGGGGATTACGCTAGGGTTGCACATATTCCGACCCCTGAAAAATAACGGAGTCAAGTAAACCGATAAGGGACGATAAGAGACGATAAGAGACGATAAGGGACTATGAGAGACGATAAGGGGCGAGAAGACACGATAAGGGACAAGTTTGTGGCGAGAAGGAAAAACTTACACCCGCGAGAACCCGTTGCAAACGAAGTAACACTTCAACAGCTTAGCTGGAGCCGGAGACGGGGCAATGTCGATTCTGATAGAAATTAGACGGTGCACGACATCTCGAGCCTCGTCAATATTGTGCGTCCATGGCAGTGGGGGCAGCAATGGTCGAAGAATCTTGTTCATCGCGCAATACCCGAAGAGATTGTTGAAGTCCCATCGAATAGCCTCTATCTCCACCGCCCTTTTGCCATCAAATCTACTCATCTCCATCCAGACTAACTTCTCCCTGCACCACTTTTGTTTGTCGTTTTTGGCCTGCAAAGCCGCTTCTAACTGGACGCACTCCAACATATGCGTCATGTATGCCCACGTTCCTCTCGATGCCTCTGTCCAGACCTCTTTTGTTGTACTGTAATCCGGATTCTTTGCCAGATTGCAAAGGCTTGACAACTGTTGAAGCGAAACAGGGTTATCGTCGAAGCCGACCCCTTCGGAAATGCAGGCACCGAGAGCCTGGTGGAACCTCCCCTGGTTGCCTCTAGACTCCACCAAGGACAAGACGTACTTCAACAGCTCATCTTCGGAATGTAAACTCCTCATCGTGATACTGTCGAGCAAACCATGCTTGAGGAGTAGATATAGCGGCGTTATCGGTACCTTCCTCTCGGGGGTGGGCACCAATTTCAACGGGAAAAGGCGCGCAGCGTCCTCCTGCACCTGCCGTATCATCTCGGCCCTCTCCGACTCCAAAGCTTGCTCCCTGCTACCTTTCGCCGGGAGAATGAGGCGCTTATCGGGATTCGCACCATCATTAGAGCCTAACCGAAGTATACTGGCCAATGTCAGCGGCGGTCGCTGTTCCTTCTGGGCCGAGGATTGGGGGGATTCGTGCGAGGTTATCGGTGTTCCTTCGTCAGAGTAGGAGGGTCTCTCGGCATTACTCGTCTCTCTGAACCGCTGTTGCACCGGTGGGGATCGATGCCTTCTCGCCATCGCGGTCTCTTCCACAGACATTCCCGTAAGCCTTTTCGCCGTTGCTGGGGGCCGGAATGCCTTCTTCGAGGACTCTTCAAATCTCGCCTTCTTCGTGGCCTCTTCAGCTTGTGCCACCTTCTTCGGTACATTCTGCTTCACAAGCTCCGCCTTCCGGACGACGATGGAGGAATCCCTCTTGGGCGCCGGCGCGAGTGCGGACTTCCGGACTTTCGACATCGGGTTCTCGGCACCGGAATTCCTAGAGGCATCATCCCCGGACGGAAGACCGCCCTTCTCGCCGTGCACAGTCAGAGTCCGTGCGTTATCGGCCTCATGATCTGTGCTGTGATCTCCTCCCGACTCTGCCGAGGAAGAAGTATCGTCACTCGACATAGCTTTCGGGGGCCGAGGTCTTTTCCGAGAAGCCGCCGCGGTACGCTTCTATGGAGGGCCCTCCTCTGACAGCTTCTTCCCGCGCTTAATTCGACGTCGGCTGTTCGGTTCCTCCTCATTATCGGCACCCTTCTGAGGTCTCCTCTTCGTGGCTATCGGCTCTATGGTGCCGAATACGTGAATTGCATCTTCAGCCGATTGGCAATCCCGAAGTCGTGCCACAAAGTTCGCCACATCCCTGACGCCCAAATTGGGATATGACGGCATCTTCACGCCCTCCTTCCCCTTCCCTTCGCACAATGCATGGTTCCGGTGGAGGTTGAACCTATGCTTCTGGTGCGTCGTGTTGCAATGAATGCACAGTATCTGCTTGGGGCCGGTTTGTCCAGGCGGTACGATGGGCGAGTCCGGTCCATGCAGCTCCAGGATAAGGTCCCTCGCGTCCATCACCTCCCAGCTATCGCGCCAAATGTGGTCGTTCTCAATGACGAATAGCTGCTCGATCCTCCCCGTTTCCTTGTTGTAGGTGGGCGGAATCCCTTTCCTGTTCTCCACCGGGATCTCATCAAACAGTGGCTTGCAGAAACACACCGGCCGCTTCGGCATTTTTACGGTCCTGCGAGGAAGGACATTGCCGAACATGAAACCTTATCGCAAGAAACGATTATCGGGAACCCTAAAACTCTTAAACCCTAAACCTGGACGCTTTGCAAAATTTTCTACACCTTCACTCAGCTTACTTTCCAACGCCCCACATTTGAAACGGAATGGAAGAAGGACCGCCCGTATGCATCACCAAAAAGAAATAGAAAGTAAGAATGACAGAGAACTTACCGAAATGGAATTAAATAAAAAGCAAGAAAGGCAGGGAACTTACCAAAAAGTTCAGTCGGCGATCGTTGACGCAGAGGCTTGAAAATCCTGGAGTTTTGAAGCAGCGATCGTTGACGCAAAGCTTGAAGATCCTGGATATGTCGCTAGAGAGCAGAAAACACAGTTCGAAAGTGCTGGAAATGGTGCCGCCACACAAAACTTTGCCATGCCTAGATTAGGGTTTCATGTTGATGGTGATGGTGATGGCGATGATGATTATTGCCTACGCCGCCTAAACCGATTAGCCTGGACCTACAATCTAAGGGAATATCAGCGATAAGCTTGGATTGCGTTACTCTTCGAATCGCGCATCCGAAGAACCTTGTGACCGTGTGTCTTCAGGTAGTCTGCATGCGGGCCAAACCCTAATCGCGGCATCAAGGTCCTCCAGCCCCTTCTCTTGCACGCCAGCTTCTTTCTTTCTCCCTTGACGCCTCCAATTCCTCCCTGCTGCCCCGTTATCGGCAACGATTGGTGGCGCCGTCTCGCTAGAATCTCCATTCGACCTGTCCTGTATGGGAAGATTGTGATCGAGGAACTCAATTCAGGGGCAGACAATCACTCCCCTTCCGAAAGGATTCTACACGGCACAATGATCGTGCCAAAGACGGCGCCGTACGAAACGGTGTGGATGGCAGTTTGAGGCTGCCGAGAAGGGCGGGTCATTCTGGAGTATACCTGTCGGGCCAATAAGGAGACTTCGGTGATCCGAAGAAGGCGGGGGCGAGAAGGTGACTTCGGTGATCCGGAGAAGGCGGGGGCGAAGGGGCTTTTTGGCGAGAAGTGCCGAAAAGAGAGACGGGCAGCGCGAAATAATTGAGGGCGAGAGTGGCAGTTATCGTGGGAAGGAGGCAAAAAGGCGCTTGGGGAGAAGGGCCGGTCTTCGCGGTGTCAGGGCTAAAACCGGGCCCTCACACCGCGAACCCGGATTGACTGTAGTGACCGGGGGCTCATTTATCTGGCCCTCCCATTTTGGGGGGGTCAGAGGCTTTTTTTGGCTTTAAAAAAAATTGGGGCCTACGGCTTGAATTGAGTCCAGAAGGACCCCCTCTTGCTAAATTTAGGGCCCCGTCCAAAAACAAAATAGGGGCCAGGTTTTGGCCCCACCACCTCGTCCCCACTTGGTAAGTCCGAGCATGGGGATGTCCTTTCAAATTGGAAATGGTCATGGTACTTTAGGGGTTAGGATTTACTTTAATATATTTTAATAAACAGAACAGAGGCATTGGTATGTGGCTCAACTTCATGCCCAAAAACTTCAAATTGTGTTCCTGCATGAACAAAGTGTCAAATATAGAGTATATAAAACAAACCTCATTTGTACCAATACGATGCTCTCCTTGATCCCAACAAGAGAATCGATCAGGAAACCGAGTTTTCATGTTTGAGTAGTCTTTGGTGACACATACAAGTTGGAGGTAAATGAAAACCAACAAACTTGATTCTTCAAAATCACTTGACGTGGTAATATTTCAAAACCTTGTCTCAGATCAGATTCAATCCCTTAAATTCATTTCACTACACTGTAGATGGAATTTAGTGTTAACCACGCTAATTTGTTCAGAAATGCTATAAGTTTTTACTTCTTATGAATATTTTTACAACTATGTTTATGATGATCCCCTCCTTAAGGGCCAGGGAGAATTGACCCCCTCGCTCGTCCATACCCGAGGTGGGCCCCATCTTAATCGTATGGGGTCATTTTTCTGGCCCTCTTATTTCGGGGGGTCCAGAGGTTTTTTTTGGATTTTTTTTTACAAATTCGGGGTCTACGACTATTGTTTGCATGAGAGGACCTTGTCTTGTTGTAAATAGGGCCCCATCCAAAAACAATATAGGGACCAAGTTTGGCCCCACCACCTCGTGGCCCCCTCGGGTAAGGACGAGCGAGGGGGTCAATTCTCCCTAGCCCTCCTTAAGTAGTATAGATAGATGTGCTTTGAGTAAAAACATCTCCAAAAGTAAAAAGGTTGTAACATTTTCATAAAATTAGCCTGGTTACACTAATGACCATCTATAGTGTATTGGTTAACCCCTAAGGGACCAAACGTCCCCCCGGGGTCATTTTGGATTTTGGGCATGTACCTACAATTCGAAAAAAAATCCTTTTCAATTGAATCTTTTTTTAAAAATAGGATCTGATAAGAGATTCATGGAGATATTTTTTTAGTTTTTTTTGTATTTGTGGTTTGAAAGTTAGTACCGCTTAAAGCCAAAAGTGGGGACTTCGGGCACCTCCAAAAATTTTGACAAAAGTTTCTATTGACATTGAGATTTTTCACACATGTAAAGAATATTTCCTTTTCTGGAAATTTTCAAAAAAAATTCTTGTCTTTAGTGTAAAAAGGCATATTATTCCAAGTCAAACATTTTCACACATTGTCGGGCAACGGGGGAAAAAAACTTCATCTTTTCTACATAAAACCTAGAGATCTTCATATTTTTCACTTTTTATTTTTTCAACAACAATATGTAGTGAAAACCTTCTTATTGACCGTTTGGATTATCATTTGAATACATACGTAGTTCACAAAAAAATAAAACGTGAAATGGCAATTTTTGAACCTCCACTCCTTGCACACTTGTTTTGAATATGCTACCCCCCTTTTTTACCTCTAAAAATTGGTGTGTTGGGTAAAAACATCATGCTTAAGACAATGGTAAAAGATTTAGACCTTGTACAATGCAAAATTTGATACAAAGTGAAGTCAAAGTCTATTGATCTACTCAACGCAGGGAAAAAAATGAACCATTGTTTTGACTTTAAACACTAAAATCTATCAATCCGTGCGGTGGATTGCAACCAAAATTTTACGGCATGTTTATATAGAAGTCTATTTTAAGATCTTACGGTTGAAAATCCGCAATTCACTTAAAATGTAATTTTCATGTCTCTTTTTGGCAGTGGCAGTTTTGGACTGGTTTAAGAGCGAAAGTGGTCGTGGTCCTTTAGGGGTTAAAAGACTCCGAGCCACATTTTCCAAAGCATTTACTGTTTGTTGCAAGTACTCAGTCACACCATCCTTTACATGCGCAGCCATGTTCCATACAACTTCAAGTTAATAGAGTTTTCCTGAAAGTACTCAGGGTTTGAACCGTGACTGTCACCCCAAAATGTTGATTTTGGTTGTACACCTGAAAGTCCACATGTTTTTGAGAAACATGGTGGTTTGGTTAACTTTGGGTTTATTCCATAAAATATGGTCCTTTGTCAGCCAACCAATATGCTACAGGGTTAATCATCTAGGCACAGTCACCGTCCAAACAAAGATGCAAGGTGGCATAGGTGACTCCAAATTACTAATTTGGTTACATTAGCTTGCACCATGAGCGTGGCCCATAAAATATGGAGGGTGAGAACTTTCACCCTGCAAATATTGCCGTATTTACATCTCACCCTGCTTTGATGAATAGAGAAAGACACAAGGTCCTCAAAAGATGCTGCACCGGGTCTTTTTGCCTGACACAAGGTAGCCACCCTTTAAAACTCAGACTTTCAGGAAAACTCCAATGTCCAAAAACCTGCTTGCACAGCCACGATGGCACAATTGTAACCTGGCAATGGCCAGAAGCGTCACGGCATTGGAGCGATGGCGCCCGAGATCCTAAATCTCGTCAGAGCTGCTGCGATGGAGGGGAGCATTAAGGTTGGATGACCTACAATGACTCAAAATACTGAGTCAATGCTTCAGTTAGTTCCATTAGATCTACAGTGCCATGAGAACAGATGAACAAATTGAAAAACTTTGTATACAGAAGTTGTATAGCATAAAGTAATAAACAACATCTAAGTGAAAAAACACAAATTAAATTGATAGATTCCAAGATATGGAATTTGGAAATTGGATATATACATGGACTCGATTTTTTGAGCACTTTTTAGAATACACTCAAAAATTCGTCCAACTTCCTTTTGATTTCAAAACAGCTGCAATTCGTGCAGGCATGCTAGCATACAACTTCCGACACTCATCTACACTGATAGAAGCATAAACCTCTTCAATACGAGTCCACAATTCATGGAGATTCCTTGGAGCAGTGGGATGATAATTCAATCTCCGTTTCACAGAAGCCCACACATGTTCAATGGGATTCAGGTCGGGAGACTGAGCAGGCCACTTCATAACATCATATGGTTGCTCCCAAAACCATTCTCAAACAATCTTAGCCGTGTGTACAGGAGCATTGTCCTGTTGAAAAATAACTTCATCGAGATCAAAGTCAAAATCTACCAATGTAGTATATAATTCCTCATGTAACAGCTCAAGATAATTTGTAGCATTCATCCTCCCATCTATCTTGTGCACATTACCTACTCCTCTTGAAGTTAAACAACTCCAAAACATGACTGAACCTCCTCCATATTTCACAGTTTGTTTGACAGCATGACTTGGAAGGTTCTTTTTATCACGAATCCAACACCAAGTCCTTCCATCGGAATTAAAACGATTGACTCTTGTCTCATCACTAAAAACAACCCTCTCCCAATCATTAACTATCCAATACTTGTGTATTTTAGCAAAAGCTAGTCTATCTTTCACATTCTTGGGGCACAAAGTTGGCTTGGAAAACTTCTCTATTTCCCCTAAACCTGCGTCTCTCTAAGCATTTCTCAGTGTTTCAACACAAACATCCACTCCCGTCTCAATTTTGAGTGCTCTCGTTGCTTGAACTGCATTCTCCAACCTACCTACAATCATTGAGTGTACAACAAAATCTCTTCTCATAACTTTTTAAAGCGTTTGGACGCCCTTCTTTTGACATGTCAATGTTCTCAAAGCATTTCTTTATAATTCTATTCACCGTAGACTGCGACAATCCCACCGCTTGTGCTACTTTTCTATTGTTGAAATTCTTCTGCAAAAGCGCAACAACATTCAACTCTTTTTCGTTTGAAATTGACCTCATTGTGCCTCACAACTTATCTAGACACACTAGAAACCTTCTACGCCCTGAGATGAACACTAGCTACAAAAAATTTCACTCAAAACTGATCAAAATTGACAAAGTTTCACTCATCACAAGTTGATTCAAAAGTGCTCAAAAAACTGAGTCTATAAAGGCCGCCTCTCTTCCTAATTTCTCTCTCAAATTCGACCACCTATAATGAGATTAGGGTTATGTGGCATGAATCTACATAAAATATCTTCAAACTATCACAGTTCCTAAAATTAGATATCTTCTAGAATGCCAGATGTTGCTCTCTAAAGTTGACAAACCGTAACATTGACTCAGTATTTTGAGTCAGTGTATCACCACCACCAACCCCAGAATCAACAGTTGGTCGACGCACATGATTCAGAATTTGGTTCAAAATTTGGTTGAAAATTTGGTTCATCCCGAACTTACATGACGGTATGGTCAGCATGTAGGGGACGAATTTCTAGAAAGTGCTCCAAAAAGCAGGGATCATGTCTCTGAAACCTGCTTTTTGGGTGCATGTGCGGAGAACAAGTCTTTGTGGGCCAAAACCACCAGCCGCCCACCCCGTTTCTGAAATTTTAGGAAAGTCAGTTATGATTGGGTGTCAGTTTCTAATTGGTTCAACACTCTCGGTTTTTAGTCTCTTGCACAAGTGGTCATTAGCACAACTTACTGTGGAAGTAGAGAGTTTTGTATGTCGAGAATGGGTCACGGCTTACTATCCACTTTAAAAATTTGTAGCAATTTCAATATGAAGAAATAAATAGTCACGACAATCGCAATATTCATGAAATCCTATTTTGAATTCCCAAAAAAAATCTTACCATGTATACAAATGTTATAAATAGGTCATAAAGCTTAAGTTTGTGGTTATAGGTCATCCAACCTTAGGTTGTCACATTGACTTCAAAGGTTTGGGAGGAGAAAACACGCGGCAAGACAAACCCTAGTGAGCGGACGCACAAAGTTCTTTGCGGCATGCCTAATCTTTGAGCAAGAGAGGAGGCAACTTGATATGAAGGGAGGGGTGGACATGGGAGACGGGGGAGGGTGTATTTACACACGGAGGGCGAGCCTCAACCCTAAAGGCGCCTTGAAATTGAGCATGCACCTTCTGCCCAATGTCATGGGTGTGCCCACTCGAATGAGGCAGCCCAACCTTCAAACTACACGGCGTCAGCCTGCAATGCGCCCTTAGTGCACCCCGTCAGTGGGTCTTGGGCCCACTTGCCCTGCTAACTACTCTTATCACGTTCTTTACAACAACCTCTCCAATTTCAGGCCTCCTTAGTTATTAGCCATTACAGTGACCAATCTAAATTGCATTCGAGCGACTCGATGCAAGTCTAGAACTTTGTCGTGCAACTCCAAACGACTCCAGGTTATTCGCTAGACTTTGGAGTAAACTTTTGAGTGGCGTTTGTTGGGGTGGTGGGAGTGAGGGTGAGAGATATGATGAAGCAACATAGTGTATTGTAGTGTGTGTAGTGTAATGTGGCTTAATTAGTTACTAATTAGTGTATTGTAGAGGAGGGCGAGTTGATGTTTAGGATTTAGAGCTAAAGGTACTTCAAGTTCTACAAGAAGTTTTGAAACTTCTTTCAACATTAAAGCTTTGATATTCTAAATCATATTAGTCCTAATTTTGAATGTTCATCCACATTATTGTCTAATTTGATGTGATTTTATCATTTGTGATGATTTAAGTATTGTGAAGCAAAGGAATATAAGGTTTTGGCATCATCAACTTCAAGTTCAAATTGTGTTTTTCAACATTGGAGGTATGATACTCTAAATCACATTAATTGTATTTAATTAATGGATGTTTACATGGATGTGTTTTGTATATTCAAATGGTATGTTGATTGAAAAGTTATATTGAAATTGGTTTTTTGCACTTGTCAAATGTAGGTTTGAAGATAAGGGCAATATTGTATTTTTAAGCACGTATGTTTTTCATTCACATCCTTTTGGTCTTATACCATGGACGAGCATAATGATATCCGGGATGATGATTGCATTTATTTTTTTGATTTTGTGGAAGAATTAGAGTATGTCGTTGGAATCAAAGAAATTCTACAAAATCATCAAGGTGATGATGGTTTGGAGACATTATTTTCACTCTCTGATTGCAAAACCAATATAGAAGGTGAAGAAAGTTATAAAGAAATGCATGAATTTCATGACAACCCCACAAATTTTTCAAGTCCTAATATTGGTATCTCCACATGTGAATAATCTTCTCCCTCTTTTGAGCATGTTTCAATTGATTTTTTTTTTAAATGTTCACCTCACTTTTGCAAGTATGAAATTGATGGTTTGATGCTTTCAGAAACAAGTGTATCCGTCTTTGAAGGAATTTTTGAAGCGGATTCAAATTTTTGGCGTGTTTTTAAAATCATGGTTGTCATATAGATGTCAATGATGCCGTCAATACCATTGAGCGATGGAAACAACTCTAAGATAGTATTCAATTGATTCTTGTGGACGATAGTATAAATTTGTCTTCCATAAAACAAGATACACTTGGGAGGCAAATTCCTTCCATTGAAATCTAGTCTTAAATAATTCAAGATGTTCATATGGATGTTGTCGCAAACATTTGCTTCTAAAACCAATACTGAATTCAATGCGTGCAAAGCAGAGCACGGATGTTGGAGTAGGAGGAATTTTTGCCTCATTTGTAGCAAATTGCCTCAACTTATATTCTACTTTTGAGGATGTAATGTTTTGGAATGAGAGTCTTGTTGTTCCTCTTGATGCCCTTGTTGCTACTTTTGATGAGGTATGCACAAAGCATAGGATGTTTCATTGCGGAACACCCAACTAATCAAAAGTCATGATAGAAAGTATTACCGTTTTCATGCAAGTGGAAACAAGGCTTGTTGTCATAAGAAGAGATCTTCTCCAAGAGTTGTTAAAGATAAGAATAGTCAATTAGATAAAAAGTCTACATTATACAACTATTTTTTTCAATTGAAGATAATAGAGCCTAATTTTTATGACAATGATAGTGGGCCATCGAGTGAAAAAGAAGACTGTAATTTATCCATACACAGCTCATAGGACATGCTCTACATTCCGACATTGATTTATTGTTGTTACTGGTGCATCTAATTGTTATGGACATGGCACAAGAGAACTTGAGAAGAATGATTTCCATTGTGGCTCTTGCTTCCAAACGGAATGAGTAGATGGTTAAAGCTATGATAAGAGAGTTGGAGCGCGTCACATACTGTTTTTTTATTATTGCAAAGAGGTCATCCAATCAAGGCATTTTGTGCAGTTAAGTGGTAAGGGTATTTCAAATTCATGGTTATGTCTTGTATTTTATATATTCTATGTGTTTTTCTTTGATATCTTGTATGTTTGTGTGTATTGAAATTGGATATTTATATAATGTGTAGATGCTTTACAGAAAGATGATTAGATGTTGTACAACTTGATTGTACAAATTGAGGTTGCAAGAATAGGAAAAATTATATTTTATCAATCTTATTCTCCAAAACACAAGGATTTTGAGAAACAATCTTTTGTTGTGGTCATTCAAGATGATTCAATGCGTTTTATCACAAAAATATTCTCACCAGATAATTTTTGGGCCTTGGAGTCAGCTTTCAAGACTAAGAAATATGACCTTGTACTTTATGCAGCGGTTTTGCCAAATCAGGATGTGAAGGGAGTACCAATGTTCTATATTTTATGCACGAAGGATAAAAAAACAAGATCCAGTGAAGGGCATGAGGGCATTGCATTGGAATTGGCGCTTACCGATGCGTTTGCATCCATTGAGAAGGTTTAGGTTGTCTGCAATTATTATTGACAAACACAAGAATTCTTTTAGATTCGTTTACATGGTTGTGAATAAGGATAAAAATTGTTGGACCATGGAAAATGAAGAAAGGGTATATGTGGCCGGGAAGGTCTAATTATGGCATTTCCATGTGATGAAAGCATGGAATGAGCATCTTCTTACTCATGATTCCATCATGGACAAAGATAAATCATGGAGAGCTTTGTATATTTTGATGCATTATCAATAGGAATAACATTTCAACCTAGACCTTCAAAAATCTTTAAAATTTTTGAACATGTACCACGTACTAAGAATACATTCATATTGATTGAGTTGAAGAGAGTATACCATGGAGGAAGTTATGACCTTGATTTTTCCGCCTCTTTGCTTATGGAGACATGGATACCACAAATCATGTGTAGAGACACTCAAAGTGGATTAAATATACTTTGCTTCAAGGAAAAGTTGACCGTGCTCTTTGAAATCTTATTGTTGCAATTGTTGGTAGCGCTGCTAATGGAAGACTAATTGGAAGGCCTACCCTCTTGGATAATTTTCAGACAATACAACAAATAAATAAGTGTATAAAAATGTATATTTAAATTTTTACGTTGTATTGGTGATTTAAAATTTTAATATTATTTGAAATCAAAGTTATTGTTATTATGATTCCTACAAACATAAATCTAATATGTTATCAATTCATGAAGGTTATCATGGCAAGGCAATGGCGAAGCCTTTAATGGAGATTAAAAAGAGAAGAGTGCATACTGAAGTGGATTAAATATACTCTGCTCCCATAGTCACATTTGTATAGTGAATACTATGGTTTATGTGGAGATGAATACGTAGTTTGCAAAAAATTGTGAAACTCCTTTGATTTTAGAATAAATATGTTATGCTCTTTATGTTGTATCACAATCAAAACATTTTATTATTTTTTACTTCTTAGTGTTGTTTATAAAATTTAGAGCTGTTGAAGTTCAATTCAACAGCTGCAAACAAAAGATTGGGTTGATACTCATGGTACCCTTGCTTCACTTACAAATGACACCATTAGATGAATTAAATTTCTAAAACTTAAAAACCACATATGTTTTGGTGTAAAGACTACTCAAATCTTAAACCAATCTTGCAACTCAAAACATCCCTACTCAAAACCTTGGAATACTCAAAACCAAATTTAATCCCTATGGAAAAGGCATTTTAGAAGAATTTGTACTCCATTGATTAAAAAGTGTCAAGATGAAGTTTTTGAGAATATAATCATTGGATCTTTTTTTAAACTTGTAGGAGATGATGTCATAATTTTTTTTGTGAATTTTGATCCTACGGATTGAAAGATAATAACATTCAAAGTGTGAACATGTCTTGCTCCTTTGCTGGAGTTCTGATTGTTGCGATAGAAAGGATATCGGTAGGAGGCTGGTTGTAGAGAGAATTTTTTAGTTTTTATGTACGATTTTAGCTTTGAAGTGAGAACGGTCTTACAAAAACTCTTAAAGTCTTTAGAATGTAAATTGTTGAGATGAAACGTTGGGAAAACTTTAAAGAGAGGATTTGTAAAGATATAGACGTACGCAAATGGTTGCAAAATTACAACAACACTTGTAACTGTAAGAAGACAACCTTTGGAGCTGCAGGCTACTTATAGCCAAGATCTTGCCATTCTAGCTCCCAAACAAAATTATAATTTTTGCAGAGTTTTTTTACATGTAAGTGTCATAGCTTTAAAAGTCAAGCTAGCAGTATTGTAATAGAATGACTCTAAGCAATACTATAGTATTATGATTCTAAGTAATATTGTAAAAGAATGACTCTGCTTCTAAGATAGAGCGAGATTATTTGTAGATTGTTCTAAAAACTACTTGGTTGTTAGATAGTAATAGTATAAAATTCCGTTGGTTGTTTGAATAAAATGAATTGAGTATCAAAAAAAATCTGAGAAGAATGAAAAAACTATAAGTTAATTATTATATAATAACCTCCATCTTTGTTGTAGATTCAAAGGTTGAGAGTGTAAGCACTAGACTTTATGAATTAAATGAAATAGGCACCAATTAATTTAAAGTCTAAAATATGTAGATTCAGTCCACACCTATAGATGTTAAATTGAAATATATGCATTAATATATTTTATAGACTGAAGATTGGTAGGATGATATATGATTGAAAATCTTATTATCTAAGGTAAAGGCACCCAATTCCGATCGGCCACTCAATTCCGATAAGTAGAGTATGCATAATATGGTGCATGAAAATGACAAATGCTTGATATGGTGCATGAAGTGACCCAAAATTGATAACTCAAAATCTGAAAACACCAGTCATTATCGGCATTGGGTCATGATGTATGCAATTTTTGGTTGCTCCACCTCAATTGAGCTCTCATTAGTGGCCTTGCCTCGACAGTTGAACACATTGATGGCCATTGGGTACCCTCCATAAGTTGGTTATCCATGGCATGTCTTCTCTCTTTATACTCACTCTCACTGATTAGCATTAGACAAAGAAGGGCACCAAATCTCACCTACTCTAGAGTTTGATTATGGACTCCGGTGGTTTCTGAGCGTTTAAATTCTATATGAACTCCAAATCTTCATGATTAAATCTAAAAAAGTATTTGTTGAGTTTCATTCCTAATTCCGCATCTTTTCACATAAATATTTTTGACATACAATGTCATTTGAGTCCCGAATTGGCTTAAGTGATCGGAATTGGGTCCCTCTATCTTAAGTTAAATCTGTTAAAACAACCAAAGTCTAAGTCGTTTGGTTGCAAAAATTTGAGTAGCACATTTGTAATGTATAAATAAGAGAAATTGTAATATTACAAATATTTGAATGATAGGATAACAACAATAGAATTAGTTTGTTGTTGTAAGGTGATGCTTGAAAGCCGATTCAATTGAAATTGACAATCTCTCATCATTGAAAGACTTAAAGACATTGCAAAGTCTAGAAGTTCAGCAACATTATTGGGAGTGAGATTTAAAGATTAAAGACGGAAGAGTGTAGCTAGTAAGTTTCTTTTTAATCTGATAGTGTATGGTCGTATGATTGATTGAAAGTCGTATTTTTATTGTAAATGTAGAGTTTATTGTTAGTCTACCCTAAATAGATGAAATAGCCATACACTATAATCCAAATCCAAGATAATCTGAACAAACCATTACAATAATTAGAGGACATAGCTTTACTATCTGACTTTAGTCATAAACGTTAGAGAAAGAATTCTCCTGAAAAAACCATCATATTACAGATTCTTGGGTTTTGCTCTTACAACTTTTATGTTTACACTTTTTACAATATTATGCGGGTTTTTACAACTTTTATGTTTACACTTTTTACAATATTATGAGGGGACGGCCAATTCACCTTTGGCCACTTGAACAGTGTCATTTGAAATGTCTTTTAGTCATAGTAGGTAGGATATTTTGAGGTGATGTTATTTCTTCTGGTGGAACAATTGGGAATCTAGGACTATAATTGGTTAATAGTAGAACAAAATTGGTCCAATTATGAAAGAAATATTTTCATTCGTTCATGTTTTGGTCAATTATTTCCTAACGAGATGGGCTCGATTCAATCTAGATACAAAATTACTTTTATTGTCCGTTAAACGTCATAAACTTGCCACTAGGAGCTACAATATTCTACATGTATGGTGTCGTATTTGAACATGATAAGGTTCACATATTGAAATGACCTCACATATTGAAAGATGCTAGTAATAGAATCTTCAATTTAACCCCAAAAGGACCAAATGAACCTAGAGGGTACAAATTTTTTCACTTTGACTGCAATTATCTTTCAATCCATACTCAATTTTTTTACCACATCATCTCATATAAGTTTAGAAGAAGATCCTATGGTGACATTCTCAAAAGGTTCATTTTGGCATTTTAAAATCAAAGGAGTAGATTCCTCTAAAATGCCATGGTCCTTTAGGGGCTAAACTTTGTTACATTTTTTGTATTCTATAGAGTCAAATACACGCATGTATATATGGGTTCCGACAAATGTTTAAGGGTTAAGCAAATGTAAGGTAAGCCTCCCCAATTTTACTTTTGGTCGTTGGTTATGGGGGGTACCTACTACTGGCCACCTACTAAACATGGCTGCCAATTTGAAAATTTATAACTAATTCAGTTTTCATCAAAATAATATGAAATCACTTGGGTTGAAATTGAAATTCTATTGGCTATCACTGAAAAATAATAGTATAATCATCTCCTCTCTCCGTATATGCACATTCCTTAACCCCTAAGAGCCCAAGTGTACGTGGGACGTTCGTTTTGGATTTTGGAAAAAATACTCCGATTCTTATGAAAATTTTACACTACATTGTCCTTGATGAAATCTATGTGGGGAATTTTCCAAATATGATTTTGGACTTTTGGTTCAAAAGTTATTAGCCTTCGAAGGTCAAAATGGGGAGTCTGGACTACATGGGCAGCCATGTCAACCAATGCAATTTGAGGAGAAAAGGGGGCAGAATTTTGGGACAGAAAGGGCGAGGAAAGGAGTCCAAAATTCTATGCATGAATTCTAAGTGGATAAAACATTGAAAATTATTAAAAGAGTTATTAAAATAATTTAATAAAATAGCAGACAACTAGCCGTCAACTGGCCTGCCAGCATCCCACGCCGAAAGCGGGCCCGCAAAGTTTTTTAAAGTTTTTTTTTTCCCGTCTAGCTACGAGGGTTGTCAATAGCGGGACAGATTGGCCACCCAATTTCAAACACTGCCCTTTCCCATAATGCTTTATTTATTCCATATATCCATGAAATTTATGGATTTTAATAATTTTGGTCGTTTCTTTTTCTAAAATTAGTGAAAAAATATATTGAAAGTTTCCACCATTGGGATTCTCAAATGCAACAACTTGTATGAAACAAACAATTTCATATCACTTATGTAGTAATTGTCATCATTTTGTACCCCCTTTCACTAAAGTATATATTTCTACATCTGTTACCCCTTGAATTGACCTCAAATTTGCATACAAATAGCTAACAACATATAAGTCATATTGGTAAAAGATTTGATCACATTTCAATGTAAAAACTAGAAGATATGCCTAGTCAAAGTAGGCTGACCTTGCCGGGCAAGGGGGGAAAAATACTTCTCTTTGCACTTCAAACGTTGTAATCTTCACATCCGTGCGGTGGATTGCAACCAAATTTGTATTGTAAGTTCATATACATGTCTATTTTAAGATTGTATGGTTGAAAGTCTAAAATTAGACTTTAATGTTAGATTTCGTTGCCACTTGTTGATGATGGCAGTTTTGTAGTGTTTCATGAGGGAAAATGCCTTCGGCTTTTAGGGGTTAACTTGTCGGTTTGAGGGGGGCTTACCTAAATTGGAGCTAGTGCGACACCGGAAGGGTTCTGGCGAAGAACATCGTTTTGCAGGACATGCGATCTGAGCGACTCAGATATAATCCCCTTCTCCCATGCAAGTGAAAAGAAAATTTATTATGTTATTTTGTGGTAGAGAGTTAGTTTTCAACCTTTGCAGACTCCCAATCCCAACACGATCAAGGAGCTTTACTGTAATGTAGTGTACAGTGTCATGCCATATTTCTGTCGCCAGACTCTTTCGCCAGTAGAAAACCAAAATATTATAATTCTTAACCCCTAAATTTCTGTGAAAATTCCACCAGATACACTTCAAGTTTGCTGATTCTAGTACAATGAGTAAGGAAACAAAAACTTTTATTTTCAGTTTGAACTGTAGGATCTAAATCAACCCTAAAGGACCGTGCCTTGTGCTGCACGAAAACCACCCCAAAATTGCTTCTTTGAGATGAGATATTACAAGGGTAAATCAATTAACCCATTTCTATTTCCAACTGTAGGATCTTCAAGCGAACTACTGAACTACTAGAATATACCTACAACATTTTGAAATCTTTGACCATGGGGATTGTAAGATACATGCATTTGAAAACTGCAAAATTGTTTTTTTCCATTGTGCCTGGACAGGGCCAACGTACTTTGACCCAAGATAATGGCATGTTTTTCCATTATACATTGCATTAAATCAATGGATGTAGGTTCTACCTTGTGTAAGGTCATCGTACGCCAAAAATCACTAGTAATGGAAGTGTTTACGATAAGAAAAATGGACCTGCAACGACTAGGGGTATAGAAAGTTTCCATTTACTTAGGAAAGCAATTTGGTTTTTTAATTAGAAAATATGTGTTGGATCTAAAAATCCAAACAATGGATATGATTATTATGAATTATTCTGAGAATAGAAAAATAAGAAAAGTGAAATCCTTAATTTCTATGCGTTTTAAAGTGAAAACAATGAAGGTTGCCAAGAACTTTCCTTCACTACTACTGTACCCATTTCAAAAAAGTGCAATTGCCAAGTCTACGGTAGCACTATTTATCTCTACAGTACCCTGTTCAACTGCCAAAAGAGTCAAGATTTTTATGTTTGAAGCACCATAACTTTTTCCCTGCAAAGATAACCTGTATAATTCCTATTCTCACTAAAATTTTCAAGAAGTTATCTTCAAAAATGGATTTTTAGGAACCTAATTAAAATCAATTTGTACCTTGCAAGTACAAATGGTCTTTTAGTGGTTAAGAATGAATTAGTATACACACAAAATTTCATAAACTTTGATTGCACGAATTGAAAGATAGTAGTGTTTAAAGTAGTCAAAATAGTTCCATTTCTTTCTTGCGTTGAGTGGATCAGTAGACTTTGACTTCACTTGGTGTCAAACTAAAAAAGGTCAAAATCCATTACCATCATGTTAAGCATGATATAAGTTCCTTTTTACCAATTTTTAGAAGTAGAGAAGGGGTGTAGCATGTTCAAAACAATTGTGCAAGGAGTGGAGGTTCAAAAATGCCAATAATTATAACATTGTAATGTTTTGTTAAATAAACATGTTTTGGAATGAGAATCCAAACGGTCAATAAAATAATTACAACACATCTTGTAGTAGGAAAAATAAAAAATAAAAAACATTAACTTTGATGTCTAGTTTGTACTATGTAGAAAATGAGAGAGTTTTTGGTACCTTGCCGGACAATGTTTGACAATGTGTGAAATTGTTTGACTTGGATTAACATGCTATTTTTCACCAAAGATAAGTTTATTTATTTTTTAATATGGAAGGAAATCAAATTAGTTGCTCGTATAAGAAATCTCACATTTAATAGAGTGTCTTAGCAAAAGGTTTTGGAGTGGCCCCACATGCCCCCTTTCAAGAAGTTTTGCTTTAAGATGGTAGAATTTTTGCATTACGTGTTTGTTTTATATAAAAAGTGCACTCACAAAAGCCTTTTGGTAATGTCCATCTAGGTAAAAAAATTCACAAAATATCTTCTAAATTGACACCGTAGGAACTTGCCCAAACCTTCAAGAGTCCCCCAAGAGGGCTCTTGGAAATTTAGCGGTTAAACAGTGCCAAGTATTCATATAGAACTTCCTAATTTTGAATTTTTTACGTAGGACTTTTAAATGATGACATTTGGCACGATGATCCTTTCTACATGTAATTGGCATTTGGAAAAAAAATAATGCAAGAATTTTTAGGTTTAGTAAAATGAGCAAATATAGATGATAAATATTTCCATATCTACAGTGGAAGTTTTTGTTGATGTAGTATATACCTAAGCTACATTAGAGTTTTGTGAAAGTCCTTTATGAGGATGAAAGTAATGAGAAATGCAAGGTGAGATTTAATTACAGAAAGAAAGAGAGCCTGAGGAATTTTATGTTCCATTTTTTTGCACCAATAAAATGCATGGTAATCAATGTTCTTGGGCCCTATTCAAGGCATGCTAAAGCTTCCTCGTAGAACCTTTAACTTTCAAAGAGCTCACCAATAACTGCCCGACAACTTTTCTAAGCTAAGTTGCCTTGTCCATGTGGTCCCAGTCACTAACATAAGACCATAAAGGAGGAGGTGACATGCAAGGTGACCCCCTTTCAAATTGTCAGGAAAACTCTCTTCTATGCACAAGTTTTTATGGTGTCTTTAATGTAAACCCCTTCACTTAGGAAATTTTGCAATTGTTATGGATAGTGTTACATTAACCTAATTCCGCCTAAGTGGACCATGAGAGCTTTGCAGAATCTACAAGTGTAATAGATTAGGCAAAACGTCATTTACATGATGGGTTCATTTCACCATAACCTTACTTCAAGCAAATCGGTGTGATTTGCTAATGCTTACATGGATTAGAGATTGGAGAAAACCGTCGGAAAGCTAACGAGGAGCTCCAAATCCATTCAAAGTACACAAGATACAATGACCAATTGTGGAAAGAGTTACAAGAGCAAATGCACCAAAATCGACCTTGCCAGGGCCTCATAGGCGTAAAGGGATAAGTAATATTAATCTTGAATTCGAAGCTATGGATATCTCTCTTCCTTCAAAAGTAACTTGGATGGTTCTTAGTCCATATTCAATTTACTAGCTTGCATGCCACTATCTCAATTTTGGTCTATCAAGCCTATGCTAGTTTTTTACTACTCTTAGTTATTCTGCATTCCTGCCATTCTTGATTTTTGGTTGGGAGCAGATTGCTATTGAAGTTGGGGATAATCTTTTTGCTTTTTGTTTTGGAGCAAAAAAATCCAATCTGTTAGCTTCAAAAATCCTTCACTTCATTACTCATTGCTCTTTGCTCTAATTGACTCCTTGCATGAAACCACCACATACAAGTAGCTTATCTTTTTTTGAAGTACACTTCGACAGATCCTTTAAAAAAAACAATTCCAACTAAACGATATAGCTTAAAAACTAAATATGTAGAATTTTGTATTCTATATGAACTCAACATAGAAGATGCAACTATTGCACTTATTGCATCCTCTAAATCAGCGCAACACCTTTAATAATTCTTCAATTTAAAAAAAATAAAATATACAAAGAATCTGATACATTTGTGAATCTATCATGTTTATAAGTCCTTCTAAGATTTTTTTCATAAAATCATCATATGTTGACACTTAGAGTTATGTTTAAAATGATTAATAATCTAAAAGTAATATTCATTACAACAATTTTTGAAAATTCAATAAAATGATTTGTAGGTTATCAATTGTAGTTTATATGTGATGACGTTTTGCAAACTCAAAATTTGAAATGGATCAAAAATAGAAGGCCTTATTCCAAATATCACCTTTTTCACAAGCGTTTTTCCATGGCAATAAAAAAAATTAAGTTTAATAATGTGAATACAAGTATCAATGAATAAACTCTTCTATGTCTTCATTAATATTAATACAATAATATCTAACTAATATGCATAAAATTTGCAGGTATTGTGTCAATTATTGCTATTTCTATATACATATCATTTAATATATTTAATTTTAAAATGAAAAGAATACCTTTAGAAGCTATAAATAGGTATAAAACAAAATGTGGAAAGTCCAGAAATAATGGTCCAGAAATAATGGTTAGTGGGTTACCGAGAGCTGAAAAAGTATCTATGAGCAATCTTCTGAAAATCATAACTCACTCATGTACTATCCGAATTGAGCATACAAGGTGTTTTATGACATCTACAGATAATGTAGATGTCAAAAAACACTTCATATGTTTGATTTGAACAAAATTTGAGTGAATTTTGGCCATTTGATAGTTGCCAATGAGGAAAAGCATTGGCTGCCTGCCAAGAAGAATTCATAGTTTAATTTGTCTACAAATGATCATTTTTTTCCATGTTTTGTTAAATATCCGTTTAATAATTCAAGAATATTAAAAAAACTATTGCTACTCATAAAAACTTCCTAATCATTTCTTAAATATCTTAAGGAAATTGTTTTTTGCTAAATACTTAGGCATACCTATATTGACTTATAAGAAATGAAATTTAATAGTCAAACTTTAGTCTTAGCAGTTCTAGATTTCTATCAAATTACAAGAATAAAAAACATTTGAGTTTTCTTGACACTCTCAACTTTTAGTTTTTTTTAGTTTTTTTTGACACAAGCAAAGGAAGTCTTTTTTTTTGACACATGTAAAGGAAGTCACACAAGCAAAGGAAGTCACACAAGCAAAGGAGGTCACACAAGCAAAGGAAGTCACACTCTCAACTTTAGAGGGCAGCCACCCTACGTAACAAGGTCTGATACGAGATCTCTAGCCAAAATACTTTAAAAAATAACTCTATTCTCAACAAATATGTCCTGAAAACTTGCACAAATGATTGGGATCCCGGAATCCTATTTGGATTTGGTCAACATTCCCGGGATGACACTATCTCTACATTCTAAGTGTGGAAACAATCTACTTACTTAAGAAACAATCTACTTACTTAAGATAAGAAGATTAGGAGAACCTTACAAGGGATTTAGAAATGCCAAGAATTCATGAGGAGATTCCAAGATTCTATGTCGTAGTCGGGGAAGATATGGAGGATTCCGGCATCACGAATCAACCGATACACCAAAAAATTGGAGCGAAACCAGGATCCTACCACAAATGGAACTCTTCTCTGCCCCCTGAAAGACCAAGTGTCAAAAATGGGCTTCCTGAAAGTTTGGTCAAGTTCCTATGGTGTCAATTTCCAACATTCCTCTTTGAAATTTTTACTTTAGAAAGGCATTACCAAGACCTTAGTGGAAATTTTTTCCCCCCTAAAATGGACATTTGATGAAAAAGTTATAGGGTTTTGAATTTCAAATGCAGAGAGCGAGCACCTCGGGCACCTCCAGAAATTTTTGCTAGGGCACTCTATTGAATGTGAGATTTTTAATACTTGCAAGTAATATTATTTCCCTTCGTGTTGTCAAAAAAAATTCTTTTCTTTAGTGAAAAATAGCATACCAACCCAAGTTAAACATTTTCACACATTGTCACTCATTGTCGGGCAAGGTACCAAAAAAACTTCTTCTTTTCCACATAAAACCTATATATCTTTATATTTTTCACTTTTTATTTTTTCTACAACAATCTGTGGTGTAAACCTTCTTACTAACCATTCCGATTATCAATCTAAAACATATTAAGTTCCCAAAAAATTAAAGTGTGAATTGGCAAATTTTCAACCTCCACTCCTTGCACAATTGTTTTGGATATGCAACACCCATCCTCTACCTCTAAACTTGGTGTATATGGAACTAACATCATGCTCAACAAGATGGTAATGGCTTTAGAACTTGTATAGTGCAAAAATTTGATACCAAGTGAAGTCAAAGTCTGCTCATCCATTGAACGCAGGGAAGATAACGAACTATTTGCTTGACTTCAAACACTAATCTTTCAATCCGTGCGGTCAAAGTTTATGAAATTTTGTAAATATATTACTTCATAAGTCTTAATTGAGATCCTATGGTCAGAACTAGAAATAAAAGTTTTCGTTTCCTCCTTCGTTCATTGCACTAGAGTCCAACAATTCGAAGTGTTTTTGGTGTAAAACTGTCACGGTACTTTAGAGCATCTCCACTCCTCGCGTGGAATTTTCCATGCTAAGGCGAAAAACTTCTCCACAACAGGAGTGGTTTAGCCTTTGGCGTTTGCTTGCATGCATCGCAAGCGGAGATTTTTTTTTGACAAGACGCTTTCACCTTTCACCTCCCGCCACCAATGACACGACGCCACGTGTCGCGAGGATATGACATGGTGCCACGTGTCGCGAGGGTATGGGTGTGTCGCCAACATAAAAAAACGGCGCACTCCCCCATCCAAGGAGATTTCTCTGTGCCCTACACCAAAACTTCTAAATCAAATAAAATTTCCCCGTATTGATGTCTCGGGTGCAACTTTCTGTCCTTGCGAAACTCCAAATTCGTTGATTGTTTTGGTTCTCTGCCTCCACGGGCTTTTTCAGGGTGGAGATGCGGCAGGTAGTCGGCTCCGCTGCGAAAGCTCCTCTGAAATTTTCCACCGCGGCCGGGCTATGATTTTCTGGGCTCGCCAACCCGCCACCGCAGGGAGCCGCGAGGTCGTGTCGCTCCACGTGTAAAGTGATGAGTGAACGTCTGGGCCGGTGAACTTTTTCAGCACGCCGCCATACTTGCAAATTATCCTGTGGGTTTTTTGAAACCGTCAAAATCTGCCGGGATCCTACAGAGCCCCGGGCCCGCGGTGGAGGAGCCATGCTCCCCGGACCCCACAAACCGGGCAGGTCTGCCGGGATGGGGCCCGGCGGTGGAGCTGCTCTTAGAGCACCTCCACCGCAAGCTCCCATCTCGGCAGACCTGTCAGGTTTGGTGGGTCTGGAGGAAGGTGCTCCCCCACCGTGCTAGTCGGGGCCATCAAACCGGTCAGGCGGGATGGAGGGAGTTGGGAGCAAGCCCGGAAAAAGAGAGAATATGGCGGGGGACTAAAAATTTCACCGGGGCTAGGCCACCAATTTGGTTCTAGCACGTGGTGGAGCAACAATGGCTGTGGAAGTGGCTGCCACTGATAGTCCATTCACTGATGCGTTTTTGCATGGACCCATATCAGGGCTTTTATTATGAGAGCCAGGTTTCCAGGCCGGATAACCTTGCTCCCGGCTGGCGCTGCGCTAGGCGCCCTGCAGCCCAACCACGAGACAGGGTTCAGGGCCAAAACCCAGGGCAGTCTCCACCGGGCTGGCGCGTCCCTGGTGGAGGTGCTCTTAGGGCCTTATTCGAGTGGCGGCCACTGAGAGCAACCCTTGCTACTTTCATCAGCGTATCCACCTCAGCATAGCCACCGTGGCAAAAGCATTGGAGTTGAAGGCCTTACCACACGGGAGGGGGAGGAAGTTTCACAACTTCCTCCAACATGGCACTAGTGGCACAAAAAATATTCTTTTCCTCCTTACATTGTGGACTTCCAGGCACTAGTGCCTCGTAGTTTTCGAGTGCAATTATTGTGCCAAGTCATTGCCATGTAGATTTCAAAGCAACATCCAATGCAAATTACAAAGCTACAAAGTTGCTCCATGTCATTCTTGCCACTCCCCCTACTTCCTCTCATGTGGCAACCACTTGCTAATTTGAACCAATGTGAGTCATCCAACTCACTGCCTTTCCTCTCGTGTGGTTTGGCCCTGAGATGGCGGTTGTCGCTTAGAGACGCCATGTCAGCTATGTGGCTTGGCTGAGTTGGCAACGCGGAAGATGTGTGCAATAGCAGCGAGTTTCGTAGGATGTTGCGAGTTCGTCACTGAATGTGCTTGTGATCATGGTCGAGACGGAGCAGATCAGGCCGACCACGAGAGGCTAACGAGTTCATTCTCTTGTCCCTTGGAGCCAAAGCAGTACACGATATTTTTCTTTTAAGCTGGTCTTGTTGCAATCTGATGGTTGGGTGGGTTTACACTTGGTGCTCGTTTTCCCACTGATGAGTGGTGTCGGGTGGGAATGGACGACTGGGTTCTGATATGGAGAATATAGGGTTTTGTGGGAAGGGTTGTTGAGGAAATTTATATGAGAACGTGGGTTTTCGTGCGTTTTGGAATTGAAAACGGAGGTGTATGTCTATCAGCACAGGAACTGCCTGATGTAATCATCGCAAGCGTCGTGATCTCGTGGGAGGCAGGCTTAGGGCGGGTTAGGTCTATCAGTATTGATATTTGAAACTAGAATGAGCAGCGATCTTGAGCAAATTTGCAGTCTCGGAGTTAGAAATAATCTTTTGCCAACTAGTATTTCCCCCTCTCAATTGTGTAGTAATTGCAACGCAGGACATTGCAGAAGGTTCCAGTGTAAGCTCAGGAAATACACGCAGCACAGTAGTAGTAATACGCACTTCGTTCTGTCGGAGAGATTTTGTAGTGTGGTTCATTTTAGGTTTAAGGATTGTGAACTCATTTAAACCATTCCTTTCATGCAACACGACTCACTACAATTGTTGTAGCTTGGGAAATTTGGGTTTAGGGTTTACTGCAGGTAGAACTTTGACATTGGAATTAGAGACAGTTCTTTAGGAGTTTTTCAGGAGTCGAAGACCCTGTGAAAGACCCCTTAAAGACATGTCTTCTAAGAGTCTGTGAAAGAGCCCCATATGGCTCTCTACGAGACTCGGTGGATGAGTTTTCCTTCGTTGCTAACTGCAGTCTTACCTTTTGGACGACACGCTTGCTTCGCTTCGGGAGCTGCGAGAGAAGGAGCTGCAGTTGCTGCCAAAAGAGTTGGATTTGCCGCATGAGTAGATACAAAATTACAAATTGGTCTTTGAGAGATAGCACAACTGGCAATTGATATCTAACACTGTAATTAGTATATCCATGGATGGCGTTTGTATTTGCATTCACAGATCATGGGATAGTGAACGCTCTATCTCTCCATGAACCCTATTGAGTAAGCTTCACATCATATCATGTATTCCAGTGCTGTACAGTACCCGGAAGAAATGTTACGGGATTTTTACTTTACTCCAGTTATACTAGATTACAGATAGTGAACTTCAAGTGATCACTAGGAGTTCAATTTGTGAGCAATTGCCTTGGGATTTTCACCTATTTGTAGGACTAAGAGTAATGTTGTGAAAAGTAACTTGTATGTGGATAATTATTTAAAATACCCATGTAAAGTTATAGTTCTCCATTGCCCTATCCAAGTTGTGTCCACACGTTTTTCATGCACCGGCTTGCATTGGACCTCATTGCGGCATGACAATGTTTTGGACCACTGTTTTTTAAGAAGATATGTATGTGATATTGTGTTGTGATTGCATTGTAAGTTGTAGGGGTAACTTTTGACATGATTGTATGTGAATTTGTGACTTGGTTTAGCGTGAGGTGTATTATTTTTGTTGAAACAAGTCTCTTTGGTGTTGCGGGTAGGTTGAGTGGCATAATCTGTTGAGAAAGATGAAAACTAGAGCGTTGACAGATGCTGAGAAAGGAGAAGTGGTTGGAATGCATAAAGGTGGAATGAGAGGTGCGTAGATAGCAAGAGAGTTAGGGATGCCATCTTCCACTGTTTATGGTGTTTTAGAAAGTTTTAAGAAACGAGGAACTGTAGTGTCACCAAAGTCACCAGGTAGGCCTCAAAAGTTTACACAACGCAGAATTGAGAAACTTAAGAATGCCTCCTTAATAATGATTGTCGTTCATCACTCACAGAGATTACAAATCAGATGGCAAGTATTGCACATGTTAGTACTGGTATTGAAAGGAACACTTTGAAAACCCTTGGTTACAAAAATCGTGTTGTAGTAAAAAAACCTTTTCTCAATGAGAAGCTCAAAGCAGACATGCTAGAATTTGCTAGAAAGTATAAAAACTAGATTGAGGAGGATTGGAAGAAGGTTATTTGGACCGATGAATCATCTTTTGAAATTGGAAGGAATTCTAGACAGATTAGAGTGTGGCGAAAGGCATATGAGAGATATTCATCTAAATGCCTAGCACCTATTTTAAAGTCTGGACGTACTTCAGTGATGGTTTGGGGTGCTTTTAGTGGCTTTGATAAGTCTCCTTTAGTAATCATACCTCCACAGAGTAGAAGTGCAAGACATTATACTTATGGAGGATGGCGCTCCGGTTCACCGCAGCAAGTTGCCAGAGTTGTGGAGAGAAGCTCATGGCATAAAGAAGTTGAAATGGGCAGCCAACTCTCCAGATCTAAACCAAATAGAGAACTTATGGAAGATAGTGAAAGACAGAGTCAGAGTACATCCCCGCCACACAATAAAGAAGAATTGGTAGAATCTCTTCATAGAGTATGGGAAGAGATGCCTTCAGACATTTTGCAAACCCTTGTTGCTACCATGCCTGCACGTATGAAGGAAGTAATTAGTGCAAAAGGTGGTAGTACTAGATTTGAACACTATATAGGAGAAAACAAATTGTGTATTGATTTTGGATTTTTTTCTATGTAAGCAAATTTTATTATTGAAATAGAGTCCAAAAGCTTTCAATTGCAATTTTTTGTATGAAATTCCATGAATTTTTGAGTTTATATGAGCTTACTAAAGTAGCTCCTTAGTACATGTTTTTGGAAAATTACTGGAAATCCCGTAAAATTTCTTCCAGGTACTGAACAACACGGCTGACTTCATCAAGAAAAAATAAAAAATTTCTTTAAAAAACTCTTCGTCCTTCTTTAAAGCATCCCACAAAAAGTTTTGATCTGTAATCAGGTCTCTGGTACAATAATCGCCTAGTCGTTGATCAAATTGAGACCACTATTCATGTTTGAGCCGGATGCCACTGATTCGCAACACTCTTCTCGCTCAAGGTCACAATGTTCTTGGGACCACATCTTCCACGACAAGGACGACTTATAATGCAAATCTCAAATGGGAAATGAGGAGGATGTAAGATTCTGAGTGTCCCTCTACCGTTGGAGCTCTTATGCTGGGTGTGACATCCATGGCTTTCTAAGATCGTAATAGTCTGCCATGCGGCTCGGACTCTTCCAATTGGCTTACAACTTGCCAAATACTCACAATAGAAGATGGGTTAGCTACCTTCTTGAAAATTCAATCATTGCAAAGAAAAATACAACGACCTACTTGACAAATATAACAACCTCTTTAAAAAATTATAACGACCATTTACAACGGCGTGGACCCCCTCGCGACGGAGACACTGCAACGCACGACTTAGATCCTGGACGCCCAAGCCGACCTAACCCCCTTGTTGCCCCGCCATGGGATGAACAAGGGGCAGCCCCCACAAGCCATTCGTCCGCTGCCTTTCCGGCCGGCCCTTCCCCGACCCTCTTCGGTTGAGGGCACCAACCCCTCGTCCCGCTCGTGGAAGTCAATTCATAAAGTTGCACTATGTTTCATTAGTTTGCCGTAATTTTGAAGATGTAAACAATCCAAGGCAATTTGTTGAGATGCAAGCTCCTCCCAGAATTTTGAATTTCTCCTTGGTTTGTCGTTGGGACTTACAGTTCCTGATCCTGACAAATCTCACTTCAAAATATTGTATTTGGGCAAAAATACTTGTGCTTTGTACCATAGATGTGCAAGTATGATCCTTTGTCTTCTCATTATCATTCTCAAGTTCAGCTTAAACGTTGTTTGCTACCAAAATCTGCAAGAACGCTTCATGTTTCGCGTATTCGAGCTCCATCCTTGAGTCAAGACGGGGCAAGTTACAACTACGTTGAGTGTAATAACAAACGTTAATTGTAATTTTGACCTATGGTATTTGGATGACAATTCATGAATGACAAGGTTAGTGAAACTGGGTCTTGTAGTCTCAATGAATCAAAATAGATGTGCTAATGGTAAGAATATCCTCGTATTACCTTCTCAACATAGTTGGTTTTTTCAATATTAAGGACGTGAGGAAATTGTTTCTCATGTTGCTTTTACATCATAGGGTGATTGCATCCGATTACAAGTGGAAAAAGTCCAATTGGTAAAAGGATCGAGTCTAAGTAGAAGGCTTAAAGGGATCACGCAACCAATTCTAAGTCATTGCAACTCAATAAGCTTTGCCCACTTTCTGCAAAACCGACCATGACTAGGAAACAAAAGAATGAATGTGGATCCCGGTCATAACATCCACAAAAGCCCAAAATCTGACGATAACTTGAACAAGAATCCTAAAGTAAGTACTATGTGCCGTGGTTGGAGGGATGTCAGGTTTGGTGCATTGGAGAGTCTGTGGAAGTTGGTTTGTGTGTTGTAAGCCAACTAGGAGGTTAAGTGGCCAAGGGATGACCTAGTCTCTAGCTCTATTTGGTAATTAGAGTTAGTATTAGAGTCTTTTGGCTTTTAGGGCATTGGTGGTATCCTTTAACACCTCATTTGGGACTTGGAGTCCAAATGACCTCCACGTGTAGTTGAAGGAAACTCATCTTCTCAAGTTGAGTCTTCCATGTGATGGAGTGAAGGAGTGTGTGCCTGCGTGCACTTCATTAGCTTCATTGTTATTATGCGATCATTTTTTAAGAATGACATTGACTTGACTTTGTTGTGTGTTTACAAGTCGATTTCACTTGTTTCTTACTTGAGAAAGATGCTCATTAAGATATGAGTGTATTCCTAGTGGTTTAGTGACACTTAGAACCTCATAATTTTGTATTTAAGGTGTTTTTGGAGCTTTTTTGTAGTGCTGATCCGTTGTAGCAAAACTTCAAGCAAGCTTAGCTAGAAAGGATGAAACTTGTAGATAAGATTAAGAAGGAGTGGCGGAGGGCGATCCTAAGCCAATCAATATGGATGAAATGCCGTTGACATTTAAAGTTCATCCAAAGTTCGCATAAAAGATCTCAGATCCACTTTGTGCGGGCAAGCTGTCAACGTCAACTAGCGGTCTCTTGCAGCTCCGCTCGCAAACGTTGCTCTTGTCGCTTGCAGTCTCTTCCGCGATGTGATGAAGGGTTAGAGTTGGAAAACAAAGGCTAAGGTGAAAACTTTGAAGCTTGAGGGCATTTCTAACATGGTCTAAATGTGTCACAATAATATTTGGGTTATGTGGAGTGTGGACCATAGATAGAAGAGGTAAGAGCAAGCAAGTGGAAGACTCTACTTCATCCAAGGTGGAGATTAGTAGTGAAGTATTGGACACCTTGATTTCTAGCTTACAGAATTTGCAAGTGAAGAATTCTTCTTCTCAGGCAAGTGGTAGTGGTACAAAGTTTAAGCTCCCTCCTATAGCCAAGTCTCGCACGGGCACTCATGATTTGCACAAGCCCGACACCAAGGTCTTAAGTGTCAAATTTCTAAAGTATTGGACTACACTAGGTGGGGTTCATAAGATTTGAGCACTTTGGGCATATGAGGGTGTTCTTGCACCTTTGTGTCGCGCTCAAGGTCAAGTGGACCCTGACGACTTGGTAGTTGATGGAAGGGCGGTTGTGTTAAGGAATTCTGGGTCAAGGTATACAGTGGAGATAGAGGATTTCTCTCGAGGTATTGAGTTACCCCTATTCTCTCATCTTCACTGAATTTGAAGGTGAGGGCTTCTTGTTCCACACCACGTGGCAGTGGGAGGTATGCACTTGGCAAGAGCGAGCTAGTAGTGTATGGGACTCACTTACCATGGAGCTACTCGATCGGGAAGTGTCACCTACCATTTATGCACCAGAGATGAAGGGCATGGGATTTCTTTAAGTGAATCACTTAATTTCCAACCTGGATACGTAGAAGGGGCCCGGTTTCACTAGGAGAAACACCCCCATTGCGGTAGGTGTCCGTAAACAAGTGTTAGAGGAGATTGTTATTCACCCGGAGGAGGTAAATGATCCGGTCTTACCAATGGTGGAAGAAGAAGAAATTGTTGACAAACATAAGGTGGATGTTGTAGCACCAAATTCGCTCAGGAAGCCACAACAATCATACTTTCATTAGGAAGACATGGTTTCATCATATGGACGTGGAGAAAGAGGGATATAATGATTTTCTGGTGCTACGGGCACTATCAAAGTTGATGATTTCAAGAGGGAGTTTATCATGTGGTGCAAACTCTAGAAGTCCCCTAATCCCAACTTCAACCCATACATGGTTTGAAGGCATTGTTTGGATGTCTGGAGGGGGCTCCAAATTTAGCGGATTATGGAGAATTCAAGGAGGTTCATCTTCCAAAAATTATGGCTTAGAGAGATTTCTACGCACCGAACTACGTCGACATATTTGGTGGAGTACTAAGGGTGACACCACCACTCTTGTCCAAGGAGAAGATGGAGAAAGGCACGAGTAGTGTGGAGGATACAATGCAACCAGGGGAGCTGGTAAATCATCCACCTCCATTCAACCCCATAGCTAGGTTCTTTATGCAACTAAACAAAGACTATCCCGGGCAAAGGGCAGATAAGATGAAGGCCTTTCGTTCCTTCACACGTAGAGGTGACGAGTCTTTGAGAGAGGTACATGCGAGATGCCAAATATAGATGCCAAATATGGATGAAAATATGAAGACATAGGATAGGAACGGATGACAAGATGAGACAATATGTAGAGCCTACGTACCGGATGGCAGTCATCCGGAGTTTATATGACGCGCCGTTCGGAGGTCACTTTGCAATCGTCACCACCGTCAAAAGGATCCGGGCAGCAGGATATTGGTGGCGACATCTCAACCGGGACGTCCAAATCTTCATCCAGAGCTGTGATCTATGGTAAAGACCAGAAATCCTACTTTCCGGAACCATAGGCCGCTGACCCCAATTGTAGCGTTGGCTCCATTCGAAAAGTGGGGAGTGGACTTCATAGGTTCTTTTCAAGCCCTCGGGAGTGAGAAACACTGGTACATCATCTTGGCAACGGATTACACCACCAAATGGGTAGAGGCGAGAGCAACCCGGAAGAATGATGTCGAGACCGCAGCAAGGTTCCTATTCGAGGAAATCATGATGAGATTTGGCCATCCGCTGAAGCTAGTGAGTGGCCGGGGAATCCATTTCTGAATGAGGTGGTCTCTAACCTAACTGGACGATACGACATCCGACACCAGAAGACAACCCCCTACAATCCAAAGGCAAACGAGTTGACGGGGTGTGCCAATCGCATCATATGCAAGATATTGACTAAGGTTGTGACCTTGCACAAGACGGACTAGGACAAGAAGCTTACCTCAGCGGTCTATGCTTACAATACCGCACACAAGAGTACCACCGGTAAGAGTCACTTCTTTCTGGTTTATGAACAAGAGGTGCTACAAGCTATAGAAACATAAGTGGAGACCTTTTGGATCTTATCCGCCCGACATGAAGACCGGACAAAGGAAGTGCATCAACAACTGGAAGACATCGACAATCTTGAAGAAAGCCGGATGGATGCCTTGGAGAGGACCAAGGAAATTCAAGGACGATGGAAGGAGATGTACGGCCGGAAGCTGCCCATAGACACTGGAATTTTAAAAGACACCCTGGTACTGGTTTTGACACCCGTCATAAGGATTTCCCAGATAAACTACATACCCGCTATATAGACCCCTTCCGAGTTTGTAAAATTTACTCAAATGAATCACTTCAACTAGAAGACCTGGAGGAGAAATCCCTAGATAACAGGGTTAATGGATCTTGGGTGAAATTGTACAAACCAGAACACGTTCGCGAGGACGCTCACGGGTGAAAAAAGGGTAATGTGGGAAGCCGTTTCCACAAGGTTCCGGATGTAACCTTAAAATCCGGTAAATAAAGTTGAAAAATAAGAAAAAAATAAAATAAAATAGTGCAGAATAGTACAACTAGGTAGAAATAAGAAATAAGGATTTTGTGCTAAAACGGAATCGTTAAACGACGTTATCTTCAGCACCTCTCCGGTAACCGGACGTCCGGATAGCCGAAAAATGTCCGGAGTATTCTGGAAGATATCTGGAATCCAGAAACGACATCATGACTCTGACAGCAGTTATGAGTGACCGTACGTCGTATCTTATATAAAAGGGGTCAGAAAAAGGGTAGCTTCACCATTTGTCGTTTTTTGCTCTCTCTGTCTCTCTGTCTCTGTCTCTCTGTCTCTCTCTCTCGCTTTCTCCTGCCTCCGGTTTTCGTTTGCTTTTCAACATCTAGAAGTATTCCGTGTAGCGAGTGTTTTTGTGAGGTTAGTGCGTGTAGGTGTGACTGGAGAGAAGAAGGGTTGAGATTTATCCAGGGTTGAAGGTAGAGAGCGAGCCGGATGAACGCCGAAGATGAAGAATACTACAACGGAAGGGCTACCAATCCTAAGGGTGACTGTAGTGGATAAATTTTGTTCTTTGATGTCTAAATTGTCTCTACAATGTGAATAGGATAAAAATATGATGCTAGTTCACAAATAGCCGATTATAGTGAGAACTTTCACCTTATTTTTTGGATAGTGTGAAGACAATTGATCGACAGTTAATGGCGGCTGAGATATGAATAGTCGCAGGAGTAGTTATGGTAGTTGTAGAAGTCTATTGGTTGAGATCCGAGATACCAATGGTTGTAGGAAACTCATAAGTAACATTCTGGTGAAGTTGGAAGTGCCACATTTTACACTTTGAAGGTGTGTCCTAAGTTTGTGCATGTATTGTGAGAATTATTATGAATACAAACTTAGTTTTTGCTGTGCAACAATGTGTTTTGATACACAAGTACCAATCATCTAACAAATAGTTGAATACTGTCGGAGTTAGGGCTTGTATCAGTGGTGATTGGCGTTCTGTGACAAATTGTGATTCCGAAGATGGACGGGGACTCGATGTGAATTCGGCAAACAGAGAACACATGGCCAGCCTTGAGACAATCACAACTAAATATTATTAGTCTCCACCATAGCCTCATCACTGAATCATGACATAACCTCAAATTCACCTTCCATTAATATATTATGTTTATTATGACAATTTGTTGAGTGGAAAGCAAGGACTAAATTGAGAATCCTACAGACCAGTCATCTTTTAATATAAATTAAATTAAGAGTGAATTTGAATTTGTAGTGAGAGTTGTTGTAAACAGAAGTATAAAAAGTGAAGAATTGCAATGTTGTCCTACATGACTACTTGTAATTGAGAAGTACTTACTTCCAGAGAAGGGTGAGTGAGTAAAGATAACATGGAGGATTTCAAAGTCGCTTAATGATAACGTTGTCGTGATGTAAATAACTACAGTATGCAAAAAAATAATGTAGGTACAAAAAGTGTGGTCGTAGAGTGACCTACAGTTTAATTCAATGTGGGAACAATTGGAGCTTGTTAGCCTAGCTTGGATGTACTGCATCTCTTGTCTCTAGCTCAGGGGTAGGTAGGTGGCCAGTTGGCTGCTTATTTTCCTGCTCTCACTAGCAAGTGCCAAGCCGCAGCCGCCCGAACAGTTCAACGAGTTCAATGAGACTCGAACTCGGAATCAGTCGGCGGATAACAAACGGGCTCTAACAGCCAACCAAGTCTGCAACTTGGCGATTATCATCGAGCCCGCAATAGTCTTATACTGCTACAGATAAGTCGTTTGTTTCTTAATCTGACTTTACTGTGGACCATCTTTTAGATGGAAAGGCATCTATGGCTACTTAAATTTGCTTAGCCGTTTCCAATTAAAGAAATGTCATTGAGTTAATGTTAGGGAAGGCAAGCTTCTTGATGAAGTTATCGAAAAACATATAAAGGGTAGATGGTTGCCGTGCCTTATACATTACTTCACGTCATTATTAATTTGGATTGTTTCTTCTTAGTTTCTATAGGTTGATAGTATGGCTTCTCAAGACCCTGATGATTGGGAGTTTCCTTTAGCTCACTCACCGGATGATCTAATTCAACTTTCTCAACCATCAACATCAAGGCGACGTGTGCGAGAGGAAGTAGGGCCTTCTGAGCGTCGTGTTCAACCACGTACCGCTTTTGATCCTCAACAAGTTCCTTTGACAAGTTTAAGAAGTTTACAACCGGAGGCAAGAACTTTAGTAATCGTCTTGGAGGCTGGAGATGTGCTTATCGAAGGCCATCAAGTGGTGTTTGAAGGGTGTTTTCAAAACACTAATGAAGGTCAAATGGTAACCCGCTTGTCCAATGACCTTGGTCACCGTCTTTGGCTTCAAGGCCCGCTCAGACACTTGGGTAGTGAAAGGCGATCAAGTTACATTGCTGCTGTTCTTCGTGAGATTCTTGACTTTTTACAAGTTTAATCCATCTAGGGGCTGAAGTTGAGACCATTTTTTGTTATTTTTCTTAATATATATGTAGTTAGTTGTTGTTGTTGAAGAAACCCGGTCTTTAGATTGATGACCAGGTAGTTAGTATTTAAAAATACAAATGATAGAAATGATAGGGGGATGATAAGAGTTGATAAGGGGGAGAATTTGGGCAACCAATGGGGTTTAAGATGCCCATGTGGCCTTTGAATGGGCTGAGGTTAGTTGTGATTGGCTCCTTTCCCTGTTTTGGGGGTTGGGTTCTTCCTTACTAAGGAGGGGCTGGACTGCGGGGGCTCTCTCGGGTGGTGTTTGTTTTAGTTTGTTTTGGATTTTGAGTATGTTGTAGCCCTTGTTATTAGCTCTCTATGAAGCTATCACTCGGTCTTAGAGCTGAAAGTATGAGTGAACGGCGCCTTGTCGAACACAAGGGGGTCTGCTGCCCCATGATTTCATGAGCAGTAGGTTTGAAGCCTTGTAGCAAGTTGTACAAAGTATATCTAAATGAAATCTTTGGTGAGTGTTTGTACACTGTAAATAGCTTTCCAAAGAGCTATCTTATGCTCTATTTCGAGCTTTTGTGAAGTCATAGCACTAGTTTGAAAGAAGAGGGGTCAGCTGATTCGAGTTTTTGTAAGAAGTAACTTTATTTTCACATAGCGGCTGGCCAGATGGATTTTTGGAGGTGAAATTTGGTGTGTATGTGGTGTATTTTAGTGGCTTTTCAAGTAGCTATAGCACGACTCATTCCGAGTTTGTATGAAACCGTAGTGGTATTTTGAATTATAAGGTTAATCAAGAGTTTAAAAGAGAGTTTGAGTTCGGTTTGTACTTAATGAGAGGTTAGAGAAATGATTTCAAAAGGGAGTAAGGGTATATAGGAGAAGGGTATGAAGTGGTTAGGATATGTAAGGGTAAGGGTATGTGGGATTGTGGTTAATTAGGGAATTAATTATCTTAATCAAGGTTAATTGTGTTAAGTAAGATTAACTAGTCTAATTGTAATTAATTAGCTTAACTAAGATTAAGTGGATTAATTAAGGTTAATCATATTATTTAAATATAATTATCTTAAGTATTAATTAATTATTATTAAGCGAAATTAGTTAATTTAATCAGAGTTTAATTAAGGCTTGATTTAGATTAAGGATATTTAATGTTTTAAGTTAAGTTTTTGGGAGACAAGTTCTACAAGACATCTGCATCATGTCTTATTATATGTACATCGAGTTTTATTATACAAGTTGAAGATTGAAGGCCTTTCTCGTATGCTAAATGAGGACTTATGAGTTTATATGGGCTTGAACACAAAATTATATGTTCCATATTCTCCCTTTCCCTCTCTAAACTAAGTGCAGCCAAGAACCCTGCGTTTTCTTGAAGCAAAGACTCTCTACACGACAACGTCATGAATAGAGATATGTAATTGAGGATTTGTCCAAGATAAGATTGATCACCTTTTCCAAACAAAGAGTAAATTATGAACCAATCATGAATATGTCATTGTAGTAAATTGAAACCTGAAGGGATTATGATCATAATGGTGGTATTAAAAGAAAATTAGACAGTAGGGATTTGAGGAATCAAAGAGAGTCTAAGAAATTTGTCATTGACCAAGTTGTCATGAGTTGGGAGAAAATTCCCTTTTAAGTTTAACTGAGTGCACATCAAGTTAGGCTAAATTAAGACAATTATTTATCTATATAATTATGTCTTGAAGAATAAAGACATAATTCAGGACCATTTGCCATAATGAAGCGTTAGTAAAAAGATTTGTAGATACTAGTTACAATTAGAGTGATCATTGTTAAAAAAACAAGATTTAATGGTTGACTAGTGTCTTTGAGTATGAATGTTTTGGCAGGTAAACTGAAATGACTAACTTTGGAGGCTGACCTAAGGAGTGCAAGTAGGAATCCAAGACATAATCCTTTTCCCTAAAACCCATGGCAAAGTTAGAATAGATAACATAAATGCGAACATAGTAATGAAGGAACCTAGTAATTAGAATTAAAGATAAATTGTGCAAGACAAATTGTATCACACACAAAATCACGTGTCAAGACTATTTGTGTCCTACTAGTAGAAAGAACCTACCTAATCACGACCATGTGTTTAAACACTAATTGACTATAAGAGTGTAGTGTGCACTCACAGGAAAAGCACAAGGGATAATTAATACACCTATAATGGATTACATGTCATCCTAAACAATTTGTAACATAAATGACATTCCTATCTAACATATGACCTTAGTTGTTTAACGATAGACTGATTTCGCCTCTCCAAGATCCCCCACTAGAAAATTGTCTTGGATTGTTATAAGACAAATTTCTCTTTTACAGTGACTCTAGAATATCCTGTGGAAGACAAGGTAGTTTAGATCCTTTAGCATTTCCTGGCGGAAATGGGGTGCCCTGGACTCATGGAAGTGGCGTGGGGCACGAAGTTGCTAACACCGGTGGAGCAGGATGGATATGAAGAACTTCTGAACATTCAGAAGTATGGCGGATCGGAAACCGACTCAGAAGACGAGCCCAAAGCATTGGAGCCGCCTCCGGTCGAAACCCCTTGAACTCGGAAGCGTAGTTGGTCAGTGCAATTGGAGGCAGAACCAGCGGGAGCTCAACCAACTGAGCTGGAGACAACCTCTGCTAATCCGGAGTCTGCTGGCCCATCCACACGACCGGAACGAGTACCTGAGGCAGATCATTCGGAACTCAACGGAAGACCGGGGGAAGAAATTATGGAGTTGCTTAAGCATGTGGCATGGCGGACCGCGCTGCTTAACGAATTCATTGCGGATAGCATGGTTCTGGTGAACAAGATCTTGACCGAGCTAAAGGTAGATGAAATAATGGATATCCTTCCTTTTGTTGAAGGATCTCCGACATGTGCAAGCCCGACTGAGCGTATTGGAGGAGCAGTAGGCCCCTTAGATCCAATTGCGTGCAAAGCTTCAACAAAAGTTGGCGATGGAGGAAGCCGTAGTAGCTGAAGCACAAGCAGCCCGGAAAGAGGCGGAGGACAAAGCCACCGCATTGGCACAAGCACTCGTAGAAGTCCGGGAGGCGCTGAGTTTTTAAGTTGACATGGTCAACTGGAGTCTCCTCTTCAAGAAACATTTGGAGAAAGAAGGGAAGATAAACCAAGGACAGATCATCCGGTTCCTCATGGATCACGGTCGAAAGATGGAGAAGACTTGGAGCCAGATGCAGCTCTTGGTCAACAATGTGGTCAGGAAGGAACCCGTGGTGCCAACCTCACCTCGGCTCCCACCAGATGAAGCCGGATCGTCGAGCAGAGCACCGGGGGCTTCCGGGAAGGGGAAGTAGAAAAAGAAAGAGATTCTGAGTACTCCCGATGCGTTGTTGCCAATGAGTTGGATTAACCTCCCTCTGCCTAGCACAGAGACCCTCAAGTCTTGGAAGGACATGCTCCCGGTAGCGCTCTTCCAAGAGAGTCCCCTAGTTTTCCGCCTTTCTTCCTTCTCTCCTTCTTCCACCCTCCGGAAGACGACCTTCCCACTGTCCAGGGGTCTTTCGGAGGGGACTTCTAGCGTCAAGGACATGATGGGAACCTTGGCTGGCACGGCAGAGAAGGCGACGCAGGTAGTGCCACCCAATAACTACCGGGAGCCGACTACTCTAGCTTCTAAAAGTAAGAGGCAGGTACTGGAACCGTCTCCGGAGAAGACAGAGAAAGAGAGGGTCGTTGTAGGCAAATTCCCTAGGCGTAGGAGCAACCGGAAAAAGGGTGCCTAGAAGACTCCCTAGTTGGTTCTAGGCTTGAAATTTGGAATTGTTAGTTACTTAGGCTTTGTAGTGGTTAACGATGGGGCTCAAGATTGCACCCGACTGCCAAACTTTAGGCTAAGGAATTTCCTAACTACCTTACCAGTTAGGTGCAAAAACTCTGGATCTGAGATCCATAATTTTTGGATCTAAGATCGGATTTCCGGATTTTTGGGGATAAGGCCTTTTGCTATTAGAATAAGATTTTTTGGATTTCTCGCAGATAAGATAGACTTCAATTTAGGAAACTTAGTTAGCACTTAATAGATGAGTTTTAGAAAGCTCATCATCTTGTTTCTCTTGCTCAGAACATTTTCAATCTATTACTATGTTGTTTATCCCAAACTTGTGGTGATTGAGTGTTTTTTTGTGACAAACGGATCCATTTGTGAGGAAGGATCCGGATATTGAGCAAATGAATGAGTAGGAAAGCTAACTTGTGGAGTAGTGTTTAGTAGTTTATTTTTTGGTAGTTCATTCAGAAAAAAACAACAGGTCTGTGTGGAAACAACACCGGAGCGGTTTACTTTGGTTGTATTTAATGACAATTAAGTGCTAACGGGAGGAATACTGACCCAAAAAATTGCAACAGGTAGCTAATAGCCTTTGTGTACTTGGGGAGCCTAGGGCTTTTGTGTTAAGTACTCTTCTCTATGTTTCTTTGCTTTTGTCTTGCCTTCATTGCTTGTGTCTAGAGTCTTTGTTGAACTTGGGTGAGTAGAAGTGGAGAGGGTTGAGTCTTCCTAGTGAGTCTTTGCTAGAATGTGCAAGGTTGTAGCTTGTTGAATGTGAGTAGAAGCTTTCGGAGGGTGTAGGATATCCAAGTTAGATAGGTGGAGTAAGATTCAGAATCTACTTTAAACCCTTGACAGGTGAGATCGGAAAGAGTTGCTTATTGGATGGGATCCAGAAAGCCCACGGCTATTTATGATAGCTTCCCTTAAATAGGAAGTGTTTGGATTGGTGGAGAAGAGGGGTGATATCCCTCTTTTTCGTACACCGGGAGAGATCCCGACTAAGCTTGAGTACCCCGAGTGTATTTCGGGATTTCTACCCTTATAGTGGATGAGTTCTGACGATCCACGCAGGAGGTTGTCTTGCTTATGTGATTTGCTTAGCATTAGGCTATTGTGAGTCTTGTATCTTCTTTGTTTGATTCATTGGATGTGGTTGTAGTTGGAACCCAATTTTGCGTGATCCATTTACCGGAACTAGTTTCTGGTAGATTGTGAAGATCAATAAACTAGCTGCAACCTTTTAACTCTTTCAAGGTGTAGAGATAGGTTGTGGATATTGTGGCCTCTAGATTGCAAGAACGGAGGGCAGTGGCTTTTCAGGCACTATAAAAACTTATCAGAAAACTACTGTGACGTTCACCGCAGTTTAAACTTAACACTTGTGGTTACTTGTTACCGGTCACTAAGGTATCGCGGAATCCATCCTCCGGGATGTGCTGAGGTATTAAGTGTGAAGTGTTGTTAAAATTTAGAGAGTTTGACACACGATAAAAATCCCTGGAAACGATCTGGTTAGGTGGGCTTACTAAAGGTTAATTTTGGTTAGCTTTGAGAATTACAAACCATTAGACTACGACAACTTGTCTATTGCTCAACACGGTGACACTTTACAATACGCTTGTATTTGTAGCGGTGCCTACCCACCTTAACAACGATGTTTCTCCACGGAGAATTACGTTTATCTGCAGCGTGAGGCGCCCACGATCTTGGACGTTAAGGTTGGGCGCACCATTATTCGCGTGAAGAATGTGTTGCCTAGTGGCATCTTGTTGCTGGAAGGCAAGGATGGCCGAGGATGTCGGAAGCACTCTAAGAATTATGTTCCTTGTCATTTATCCATTGATGGCTCCGTTCATCTGGAGTAGGTGGTTATGCACGACGGCCTACCATGTTTTGTATGTAGTGAGAAGAAGGGTGTCGCTACCATATTGCTTTGTAACCATTGCCAGCATGGTTGGCATATGCCTTGTCTGACGCCGCTTCTTTCTACTCTACCGTACGGGGGTTGGACTTGCCGTCGTTGTCGGAGGTATTTGAGTCATGTTTCATCCAATGAAACGGCTTGAATTCCTCATGGACTTATCACTGTTGGTGCATTGCCATCCAGTTCGAGTTCCTGATTTTGATTCATGGATAGGCAATGTAGAGATTGACCAAGGGATTGGCAACAAAGTTGCCTAAGGCGATTAAAGATGTGGCTCACATTGCACCCGGCCTACCCTCTCTTTGTTACTTCTTTATATGCTTATTGATTCGGCAACGGGCAACATCTTTGACTGGATGCGTACATTTGTTGCAGCGACATCAACGTGGCGTTTAGTCTTGTTAGTGCTGAATGGTCTCAACTGGATAGAGGGTCTCTTTATCCGCTAGGGGAGCACTTGAGGATGTACTATGTATACTCATTTTAATGTATGTTTTTTGTTTATTTGATGTTGGTTAGGACTCTCAATCTATTGTGATTATCAATCTTTCTTTACACGACAGTTGTCACCCGACTTGGCGTTGAGGGCCTCTCCATATTGTAGTTTTAGTGTAGATTAGTTTGTTATTGATCTACGGGTGTTTAGGAACGAACGACGGCGCATTACATTCATCCGTGGATGATTTCCATCTACTTAGGATTTTGTGTGTGCGAATAGCGCCGAACACGTCCTTGATTTGACGTCTTTGTTAAGTCAAGCTTTATGAGTGAGTAAGAGAATGTCAATGATTACCTTTGCTTGTAAGTGATTGTTTATCATTAGTCACGCTCTGTATTCTCCTGTACTACTTGCACTCGTTGATTCTCCCTTTGTGGAGTGCAAGACGCTTGACTTCATGAGTGATTTCATACTTGTTCCTTGAGGGTGTATTACGTATACTTGTTTTAGTGTATGTTTTTAGTTTATTTGATGATGGTTAGGACTCTCAATCTGTTGTGGTTATAGATCTTTCTTTACACAACATATCATGCACTTCAAAATCATATCAAACTTGACGTTCATAGACAGTTTCATAGAAACCTTGTAGGTAAGAAGGTTGTAACTCTAGAAGGGATAGACGTTTGCTCGTTTGCGTGGATGAAAATTATGGGAGTGATTTCAAGTACATTCTGGCAACACCAATGACGTTGCTGCTGAGTACGCAACTCAACACCTCGGCAACATTGATTTGTGTAAGCCTAGAAGTCATACCATTCTTAGTGCTATGCTAGGGGCCATCTTTGTTAGGCATGCCGGCAACATGCTCCATACGTCTTGTATTTTCCTATCTGGCAAAAAGGCTGTTGCGAAAGTCCTTCTTCCAAGTTTTAATTGGAAGGATCAAACTCTTCTAATTGATGAGTACTTGGCTGATTGCGGGTTGCCTCCAATGTCAACCTCAAACTTTAGTAAGATACGGCGGGTGGGATTCCATGAATTCTCTGTGAAGAAGGGAGGAGACAATTTTGCCAGGTCTTCTACTAGAGACAAATATCAGGACCAAAAGAAGTTGACTCAACCTGGAACACATACATCATTGTTTTGGAAGAAGAAGATGCTGGTTCACATTGATTCTACTTTTCCACATCAAGATTTATACTATCTAAACCGTTTTTGATCAAAATCGTCGCCCCAAGAGGTTGTATCTATTATGCACAAGGTTACCAATCCGACGTCCTTGGGGGTCTGAGAGCGTCCTAAGACGAGGACGTCCTGACGTCACGTCGGACGCACTGTCCGGGGGGGTAAAATGCATTTACGGAAGGCCCTGGTAAGTTTTCTGGACCGTCGGATTCAACGAAGTGCCACGTGGCCAGATCGCAACCGTCAAATTGCACTAGGCCATCCGATCGGTTGCTGCCGTCGGGGCTATCGGACGGCACCTCGGCCGTCCGCCTGATTGGGCGGCAGCAATTTGATCGCGCGGGCACACGACGGCCGTCCGATCAGGTCGAAGGCCGTCCGGCCGTCGGATCGGCGGACGGCCCACCGGCGGACGGCCCATTGGCGGACGGCCCACCGGTCGTCGGAGTGGCCATCCGACTGGCCGTCCGATTATTAGATGGCATGCCGGCCGTCAGATTGGCCGTTCGATTGTCGAACGGGCCATCGGCCGTCCGTCGGATTGGCCGTCCGATCGGCAGACGGCCCGCCGTTTTTTGCACATCACACTCTTCTCTATGACCTGCTGATTCTAAGATGGTGTGGCAATCGCTCATCGGATGAAAATTGCAAGAGTTATGAGCGGATGAACATTTCCGGCGGAATACTTCATCCGTTCATAAGCGCTTTGTCCTTTGTCGGATTGTCAGTTGCCACACCATTCTGGAGTTGGCAGCATAATGTCCGGAGCGTAAAGCATTAAAATTATGGAATCCCATGTGAATGGCAAAGACAAATTTGTAATGGTTCAAAAAAATTCCTTCGACTAATGGATCTTTCTTTTATTGAGATGTATTGATCATGCAAGACCTTGGTCTAATCCTTGAAGGAACAAATCACCCTCGGGGAGAAACTTTTTACTTGGTGCACGTTCCTATGATTGTGATTTTAATTGGAATATTGCGGAATGTTAAACAGAGATTTCCATAATGCAAGCCTAGTGGAAACATTAATTCTGTCCCACTTGGATTCCTAAAGAAAAAGCAATGCTCTTCTAATCACACATACTTTGACTCTGCGCAACTCCAAACATTTTACTAGAAGCTTCCATCGATTTTAAGAGTCTTTGTATTACTAGATTGTACCTAGGTTTCTTAAAAACGTCAATAAATATTTCATGCCTTTAATGAAAGATCTAGTTTTCAAGCAAAGTCAAAAATGTTCACACATTTCTAGGTAGTGTAAAGAGAACCACTAATAATTTTGGACATTTTTACATCTTTGGATTTAGATTTTTGTAAGGTTTAAAACGGGTCAACTCACAAAACACCAAGACTCACACATATTCTCCTTTTGATTCTAAACTCATTTCTTGGATGGTCTAGCGTCTATTGTATTTTAATTTAACTCTAATTTCTATACAAAAACTTTCTTCCATCAACAAAACTTAAGTTTAACCCAAACTCTTAAGAATTTAAGGTTGTTATGCATCCCTCTAAAGGAACAAAGTATTCATTAAACCCAAGGACTAAGTGCCTAGAAGGAATATTATTCCTTTATCAATTGTGCATGTGGTCAACTGTGAAGACTCTCAATCCATGCCTAGATAGACCGATGGAAGATTCCATTGAATTTCAATACAAATCATTAATTATGTTCTTCTTAGAAATCAAAACGAAATGCGATTAATCCACCTTGAGGAATTGAGTGTAATGGAAATTGTAAATTCATTTGTCTTTACACTTGTCATAAAACACAAATGGGATTAATCTACCTTAAGGAGTCTCTCCTTTCTAGGTTAGACTTAATTCAACTTATTACATGCACATAACACTCTTATCATGCTATGCATCAAGGAATGCATCTCTCTTGATAATTTTTTTATCATTAGTATTAAAAATTACTCTTACTCTTATGTATTTTCAATTTTCAACACTCAAACTTAAATCTTTATAAAGTGGCAAGTGCCCATGCATTCCTGGAAGTATTGCATTAGGTCACTGATTATACATTAACACACACACATGAATATCTCATTCATGAAATTACTCCATAAACATCTACAATGCCACTTAAAGCTTCAATCAAATCATACTCTTACTTGCACTCAAGTTTTACATTAATTTAATTCAATCACACTCACATCTCATCACAATGTTTATAATTAATCTTCATACACACAAAATTGTATTAGTTAGACAAATTAGAGTATTTCTCTAATTTATAATGAAGCACTAATATTCAATGTATTACAAATGACTCAATTCACAAAATCAAGACAATAATTACACAATGAATAATCACATATATCAATCATAAATCCAATACATATAGCAACAATTACTCTTACAAACTCAACAGTTTCACAAAAAACTAGCTTCCAAAGGTAGGACACACTCCAATCTTTAACATGATAGTGGTGGAATTATTGTCTTTCCAATGCTATGTATAATCTAAATTTTAGGGAAGACACCTCTTGAAAAGAGGTGTGTATTATAAGTACTTTAACTTCTACAACCGTTCATTAAACGGATGCACCTCTTCAAATCTTAACTAACTTTTAATGAACTCTTGGCTTAATATGTATTTTAGCTATTTTAACCAATTGATATGAACTTTTAACACTAATTACTAATTTTTGAATATATACACAACCCTTACTACACTTAAAATTTTGAAAAGAGCTATTTTTAATGGTTCGGCTCTACAGTTTTATTTTACTATATGATGCGTTATATGTCATCCTTTTTACTGTTGGGATTCTGAGTTTATGGCAAATTAGGTACACCACAAAAATAAATAAATATATATATCATAATAGTATTTGAACCCCAATCCCTTCCACAATGTTTTTGAATATTTTGCACCCTTCATATTTCACTTTGATTTTTCTTGCAAGGTCCTAACATTGTGTATCAAATTTTTGCACAAAATTTGATTATAATCTAAAGCATGAAATTTACATCACAAGAATTCAAAAGGAGATGATCCTTAAAATACATGGAAGTGAAAAAGAACCTTGTTTTTTGCTTCAAAATATATAATCTCTCAATCCATACCATCAACTTTCATGAAATTTTGAAAGCATGTTATTCTAAATGTGAGGGTTAAAGTAGAGCTTCAAGCTTTTTTTCCCCTCATTTCTTTTTGCACAAAGTAAATGTACATTCTAAAGTAAACGTGCATTTTAATGACAAATACTCAAAATTTTAGGGGTTCACCTTGCAAAAAAAACTTAATGATAATGTATCGATAGGAAAGTGTTTCCAACTTATATGAGATGATGTGGTCAAAATTTCGTGAAATTTAACCACTTGAATTGAAAGATGATCACAATGAAGGTAAACATAATAAACCTTGTAAAGTACACTTAGGCTTGCGGGGGTTAAACTTATATGATGCAAGAGTAAGATGAGTTTAGATTCTTGTTACAGATGTTGCCAATAGTTTTTCCAACGATAACTATTATTGTGGTCTTTCTGAGGAAAACAATAAAAATAATTATTTTAAATAATCATTGTTTTTTCCTTGAATGCATCATCTATTTAAATCAATAGTAGTAGCATAATAGGTGCAAGAGTGATATTCCATACTACATGTTTATCGATATGCAATTCAAGCATGAATACATGCAAAATTTTGATGGTGGTTGGTTCTTGAAATATATCTTGCTTAATATGTAAATTTCGGTTTAGGTGCCACTGCCATACCTAACTATGGAAGATCTAGCCATTACCTTTTGCCACTACGACTATACCCGTATCTATTAATAAAATGCGGCACTATTAATTCTATTATGGCATTCTAAGAATAAAAAAGTGGTCCACATGCAATGATTTAAGCTTATGAGGTCAACCTTGTAGTCTATTTCTAAGTTTTGAGATCTCTATAATAAGTGCTTTTGAGGGCTTTCACGATCTTATTTTTGACATGTTCATTCCAAGATGGTATGGCAACAGTCCATTGGATAACTAATGGATGCGTTAAATGCGGATGAACTCTTTCAATGGAGTACTTCATCCATTTAGAAGTCATTGGTTCTTTGTCGGATTCTCAGATGCCATACCATTCCATAATTGGCAATATAAATTATAATGTCAAGAGCATTGTGTATTAGAAATATGGACTTTCATATGAACAAAGAAGTCAGATTCTACCGGTCCAACACTTCATCTTTTAACTTCTACGCTCCTTTTTTTGATTCCAAGTGTGTTTAGAAAGTTCAACCTTGGTTCAAACCCCCAACTTCCAATTCTATTTGGAACACAAATATTGCCACCCCAAAATCGTGTAGAGTTTGGGAATATTTTAAGACATTGCTAATGTAATTACATTGTTTGTAGAACATTATGGACATTATGATTTTGGAAAGTATCATTTAACACTTGCACCTCTCTCCAAGTTCCAAATTTACTACATATATCCTTGCCAAAATAATTGCTCCTTTCAAATTCTATGTTGGAAACGTTGGAATGTATAAAAATTTCTCATTCCACACATCCACTTATACTTAAAAATAAGCAATCAAGTTTATTTAAAAACAAGTAACATAAAATGTATACTTTTTGTTTACATTGACATGGCCGCAATGTGGAAAAAAACATCCATTACAAGATCTTAAAAAATGACCTTGATCAATCGACTCAAGGCCAGTCGGTCGGCACTTGGTGGTCGACTACCATGCCGTCCGCCCCTACAGCTTGGCGGACGACCACGAAGCCACGAAGCCTCAAATTTCAGCAACTCCCTTCCCTCTCCTCCACTTCTCTCCACTCTTTGGCAACACGGAAGCGATTTGGAACATTACTTTTTTGGATAGATAGACGTTGCATGTGCACTCTAAATTAGGAGAAAGAGTCACGTGCATTATTAGTCAGAAGAATGTCTCAAAGATATTATGCGAATATGTATGAATATTCCATTTCAAATATTCTATGCACTTGGAAACATATGAAGAATAGAACTTGTGAATAGTGGTTTCACTTAAAATATACTACACAAGAAATCCAGATTCATTTTTGTCCTTTACTAACCACAAGCCTATTGGAATGGCCGTCCGCCCCGTCGTCCGTCTCTGGCATTTGGGTGCTTCCCTCCGCTGTCCGCCTCTCCAACTGCCACTAGTCACTACACGAGGGTTCGCCCTACGGACTCTATGGCCGACCGCCGCTCCGTCAACTCTTGGCCGTCCGATCCACCGATTGCCTGGCCGTCCGCCCGGCGGTCGACCTTAGGCGTCCGCCAGAGTGGCTGACTCCCTAGCTGTCCGCACGAGTTTTTTGGCCATAACTCCCTCATTTTTGGGAGTTTTGAACGTGTTATGTACCATTCAAAGCGTCTTAAAAATGCGCTTCCAACAATATATAGCGCGCAGCGGACGCCCAAGGGCCTTCCGCACGGCGGTCGGCCTTCACCCGTCGGTGCGGTTGACTGCCTAACCGTCCGCACGGGTGTTTTGGCCATAACTCCCTCAGTTTTAGGAGTTTTTGAACGTGTAATATAACATTCAAAGCGTCTTGAAGATGCGCTTTCAACGGTATATAGCGCGCAGCGGACGACCAAGGGCCGTCCGCACGGCGGTCGGCCCTCACCCGTCCACGCGGTTGACTGCCTAGCCGTCCGCACGGGTTTTTTGGCCATAACTCCCTCAGTTTTGGGAGTTTTTAAATTTCTAATATACCGTTGAAAGCGTCTTAAAAATGCGCTATCAACGGTACATAGCGCGCAGCGGACGCCCAAGGGCCGTCCGCACAGCGGACGGCCGAGCGCCGACCACCATTCGGACAACCAGGCGGACGGCTGACGACCGACCGCCATTCGGACGGCCGGGCGGACGGGTGCCGGACGGCCAACCCCTGACTTCCATTTGGATGGCCGGGCGGACGGCCAACTGTCGACTGTCATTCGGACGGCCTGGCGGTCGGCACCGACCGACCACCGAGCGGTCGTGGCGGGCGGACGCCAGTGACCGACCACTGGGCAGTCGCGACGGGCGGACGGAGGGTGGTTGTATCTGACGGCCGAGCGGTCGGCCGAGGCTGCGAACGGCTATTTACCCCCGGGTAAATTGACAAAACTCGTTATGTCACCGGACGTCCTGATAGGCCCGAGGACGTCCTCCGTCCTGACGTCCGGACGTCAGGGACGTCGAGCGTCCTGACAACCCTGATTATGCATGATAAGATAGACCACTCAAAGACAACCTCACCAATTTTTTCACATAAACAAAATGTTTAGATGGTCTTATGAAGTTGCCTCTTGCAGTTATTGGCATGCTTGCACATGGTCATGATAACCAGCGCTACACGCATTGCGGCCACGATCTATACTTTCACGGTGGCAATTACATAGTCAGGTTGTTTGCAAAACTATTGCTTGATCTGGAGCCGCTTCTCGAATCATCGTCTCGGCAACTCTTTCCACAATCTTGTTCTCATCCATTGTATGAAGCGATGTTACGTGGCACGGAGGTTTGTTTGGATCCTTTAGGCCAGATTCCGGATATACCGGATCTCAAGAGGCCTTTGCCTCCAATTTTGAATGTGCAAATGGACAATGCAGTAGGTGATAACAAGAATAGGTTTGTTTTTTTATATTTTGTTTCTTCTTATTGCAAAACGCATCTTCCGCAAGGTATATGTCAATTTCATGCTAGTTGGTCACATGTATGACAATATAGATGCATTGTTTGGTTGTTAGAGCATGGCGTTAAGGAAGGAGAGTTCTTCAACCATCCGTCTTCTTATGAAATCTTTGATGATAAATGAGACGGTTCCAACAATCCCGCACCTCATCTAAAAGGTCTGGACTTTAAGAAGTTCATTGGGGATTTGATTGTAGACGGTACTGAAGCTTTGCAGGGTCATACAAAAGCTCACCAATTTAAGTTTTATTTAGATGCATCTTGTTGTCCGGTGATGAAGTGCAAATGTTTTTGTCATGACAAAGACTGACTTCCAAAGGGAGGAGAAGGCACTAGTAATAAATTGTGGAAAGAGGTTCTGAAGGGAGGTCATTGTGGCCTTGTGGAGAACCCAATGCATTATAGCCTTCTTCGATGCGGCATCTCTTGGAGGTGCTCAAAGGACTATTAGGATTCATTGATCCTTGGGAGAAATCATCGCGGGAGTCGGTTGAAGTCCAGAGGGTTTTGAGCCACTATCCCACTACTAGTGAGGTGTTAGAGATGCTATTACTCTTCCCATGGAAACTCCAATATCATTGCAAAAGGGCTTTTGACCAACAATAAGAATTGCCCATGCTATCAAAGATGAGTTCACAACAGAGGGTGATATTCGCGAAGAGTATGCTGAAAATGACCATTTTGTTGGACATAGGTGTGATTGATCCCCTCTTCACTTTGAGTTGGACGTGATTTTTTTTGCAAGATACTTTGTTGCATTGCGGCCATGTGATGGAGACCCTAAACTAGTTTGGATTGCACGAGCAATGTCAAATCCGAACTTGAATCGAGATCAATTCTTCCGTCATGTATCAAGCAATCTAGAAGTTAAACATTTATGTAAAGATTGGAATACAAATGACAACCTTTGATGGACAATAGAGAAGGGAGTTGCCATGAGGTGGAAGAGTATCGGTTCCATTTTGACTGCTTGGAAATCAAAGACCAAAAATAAAGATGGAGGTCGTGGTAAAGAAAAATGACCCAACCACAAAAATTCCAAGGGGACAGATAGAGATCATAAAAGAGTCCTTGGCGACACTAGCTGCGTCCAAATTATAATAGCTCCAGATCCATAAACTTTGATTTTACAAGATTGCAAATTGTGATGAGTAGTATTTTATGTAGTATGGTTAAGTCTTTTGGGTCTAATTTGATAGATTTCTGCATTCCAACCCTCGCTATTTGAGATACTAATCATTCCTATATAGTATTAATTAGTTCACCGTTTAGGTCGATACATGCTAAATTGTTGGCATGGTGTTCTTAATTTTGTGTTTTAAGTATCGGTCAATATGTTATGTTTGATTCTTGTCTTTCAATACTACGGCATTATAAACTACCTCCTCTACGGGGGCATTTAATCTTTATCTTCCCTTCACAATTTATGATAGAAATATAATTGTGGTGTGTACTTTAGCTCAAGCCGAGTTGGTGTGTGCGTGGTACTTTTTTTTCAGTGCTACAATTGCATCAAATGGTGCACACTTTACCTCAAAGCAAGCTAAAGTGTGTGGAAATTTGTGGTTGCCTAATTTTCTACTATGTTGTGAAACTGAAGAACGCCTTTGGGACTCCGTTGCCACATGGTGCCGGAAGTTAACCTTAAATTCCGGGCAAAACAAAAAAAATAGTTAATTAGTTACGATAGTATGAGCTGGAATGCAGCCTATAGTCTTTGTATAAAAATAAAGTCAGATGGGCTTAGCTGAAAACCCTAATTAAGCCTAAAGCTGCTAAACGCAAAGCCGGAGTAGTTAACAGAATTCCGGGTCAGTTTATTATCCGGAACCGTCAACCGGAGCTGTCACTATGAGCTGTCACCATGGGCCGTACTAACGGCTAGACTACTTAAGGCCGTGGTGCGGGGGGGAAATTCTTTCTTTCCACTTCGTCTTCGTGTGTTGAGGTTTCGCTCCAGCGATTTGATTTTTCCTCTCTCTCCTCGCTCTTACGGTTTTCTAAACTGCTGGCCGTTAGGGTTTGAAACTTAGACGGTTAGAACGGACGTGCGTCCGTTAGGAAGAGCTTTGGTGAGGTCGGTGCGTGCAGGGACAACATTGATAGGCTGTGAGGTAATGGTCGGAACTCATGAAGACGGTCCCGATGGCGAAGAAGAAGAGAACGGACAGAGATGGGCGCGGCCGGAGAGACGAAGAGCCGGCCGTTGCGCTCCCTCCCATGACTCGAGTCATTCCGAACATCCCAGAAGACCTAGACGAGTACAACCTTCTGAAGGAAAGCCTGAAGACGATGGGCTGCGAGGGCTTGCTCGAGATAGCCTGGGGTATCCGGGAGGAAGTTTACATCAAGAAACTTGTAGGCGATCCGGACCCCAAGTACGCACGGTTGCTACGAGCACATCCGGAACTCTGGGGAGTTCCGGAATGGTCTCAGGCGTATGACTTCTGAGCCGGCCGGACCAAGGTAGTGCCAGGGTTGTTCGGCCGTTCGTCCGTCCGGTAGTGTCCGTCCGTCCGGTAGAGGCTGTTGTCTGTCTGATAAGGGTCAACCCTTGTTTGACAATGACTCGAGGTAAATCAATTTACCCACTGCCACAAAGGCGACTACATGGCTGACACGTCGTCAACAGGGTCGCGCGCGTGCGGACAGGGGGGCAGGCGCGTGAAGGGGTCGGGCGCGTACGGAGATGGGCCGGGCGCATACTGAAGGGGTCGGGCGCGTGCGGATATGGGCCGGGCGCGCACTGAAGAGGCCG